>OY829505.1:3233143-3833143 GCA_963691665.1 Clepsis dumicolana | reverse complement strand
TCTCCATGGCAACGAGTGGCAACGAAAAGTTGATTGTCCCATTATTATTTTTAGCCCCTGAAATGCCCGAAACACATAAATTCGGAGTCGAGCTGCTGCTGCATAGCGGCCAAGATCGAACTCCTGGCTTGGATGGGCCCCTACCGCCAGCGAGGCACCTTCGACTCCTGCTTGCCTGCTGGCCACAAGCTGAAGAATAAGGACTGTGCTATGCTGATCAAATGCTCACCTTTGGTATGAACCTAACTAACTTTGCAGGTGGTAGGACCTTATGCGTGGTCTGTCCGGATCGCTACCACCATCTTACTTGCTAATCCTGCCGCTAAGCAGCAGTACTTGCACATTTGTGTTCCGGTGTGGAGAGTAAGACAGCCGGTATAATTACAGGCACAAGAGGCATTTTATCTTAGCTCTCTGGGTTGGCAACGCATCTGCAAACCCTCCTTGGTTGCGGGTGTCTATGGGCAGTGGTGATCACTTATCATCAGGTGACCCACTGGCTCGTTTGCTTTCCTCGTTGTATAAAAAAAAGCCATAAGAACACACACATCATCATGTCAGCCGCAATACGTCCACTGCTGGATATAGGCCTCCCCCAAATTTCGCCCAGGCAGTAGAAAAAAATTGGACCTGTCTACTAATTCAAATTCACTATCTGTATTATTACCTCTACAATCGTTATCTGTGAACAATTTTGTTATTTTGATTCGTTCCTCGTCGTTTGAATTGGCAATCTCTGAACTCTGATTGAAACTCAGTGTGTTTGTGATTTGCAAAGATTACTTCAACTTACCATTTGCCCGAAAGCAAGCCATTAAACCAGTACAATTTCATTATTTCGACTATTCCGACCTGTGGGTGGGAATTACTACTGTGAAAGCCGCTTCGGTGTACCCTGGGGATAACTTTGAGCTCCTAAGAATCAATATTGCATTGCAAGCTTTGTCATGCGGTGGAGGCAACACACAGATATTGAATGTGTGTTTTAAAGAAAATTGTTTCTACAAAATGCATGTAAAGTTACGAGTTAAGATAATGACGTTGTTCCCTGAGCATACTTTAAAGGCACCATGGATTTTGAGTGTAGTACAAAATACACGAAAAATGTGCCCCAGTGCGATGGGGCATTTTTCGATGACAGCCATACGTCATAGCGCTGTCGTTCGACCAAACTGAGACTGACTGACGCTCGATTAGTGGTCTTTTTAGGATTCCGAGCCAAAACGGAACCCTTATAGTTTCGTCATGTTCGTCTGTCCGCGGCTTAGATCAAAGATTATTGGTGCTAGAAAACTGTAATTTTGCATGGATATACATATTAACTAGGTCAAACAAGGGTTGGAATAAAATCTTAAAAAATCGTTTATTTTTAGGTACCACCCCCACACGTAAAGTGGGGGTGATTTTTTTTTCTCTCGTCTACCCCATAGTGTTAAAATATTCGTGTGCAAAACATTGAAGCGCTCATTTTTGTCGGAGTCAAGTGTGAACACCGTTCACATTTCCGTTCTTTCTTTTTAAAAATGTTCCAAAGGGTATATGCTGATGTTCATATTAATTTGTATACCTATCATTATGAACTAAAAAACAATCACACTGACAGTCAGTAGTGGAAGTGGTGGCGTGTTGAGCGGTTGTTGTTGTGCTTCGTAAATGGCCTCGTGGAGAGTGCCGAAACGCGTCAGCGTTTAGTATAGTGGTGGTGGTGACAGTTGGGTCTGTGTGGCATGTGTTGATTCGTGTAGCAGTGGAGGCGGAGGTGTTGCATGGAAACATACATTTGCCGCACAGATATAACTATTTGTCATTAGTTGTCGCGGGTGAGCAAAGTAATTGTTTTTTAGTTCATAAATATGGACCTCCGCAAAGTAACGCCTGATTCAATAAATTACCTATCATTGTTTCTCCCCAGGTAGTGGAGTGTCGTGTTAACATATACAGAGCTAAACTAAACGGCTCGAACGACGCTCCGAATGTTGCATCCCCGTTTGTAAGGGTGAACTTTATGAATACCATCAAGGAGACTCAGGTATACCTTTTTAATCCCCTACGAAAAAGAGGGCTGTGTATCTGTGTGTCTTTGTATCTGTCTGTAGCATTATAGCTCCCAAACGGATCTATCGATTTAGATGTGGTTTTTTTCTAATCGAAAGCTAGTGTAATCGAGATGATTCTTAGCTAAACTTCAATAAAATCCGTTCACCCGTTTTTGAAATATTGAACTTTGAAGTGACAATTGTCGGGGGTTTTTCAACTTTTCTAAGTTGGTTAGGTTTTTATTGGAGATGATGATTAGTTGCCGAAATCGGAAACGTTTTTGTAGTGTCAAAATGATCGTTAGTATTAGGGACGATTATCGACGAGTTCATATATTCTATAATCACTCTTGGACATTAACCTTTTCAACGCCAACGACGCATACAAAAGTTGTCATCCACACGCCAAGTTGGCATAACGTCAACGCGGACTAAAACCTTAAGCATACCTACGTCCGTAGGTCGCTTTTGCACTGTGTAACTTTTGCGCTTGGTAAGTCGTCGGCGTTGTATCGGCTTTCAATGTCCGAGTGTCGTTATCGAATGTGCTATGCTATTTATTGCAATTTCGACCTTTTGATTTACAAAAGATGGTAGCTATTTGTATGGATTTTTTTGTTACTTGCTATTAATTGTTATTAGCGGTAGCCTTAAAAAAAAGAGAACAGTGATATTGTTCACAAGACAATCTCTTAAGTGGTAAACGGACAGCTTGTAAAATTTCTACTATACCAATACTAATACAGGTGCAGCAGAAGACAGTAAGCCCGATATGGAATGAAGTGATTAGGATTAGTCGAAACGCTTATACTTCACCTGAAAGACTGACGGAGTACCCGCCTGAAGTTTTAATAGAAGTCTATGATTGTGATACCACCGTGAGTATTGTTAATCTCCTACGACAAAAAGGGGTGTTATAAATTTAACCTGTGTATATGTGTATCTCTCTGTGGTATCATAGCTCCAAAATGGATTAACTGATTTCGATGCGGTTATTTTAATCGAAAGCCAGTTTAATCGAGATGGTTCTTAGCTAAAATTCATTAGAATAGGTTGACTCGTTTTTTAAATATTGAACTTTGAAATGACCATGTCGGGGGCTTTTCAACTCTTCTAAGTTAATTAGGTTATAAATCATCGTCAATATAAACATCTATAGATATTTCTCAAAAAGTACTGATATCACTTTTTTTTTCTTTTTATTGTACTTAATACGCTATTTCGGAATTTGGTTTTCTTTTTCAGTTCTGCCAAGTTCTGTCCGTCTGTCAAGACCCTTTTTCTCTGGAACGCGTAGCGGTAGCATGCTGAAATTAATACCAAATACTCAAGCCTGCGGTCCCTTGAAGCTGTGAAAAATCAACCTTCTAAGTCAACGCAATCGAAAAATACAGTCATAAATAAGGTTGTTTCCATACAAATTGCCGAAATCCAAAAACCTAAAGGGTACTTCCAGTTGTCCTAGAAACTTGAAATTTGGTATGAAGGTAGCTCTTATAGCACAACCACTCCAAAACGTCTCAAAATCCAAAAAAAATATGTCTGTCTGTAGATTTCGGAGACCAATATAAGTTGACCCCACACTGCGTACATTTTGCTTAGGAACAGGGCTCTGCTAATACTGGACAACTTAAAACACTGGGGAAAAGCAGGGTAATCTTTGTACGGATTCCTCGTGCGCGAGTCCGACTCGCACGTGTCCGGTTTTTTTTTTTTAGGATAAAAAGGAGCTCCTGGGTCGTCTGCAAGTGGAACCTGTGGTGGATGACAGGCGGGACTTCGCTCCTCAGCTCGAATGGCAAGACCTCCTCAAAGGAGACGAAACCACTGGGAGGATACTGATCTCCGCTCAACTTATGCAAGTGAGCGTTCAATGAACCCTGAACCATGTGGGTCAATCAACTTTTCATCGTCACTTGTTGCCCTGGAGATGTCCCGTGGGTAACTCGTCTAAAATAAGATTCATGATCTCAGTAGGAGTATCTTTTTGTATTTTTTTCTCCCAATTTTTATTTTTACGGTTTTCCCGTGAATGTCAATTATATTTTGTAAAGATACTCCTACTGAGATCATGAATTGATTGCTTTAGTGCGCCATCTCGTTGAGCCTGGGTAAACTGATAAGTTTCGAAAGGGTGCGTTGTTTTCGGTTTACGAAGTAATCGCATAGATGGCGCTAGACACTGCAAGAAGTGATAAAAACAAGCTAAGATTTGAATACATGAAAAAAATTCGGCCTTTCCTCTATGTCCAATCGTGGTGTAGGGGAAAAGCACACGACCCGGAGTGTCGAGGATCCGGGTTCGATTCCCGGGGTTGGCATTTTTCTGGTTTTTTTTCTGTGTATTCATGTTTCAGTGAGTTTATAAAAAATATAATTAAAATAAGATTTTCTAAGCCACCACTCCATCAAACGTTACGAGTTGCGACAGAGTTTTATGCCAATTCCTTCATGCTTTTTCTGCTAAGCATGCTAATTCTGAGTTTCGGGGGAGAGAGGGTCTAAGTAAATCTTGTTATTGTTGTGTTACGCAGGGGACATCTCCATGGCAACGAGTGGCAATGAAAAGTTGATTGATCCAGTAACAGCCGCAGCCTGCTCGAAGCCACCTGAGCTATGGTTAATTAATTCCCTGGAATTCTGACGTTTCTTGGTATTACCATTGACTTACCAAAACCATGGACTTCGGATTAGCGTTTGAAAACGTCCGAACCAAAAGACCACTGATCGAGCGGCAGTCAGTCTTCGTATGGTCGAACGACAGCGCTATTACGTATGGCTGTCATCGAAAAATGCCGTGTTGTACTGGGGCACATTTTTCTTGAAGTTTGTACTAGTACAAACCCATAGACCCAAAGTCCATGGTATTAGTAAGTCAATGATTACCTACCAGTCAATAAAAGTTTCTCAGGTCTGTGGTGCGAAACACGAAGAAAAAATAAACGTAGAACATTTAATGTTATAGTTAAGTTAGACAATAAGCATGCTGGTGGCTCCATGTAAATTATTGTGTCAAAATGGAATTTTGTTGGATGCTTTATAGATGCCAGAGAAACTTCTGAAGACAACGTACTATAGCCCCACTCAGGAGTCTTTTTATGCGCCAGGAGTCAAGGAGCAAGTTGATGGCGTTCGCGAGGAACCGGAGCCGTTGCCCACTAGCCTCATACCAACTCCCAGCACTTACAAGTAAATGTCAGGGTGCTGGTCTGTTTGCCTGCGTGTAAACAAACCTTTTTCGATAATGCTGGACCCCTAAGTGACCTGAACTATACTCGCCAAGGACCACAGTAAAACAAAATCGGATACCTCTATTATATTCGTCAGATACGATTTCGGTCAGATGGCGATTTCCGTCAGATTCGTTAATCGTTAGATCCTTGGTTTATCAGATGCGTTCTTCGTCGGACCCGTTTATTGTCAGATTAGTTTTTCGTCAAATACTTCATTCTACTTGTTGCTTCTCAATAACGTTTCTTGTCGCCTGTAAATGATTTGACGAAATACTAATCTGACAATAAACGGGTCCGACGAAGAACGGATCTGATAAATAAATGATCTGGCCATTAACGAATCTGACGAAAATAGCTATCTGACCGAAATCGCATCTGACGGATATAGTGATATCCCTTTTAAACTGGTAGATTAGGTAGCTAATTTAAATAATCGAGACGGTTCCTAGGTAAAGTCTTGTCAAAATGGGTTTAGTCGTATTTGTGATATTTCAGGGTTTTTAAATTTTTCTGAAGCGTGTGGTCGACCGGCGTGCTGTACCGCGGTTTTATGGGCTCGTCGGTAAAGCCCGCCCATGTATCAAGCCAGAACCGCGGTCTTGTGAGACGGCAGCCAACCCGACAGTAAAGATCGCCCGTGGATCACGGCTAAACCACGGTCTTGTGAGATGGCAACCAACCCGACAGTAAAGATCGCCCGTGGATCACGGCTAAACCGCGGTCTTGTGAGATGGCAGCTAACCCGACAGTAAAGATCGCCTGTGGATCAGGGCTAAACTGCGGTCTTGTGAGACGGCAGCCATCCCGACAGTAAAGATCGCCCGTGGATCACGACAAAAATCTGGGTGGCAGTCAAACTCGCCCGTCGCTCAAACCCTTTCCTTAATCCTAGAGTTGACGTGTACTGGTGGGGTCTGCGGAACGTGAGCATCATACACAAGCCGTGCGTGGTTCTCGAGATGGAAGACGTCACCATCAAGTCCAGCATCATCACGGACGCAAAGGCCAACTGCAACTTTCCTAATGGGAAAACATCACAGGTGATACTTTTGTCTTCTTGTCTATGTGATTACATTTTAAATAGTGTGATTTCGCGCAGTCACCCCTCCTCTGCCCAAGCAACACAGATTGGAGGATAATGTATAAATGCATTTCCGAAAACTTCAAGCTGATAAGCTGACTGCTTAACGGTTGCATAAACGTTTACACAGTCGTTATTCAAGCAATTTGGGCACAAAATAAAAAGCTTTAATTTGTATAATAGCAACATAACAGCAACATAGTAGCTGAATAAATGTACTAGAAGCTTAATATCGATATCGTTTGTATAAATGCAGATCGACCTATAAATCAACTATCAAAACTCTTTTAACCAGTTCGAAGTGTTCAAGTTCATCATTTAGTTTATTCTCGTGCTTTTTTGGAGAGAATGTGCAAATAATATTTTACTAATACGTGAAATTCTAATAGTGTATTGTGCGTAGAAATGGTTCTCGCACCAACAAGCGTCGCCATTACTATTTTACAATTGGATTTGAATTTTGGTTTCTACACATTTTATAATTAATGGAAGTGAATTCGTATTGCGCATTTAATTTTACTGGGAATCCTAACTAATATTATAAATGAGAAAGTCACTTTGTTTGTTTGTTTGTTACGCCTTCACGCCGTATCTGCGTAACCGATCTTGATGAAATTTGGCATGCTCATAGCCTTTGACCCGGAGAAGGACATAGGCGACCTTTTATCCCGATTCCTAAAGTGGTTCCCATGGGACAGTCAAATAATATCATCATTCATCATCATCATCATCATCATCATCATCATCATCATCAGCAGAAGTAGTGTTTTTTTCCTACTTAATATTTAATATACATGGGGAAACTTTTATCCCAAATCCTTAACTACTTCCTGTGGGACAGCTAAATAACGATTTTACTCGATTAGACGGAAGGCACAGTATGTAGCTGTGTGTGGTCGTATTGAAGTTCACGTGATTGCATGCTTGCTTGAATGCTTGCTAACATGCTTGCTTGCATGCTTGCATGATTGCTTGCATGCTTGCATGCTTGCTTGCATGCTTGAATGCATACTTGATCGCAGGCTTGCATGTTTGCTTGAATGCTTGCTTGCCTCCATGCTTGCTCGCTGGTGCTGTTACATGCTTGCATGCTTGCCTGCATGCTTGCTTGATTGCTTGCTTGTATACTTACTTTCATGCTTGCTTGCATGCTTGCTTGTATACTTACTTGCATGCTTGCTTGCGTGCTTACTTGCTTGCGTGCCAGCTTGCAGGCTTGCCTACTTGCGGGTAAAAGCTAGTTTACATAATAATTATATTTACAGTAAAATTTGTAAGCGCTGCATGATTAAGCTACTATTCATGCACTGCCGTCTCATGTTGTCCCTACATGCAGAAATGCTGTTGAGCTTATAAAAGTACAGGATCCATTTCAAGTGTACTTATTGCTCTCCCTGGCCACAGTGCGTGGCCTGCGGATGATCGGATGCGGTTTCTGGTTTGCTCTGTATTCTAAAATTTGGGGTAGGTTGACAACAATTGACCTAGTCCCAAACTAGGCAAAGCCTGTACTATGGGTACTAGACAACGGATAAACATACTTATATATATAAATACATACTAAACATCCAAGACCCGAGAACAACATCTGCCCCGACCGGGGATCGAACTGGGGACCTCAAGCTTCATAGTCAGGGTCTCTAACTACTAGGCTATCCGGTCGTCAACGTCAACGTGTAAAAACAATACCCCTTTCCAGATCTTCGAAGCCAATCTGGGCGATTCCAACTGCTCCCCTCTGAGCGTCAGGCTGTACGATAGCAGCACCTTTGGAAGGACTCTATTCCTGGGACTAAACGTTGTGAAGAAGCCGCACAAGTATATGGTTGGATGGATACCGAAGAACGAGAGGGAAGAGTCACTGTACTCTTCGTCAATAATGTCGGCAGCGTTTGTGCAAGGTTATGTTAGACAGAGTTTGTTATTTTAGATAGGCTGTTATAGTTAAAGTGAGAAAAGCTTCCCCGTCAAAATGTTTATGACATTGTCATAAGATTGATTTTTGCCTGGCCCGTGGGAAAGGTTTTTCTATTATGTCTGTACTGAACTTGAGTTACACTTGGCCTAACCTACACTGACGACGCAGTAACATGCATCATGATCACGGGCGAACTGGGATGCATGTAACTGCGTCTAAATATCGAGAGTTTATCAAACCTTTAAGGTAATCGCGGTCACTATCCCGCTTTCATTTTGTCTAAATTACAACTTGTACTTACCGCAAAGATATTCATAAGAAACGTGTCAACTTGTATCACTTGTAAGTTTTGTTATAAGTTATAACTATGCCTGAGGGATTCTCTCTGTCGAATATAAAAAATATCTGTTGTTCATTAACATTCTGAGGTGGAGCGGAATATGGAAGCGAGCCTGTGTCAGGCGGTGAGGGTGAGGGCTCTAAAAAATTTAGTAAAAAAAAAAATATTTTCTACAGTGAATCGTATGGTATTCGTAAAGAGGTCTCTGCGGTCCAACACCGAGGAATCCGAGGACGCACTGAGTCATGTATTAAGTAAAAAGAGCTTCCAACCAATGAAAGCGAAGGTGTCGATATGGCGAAGGATACTGTGTAATAAGGAGGCCGACGAGGAAGAATATACGCTGCTCCCGATATTCTCCAAGGAGAAGACCCAGATCAAAGTGGTGAAGCCGGTTGTGGAAGAAAAAGATTGGTGGATGAGATATTCTGCGTCGTTGGCGGTACGTCAACCTCACATTATACTGACCAACCACCCTTTGGACACCCAATATTTGGAAAGTCATTACGAAAAAGCCGCGGTGAGCGGACTGGGGGAATTGTCGTGATTGGTTCATAGCTTGTCATCTCGCTTGTCATCTTGTCTAAAGTGAGCCCTGATTCGAGGCTAGAGAGATTTATAGGTGCAAATGAGCATATGCGTTTCGGAAACGTTCGCCCTGACATTTGGTGTCCAGAGGGTGGTTGGTCCGGGCAATTTTCTCACCGACTCCGACTCGCGTAAAAATACACAACTTATAGAGTTTCCTTTTATAATATAGTAAAAAAAATTGTGACTCCAGTGATGAAGATTTATTTTCTATGAGCTGTTTTTTTTAATGTTGCGCTTTTCTCGCTACAGTGAGGTGAAAAGTTTTATGTTACAAACGTGTGTAAATGTATTTTACTTCTCGTGTGTTGAAACACTCGCGGGTAAAATACAACTTTGCACCCTTGTATAACAAATAACTATAATACGCGTACGAAGTCGCGGACCAAAGCTATTGAACAATAAGTCTTATTGATTATACAAAATGTTACATGCTCATTTCCCATAAAAATCGATAATATCTCTATAAAGTCATGTGACGACGATATCACATATCACTCACCATCATGACCACCCAATTGCTCGTTTGCCGTATTTCAACATTGAATTATTGATTTCACAGGACTACATTGACGACGACAAAAACATCGGTGATCATATCGTTGTAAGTTTTGTTTTAATTATTTATCTATAATACTTTTTAACCCTTTGAACGCCAACGACGCATATAGTTCGCATATAGCATATAGCATACGTTCGTAGGTCGCATTACACTGTGCAGCCGGACGCCTGTAAGCGTTAGTGGCGTCGTAGACACCATGTCAGCTCGCAACGCCTTTAGGCGTCCTTGGCGTTCAAAGGGTTAACCACCGACGCAAAAAGGCGGATGCTACGTATCTGTCTGTGGCATTATAGCTCCTAAACGGTTGATTTGATTCGGACGCAGCTTTTTTTAATCGAAAGCTAGTTTAATTGAGATGGTTCTTAGGTAAGTTTAATTTAAATAGGTTCACGCGTTTTTGCAATATTCAACTTTGAAATGAAAATGTCTGGGTTTTTTCAACCGTTCTCAGTTCCTTTCTCGCTACTTATATTTAGTTTTATTTTAAGTTAACTCTGTAACAGTATTACTATACTGTTTTTGCGAAATAAAGATTTCTTATCCTTATTCTTATTCTCATTAGATTTACGACTCGGAATTAGAATGCCAGCCGGAGTTCTCAAGGTTCAAGGATTGGTGCAGCACACTGAAGATATACAACGGGAAGAAAACTGGCATACCTGAGAAAGACGAGCAATTGCACTGTGGATATTTGAAGGTTAAATACTTTATAAAATTAGTAGGCCAAGGCTGGTTGATTCAAGAGGACAGCCAATGTTAATACCGTACTGCTTGCAACATGGTTTAGACAAGGGACAAAGACGTTGTTACTAATAACCTGACCGACTTAAAATTAAAAACATGAAATTCGACTAAAAACAATTACTTTGCTCACCCGCGACCGCTAATGACAAATAGTTATATCTGTGCGGCAAATGTATGTTTCCATGCAAGACCTCCGCCTCCACTGCTACAAGAATCAACACATGCCACACAGACCCAAATATCACCACCACCACTACACTAAACGCTGACGCGTTTCGGCTTCTCGCTTTTTGTGCCTCGTTAATAGCCTCGTGGAGAGTGCCGAAACGCGTCAGCGTTTAGTTTAGTGGTGGTGGTGATAGTTGGGTCTGTGTGGCATGTGTTGATTCTTGTAGCAGTGGAGGCGGAGGTGTTGCATGGAAACATACATTTGCCGCACAGATATAGCTATTTGTCATTAGTGGTCGCGGGTGAGCAAAGTAATTGTTTTCAGTTCATAAATATGGACCTCCGCAAAGTAACGCCTGATTCAGTAAATTAGTAAATTCGACTGCAATTGCTTAAAACAATATACCCTATGTCACTCCCACAGCTTAAACGGATGCAATGACACCTCATACGTTGAAATCTGTCAAACGGTTTATTCTGTAGAGCTAGCCAAGGAATTAGATTTACGTACATACATACCTACGCTCGAAACTCGTAAGCCTCCATAAGCAGTCGGGTAAAAACCGGTATAAGATGACCCCACACTGCGTACCTATATTTTGCTTAGGAGTATGGCTCTGCTAACACTGGACAACTTAATACACCGGGGAAAAGCGTCAAAATAATTGTAGGGAACCCTCGTGCGCGAGTCCGACTCGCACTTGTCCGGTTATTTAACCCCCGACAAAAAAGAGGGGTGTCTGTGTATCTGTGTATCTGTCTGTGGCATCATAGCTCCCAAACGGGTTGACCGATTTCGATGCGGTTTTTTTCAGTCGAAAGCTATTTTAATCGAGATGGTTTTTAGCTGAGTTTAACTAAAATCGGTTCACCCGTTATTGAAATATTGAACTTTGAAATGACAATGTCGGGGGTTTTTCAACTTTTCTAAGTTGGTTAGGTTATTTTAAGTAATATGAGTAATATCACTGTAGGTGGGCATCGCGATTTACAAATGGCCGCCACCAGGGAACACTGTGGCTGTTAGCCCCTGTGGAGTGGAACTGGACAGAGGGTATTCAAATTATTTGATTTATTTTATTCATTGGTAGGTACCTACTCGTACATAAAACGGACATGATTTTTAAAAACTTTTATTTTTTATTTACGATTCAAGTTTCAATCTAAATTATGGTCACCCTACGCTTTTTGTATTAACTGACGGGTACACGGAAGAACATGTCGATGTATAGTCACTTTTTTTTTTAAATCGATATTTTAATCTTAAAATTATAGAGCGCTCAATAGGCTACAAGTTACCACTCAGTTACAGATGCAAATATTTATGTAACTTGTCTTTTTTTATCACTTTAAAAAGATGTACTTATACGAAAATTATACTTAACTAGCTGTTGCCCGCGACTTTGTCCGCGTGGATTTCGGTTATCGCTATCCCGCGGGAACTGTATAATTTTCCCGAATAAAAAGTTGCCTATGTTATTCCTCAATATTCAAACTATCTTCTTACCAAATTTCATCTAGATTGGTGCAGCGGTTTTTCCGTGAAAAGGTAACAAACAGACAGACAGAGAGACAGATAGACAGAGTTACTTTCGCATTTATATTAGTTAGGATAATCTATGGATAATTACATCGTTCCAAACTTTCAAATCGCGATAACTCAAAAAGTTGCTAAGGTGTCAAGACATGTTCTTTTTGTGTACTTTTCATCTGACGTACTATCGTGACTCATGACCTCATGAAATGTAGGGTGACCAAGGCGATACATTTTTATTAGAGGTACTTTTTTTTGTTTTCATGCGTCAGTCAGTATTTAAATAGTAGTTTATGCAACTGCTACATATTGAGGGTCCTTGAAACACGAGTGTGTTTTTATGAAACGAGGCGAAGCTGAGTTTCATAATAGGATCACACGAGTGTTTTAAGGCCTAATTAAGTGGAGTTGCATACATTACTTTTTCTACACACATATTATAAGTACTCTAAGATGGGTTCAGAAGCCGAAGGCACGTATCATACCCATACCTGTCACGAATTTAATTGTTTTTTTTTTAATGATAGACGAACATACCGAGCTGGCGTTTCGTAAACTGTTTTTTTTTTGTAAAAATTATAATGATTAATGCATGTGATTAATACATGTCGGACTGAACTCGACTTATATACGTGAGTGATCCGTTTTATTTCACTGTGATTGTAAGTGACTTTGGTTGTCAAATTCGAAAAATCGAATTCGATATCGAAAAGTCATTACGACATCGAATTCGATGTCGTAATGACTATTACTTTACTGCTGGACCTGCTGGTCGTGGTGAGGCGACGATGTACTGCAATGCTGGTCATTTTCTACGGTTTCTGAACGCATTATAGAGGACTTATGATATGTGGGTAGATAAAATAGGATAAGTGATCTAATCGGCCTTGTTTACGTCAATAGTTACTTCGACGACTACCCTGAGAATGAGCCATCGAAGTATCTTGTGCGTGTCTACGTGGTCAAAGCATGCCTGCTGGCCAAGGATCTGACTGAGAAGTCATACCCTTATGTCACTGTACAATGCGGCAGGAAGATGCTGGGAGACCGAAACAACCACGCGACGAAGACTGTTAATCCTGTGTTTGGGAAGTAAGTTACTAAGTATATATTCGAAAAACGATGAGAAGTATGGAAATTTGAAGGGTGTTTTTTTTTCCTAAAATAGGTATAACTTTGAGCCGAAATAACAACACCAGTCCATATTTTTTTCATATCTCCAATATTGTAACCAAGCCAGTAATTAACTAGCGATTCGCTTTAATCCTTTGAACGCCAACGACGCATACAAAAGTTGTCATCCACTCGCCAAGTTGGCATAACGTCAATGCGGACTTAAACCTTAAGCATACGTCCGTAGGTCGCATTTGTACTGTGCAGCCGGACGCCTATAAGCGTTGGTGGCGTTGTAGGCACGTCGGTTCACGACGCCTATAGGCGTTCTTGGCGTTCAAAGAGTTGATAAAACTCTCTACAGGAATTAGAGGGTTTGGTCACTTGTTAGTACTTTGGAGGACAATTTCTCCGAATAGGTTGAGTTTGGGCAGCTAAAAAAAATACGTGTGCGGTATTTTAAACCACTCTCTAACATATGCGGGTGGTAGGAGCTTGTGCGAGGTCCGTCCGGATCGCTACCACCATCTTCCTCGCTAATCCTGCCGCTAAGCAGCAGTGCTTGCACTGTTGTGTTCCGGTGTAGAGAGTAAGACAGCAGCCAGTGTAATTACGGGCACAAGAGGCGTTTTAGCTCTCTATGAGTACGTACCTTTCTATGTCAGTTGGGCAGGCGGCAATCGGGTAACTGAGAGGACTGACCACTGACAATGTTTAAGATACAGTATCTACTGTATCTAGTTTCACTATAAATATCACGGCACCATACATTTCTGTATTCTTTTTTTTTATGTTGTTTTTTTATTCGGGTTCCGTACTTGAAAAGGAAAAAACGGAACCCTCGTGGGATCACTTTGTTGTCCGTCTGTCTGTCTGTCTGTCTGTGTGTCAAGACCCTTTTTCTCTGGAACGCGTGGAACTAGCATGCTGAAATTAGTATCAAATACTCAAGCCTGCGGTCCCTTAAAGCTGTGATAAAATCTTCATAAAGCCTTCTAAGTCAACGGAATCAAAAAATGCAGTCATTATAAAATCTGTTTCCATACAAATTGCCAAATTCCAAAAACCTAAAGGGTACTTACTTCCAGTTGCCTTAGAAACTTGAAATTTGGTATGAAGGTAGCTTTTATAGCACAACCACTCTGAAAAGTCTCAAAATCTTAAATTTTTATGTCTGTGTGTAGATTTCGCAGACCAATATAAGTTGACCCCATACTGAGTACATTTTGCTTAAGAGCAGGGCTCTTCTAACACTGGACTTCTTAAAACACTGGGAAAAAGCGCTAAAATCTTTCTACGGAACCCTCGTGCGCGAGTCCGACTCACATTTGGCCGGTTTTTATGTTGTAGTGATTTATTGCAGAGTCTACGAGCTCCGCTGTTCCCTTCCCGAGGACTACCTCCTCAAGGTTTCACTCTTGAACTGTGACACTTCGCCACCTGACGACCTGATTGGCACCACCTGCATCGATCTCGAAGACAGGGTCTATACGAAACACAGGGCTTCCGTAGGGCTGGCCACTGAATATAATCTGTAAGAGTCTTCTTGTTAACCGTCTTTGGTCTTAAGAGTTAACATTAACTGAACCCTTTTTCAGATTCTAATTTTAAATCAATATTCCGTCGCGCTGTCGTAGGCGCGACCAGAATCAGTGCGATAAGGACAACTGCAGCCCCGACTAAAAATCCTAAGTAACAAACTCAAAAAATTGAGGTTTCGATCTCGACTGTTTCTTCCTCCAAAACTTGATGGATCGTAATGAAGTTTTGGAAACTGTAAGGGAAGGAAATACGTGTCGGACTGTTTCGATTTTTGCACTTATTCTTGTCAGATTCGTATACATACTGAGTTTCTCTTTGTGGCATATTTAATTTTGCCGTTTTTAAGCATTGCTTGAAGTAACCTAGCACTTTTACAAACAAAAATATCAAAAAAGGAAAACAGATAAACAGGTCTTTACATAGATCGCGCGCGCTAGGACCCCAAGGCCCCTAAGCATCGACCCCAAACGCCTCAAAATTTTAACTAGCTTCAAGGGAGCTGTATTTGCAGCATTTGAGGGTTTCTACTGAGGCCGCATCAGAGCCAGCAACGTTTTGGTTCCCTAAAAGATGGGTCGGTGCACTTATAACGACTGCACTGACTGAGGGGCACGGGCTGGGAAACGAGCTGTCGGTAGGCCTCCAACAACATGGAGCGACGACCTGGTAAAGATAGCGGGACCGCGGTGGATGCGGAAAACACAAGACTGGTAGCAGTAGACGTCTTTCATCTGACATGATGATGATGAAGGGTAAAGTGGTATCCCATACTAAGGGCCAACGCATCCGCCAAGGAACCAGTGTCAGACCGTCGGGGCTCATGCCATCGTCTCTAGCCAGACCATCACCTCTATACCTGCACCTTCCATCAAGTGAGACAGGGGCCAATCACTGGTCAGTTTATAGTAAAAAAAAAATATATATAGTCATTGTTTTACCTTAAAAATTTGTACCAACCAGGGCGGGGCCAATGCGATGGCGTGACCATCAGAAACCCTCGACTATCCTAGAAAACCTGTGCCTTAAGAACCACCTTCCGCCGCCGATATTTCCAGACGCCTCTTCAGTCATGGTCAACGGCGTGGAGTACAAGGACTGCGACAATGGTACGTCATTTTTTTTTATACTGCGAGGAAGGCAAACGAGCAAGTGGGTCACCTGATGCCCCTGATGGTAAGTGATCACCACTGTCCATAGACACCCGCAATCCCGGAGAGTGTGCAGATGCGTGCCAACCTAGAGAGCTACGATGAAATGCCTCTTGTGCCTGTAATTACACCGGCTGCCTTACTCCCCACACCGGAATACAAAAGTGCAAGCACTACTGCTTAGGGCAGGATTGGTGAGTAAGATGGTGGTAGCGATCCGAACGGACCTCGCACAAGGTCCTATCTCTCGCGGAAGCTTTTCAAAATTAACATGCATAATTTGAAAGTTTTTTTTTATACGACAAGGAAGGCAAACGAGCATATGGGTCACCTGATGGTATATGATAGTATTTTGTTTTATAAAATCTGACGTTTCCTCACGATGTTTCCCTTCAAGCTCATGATAAATTACAAATGTAATTCCGCACATCTAAAAAACACAGAGGTGCGAGCTGGGGTTTGAATTTGAACCCACGACACTCTGCTTGAGAGGCCATATAGATCACACCACTAGGCTATCACAGCTTGTTGGTGAACGTTTTTACTCCTATCATGTTCACGTATAGCCCAAGCCCTCTCATTCTGAGAGGAGGCCTGTGCTCAGCAGTGGGACTTAAAAAGGCTGGTGATGATGAATTGATGATTCATTATTACTCCTAGGAAAGAAATACGGGAGCACAGCGGAGAGGAAGGAAAACATATGTCTGAACCTCCTTCACAAGTGGCACACCTTGCCCATTTGTGGGTATCAGCTGGTGCCGGAACATGTGGAGACCAGGTCGCTTTATCACCCCAAAAAGCCTGATGTGGAACAGGTGAGACGCAAAACCTTCCATGGACGTATCGGACTCGCGCAACGAGGGTTCGTGCAATAGTTCGTCTTTCGCGGGCAGAGGCCCGAGTATTCTAAACCTGCGTCACGTAAAATCGAATAGTAAACGTTATCAAGTTTGTATGACGGTTTAGTATGAGGTTTCTCGATCTCGATACGATAACCGTTACGCAGGATTCGTAAACTCGTGCTCGACCTTCAGAGGCCGGAATTCTCGTGGCACTTTTGAACTGTCGTAGGGGGACTTCTTGACTTCGTGTATCGACTTTCGATATTGATATGCATATCGATAAGTACAGAAGACATAAAGAAAAGGCTGTCTTATCGCGAATGAGCGATCCCTTCGAGATGACCTTTGGATACCAACTTATTGGAAATTTTAAATAGGATTTGTGAAACAGTGAATTGAACTGTATTTCACATTTTCAACTACTTACTCTAAAGTTATGTGAAAGAAGTCATTCTTTAGCAATAGGACCGCGTGCTGCTTGCCTCTACTTTTAATATGTATTTTATGGTGTATCGATATACCTAATTAATTATATCGGAAGTCCATAAATGAGAAATCCCTATGACAGCTCAAAAATGCCACGAAAGTTCCGGTCTCTGATCACGGGAATCGAGGCTCGAAGATTTTCCCGTTTGGTTGCATGTTGTATGGGTTGTCCTATTTTCTTTTAACATCTGACGATAAAGAGGGGTATTACAAGTTTGACCTGTGTATCTGTGTTTCTCTGATTCTGTATATCTGTCTGTGACCGATTTCGATGCGGTTTTTTTTTAAATCGAAAGCTAGTTTAATCGATACGGTTCTTAGCTAAGTTTCATTAAAATCGTTTCGGCCGTGTTTGAAATATTGAACTTTGAAATGACAATGTCGGGGGTTTTTCAACGTTTTAAGTTGGTTAGGTTAGGTTATTAGAAGTCCGTTGATTAGAAAAGTTGAAAAACCCCCGACATTGTCACTTCAAATATTTCAAAAACGGGTGAACCGATTTTAATGAAACTTGGCTAAGAATCACTTCGATTAAACTAGCTTTTGATTAAAAGAAACCGCATTGCAATCAGTCCATGCGTTTGGGAGCTATGATGCCACAAACAGATACACAGATACACAAAGTTAAACTTATAACACCCCACTTTTTAGTCGGGGATTAAAAAGGGTCGTCACAAATCCCCAAGATCTATTCAACGACACCGCATTCACTTCTCAGGGTAAAATCCAGCTCTGGGTGGACATGTTCCCCCTAGAGAGTGGCCTGTTCATACCAGCACCCGTGGACATCACCCCTCGCCATGTGGAAGAGTTCGAACTGAGGGTCATCGTCTGGGACGTTAGAGATGTCAAGCTTAAAGACGACAGAGCTGATATATACGTTAAAGCGTGAGTATAATAATAATAGTCGTTTCGGCGAACGGTCTAATAGCGAAGAGCCAATCACCTTAAAAGGCTCTCGCTAGATGGTTGGGTCAAGGGTCAGATACAGAAGGCGGTACTCCTGGACACGGCTCGGATAGTCAGGAGGTTCCTCTCTCTGTCGCCCTGACCACCGGTAGCATAGGCCCCGCCTCGCTACCGGCGGCACCCTAGGTTAGGTTTTTATAATGTTTTTATATTTTGTATTAATATTGTTTTATTACTTTTTATATGAATATTGTGAAAACCTAGCCTAAGATTGCAATAAATATACGATAATAATAATAATATCCGATGTATACCTCACTCTTCATTAAATTGTCAAAAGGGCCTCTACGCGTTGGCTTCGGCTCCGCGCACGCCTCCCAAAGGTCCGGGACACTGTTGTCCCGTGAATGGGTGCGACATACAAATAATAATATATATTATTATAAGCCTGGTGACGTGTCCCACTGTTGGACAAAGTCCTCCCCCCATGTTCTCCACAGTTCTCTCTCTAGTTCTAGTAGTCTAGTTCTGTCTAGAGTACTTGTAATATCGACGTTACTCTGACTCAACCTCGTGTAATATTTGACGAAATTGGAATAACCACTCTAGACCGCGAACCTAATGGTGGCCTAGTGGTTAGCGACCCTGACTATGAAGCTTGAGGTCCCGGGTTCGAATCCCGGTCGGGGCAGATATTTGTATGATGAATACGAATGTTTGTTCTTGGGTCTTGGATGTTTAATATGTGTATAAGTAAAAACATTTCGTCAAAGTTTGACAAAAATGTACAAAGGCGAACTTATCCCTTAAGCCTTCGGGCGATTGACAGGACATCAGAAAACAGAGTAGACATACAAATAAAAGTAAAAGGATCCGGAACCTGAAAATCCGACCGTGTGATATTATTATGAAACTCCGCTTCACCTCGTTTTATAAAACCAGACTCGTGTTTTTAGGAGCCTCATTTGGTACGTAGCATTGCATAAGCTACTATTTTAACGCGGCGCTGTAACAACCTCCCCCGGATTCTCTTCCCCCGCCCCCCTAATCTCAGAAAGGGGGTATTGTGTTGGCAACCTAGTGTTCGATGTAAACTGCTACCTACGCAATCCGTGCTGGTTTTAGATTTTAATATAATCTTTCAATTATTTTCAATATACAGGCAACAGCTAAAGAGTTTTCTGGATTTTCTAAAATTACCACGGGATGGGATAAGGAATAAGGAATAAAGACGGTTCATCCATTATCAGCCTATTGACTTCCCACTGCTGTATATAATTCCCACGCGGGCCCAGTGCGGATTGGGCACTTCACACACACCATTGAATTGCTTCGCAGGAGTGTGCAGGTTTCCTCACGATGTTTTCCTTTACCGAAAAGCTCATGATAAATTACAAATGCAATTTCGCACATAAAAAACTCAGAGGTGCGAGCCGGGGTTTGAACCCACGAGCCTCTGCTTGAGAGGCGATAGGTCAAACCTATCTCGGCTATTTCTAGGCTATCACGGCTCCTCAGGCGTTACTTTGCGGAGGTCCATATTTATGAACTAAAAACAATTACTTTGCTCACCCGCGACCACTAATGACAAATAGCTATATCTGTGCGGCAAATATATGTTTCCATGCAACACCTCCGCCTCCACTGCTACAAGAATCAACACATGCCACACAGACCCAACTATCACCACCACCAATAAACTAGACGCTGACCCGTTTCGGCACTCTCCACGAGGCCATTAACGAAGCACCACAACAATCGTGGAACATGCCAGCATTTCCACTACTTTCCACTGTAGGCAGTGGTGATTACTTATCATCAGGTGATCCACTGCTTGTTTGCATTCCTCGTCGTATAAAAAAAAAAGTAAAGAACATGTCTAGTGACTTTTTAAAAACGAGATTTTAATCTTAAAATGAAGAACACTGAATAGACTGTAAGTTGCCATTCAGTTACAGGTACAAATATTTATGTAAATTGTCTATAATTTTACATCGATCCAAACTTTCGAATCGCGATAACTCAAAAGTTGCTACAGACTTTAATATGTATTATAGGACTACTATAAAATTGAAACGTAGTGAAATAAACGTATGTCAGTCGAGTATAGTCCGACTTGTTTCGGACCAATCCGTAGTCCTTCCTCTGGGAGCACACGCTTCGGCGGTAGCGAAACCAAAACACGGGGCTATACTAGACTGTCATACGTGAGCATAAAGCAGACAGACGGGAGGCGCTCTTGGCTTATCTATGCACTACAATTTTTCTGTCACTTTTTGAGTGGGACGTGGAATACACACGCACAGCATACGTCTACGCTCATTTCAAAATTTGGTACGTTCCTACAAACGCACACTTAAATAAAACTGTAACGCAAATGCCAAAAACAGGCACGCATTCAACGGACGCCTTGTTAGAGTTTTGACAGAGAGGAAATCGCGAGTACGTGAGCAATCTGTTTATCCTAACTAATATTATAAATGCGAAAGTAACTCTGTCTCTCTGTCTCTCTACCTGTCTGTTTGTTACCTCTTCACGGGAAAACCGTTGCACCAATCTAGATGAAATTTGGTAAGAAGGTAGTTTGAATATTGAGGAATAACATAGGCTATTTTTTGTTCGGGAAAATTAATTATATAGTTCTTTGGGATAGCGATAACTGAAATCTACGCGGACGAAGTTTTCACTTCATATCAAGGATCATGGAAAGCAAACGGATTGACAAAGCCCATACTTTGAATCGTTCTTATTTACATTCAGCGCCATCTACCTTGCTTGAGTGACACATTAGAACCGCTGTTTTGTTATTATTTGACCCGCTGGCTACGACCTTGGCGCCATCTAGAAATTGCCTGGATTTTAACATGACTGCGGGGAACGATTCGAAGTATGGGCTTTGACACTCCTTGCTTCATATAAAAGCCATTTAATTTGAATGATTGTTTCTCAGGTGGATAGGTCCGAGTGACGAGGCACAAGACACAGACATACACTTCGAAAGTATCGGAGGCGAAGGCAGTTTCAACTGGAGAATGATATTTCATTTTCAGTACCAGCATGCTGAAAGGAAGGTAACTTGTAAAGCTCTAAATACTTACTGCAATCATCGATATACAATGTGATTAGGTGATTCGGTGACTTAGTGTCCCTTGATGTTTTATGTCAGTCTAATGACAGCTGCAGCTAATGAATAAGGGCCGCATTTTGTCAGCGCTGAACAGGTGCTTGGCCTATCTTTAATGTTTTAAACATTGATGACTGCAACACAAAATAGACAAAAACAATTACGAGTGGATAAGGTAAGTTTTCTGTTAAAAATTAAGCTTTAGATAGGCACAGATAGCGGGTGGTAGGACCTTGTGCGAGGTCCGTCCGAATCGCTACCACCATCTCACCAATCCTACCGCTAGCAGTGCTAGCACTTGTGTTCCGGTGTGGAGAGTAAGACAGCCGGTGTAATTACGGGCACAAGAGGCATTTTATCAAACCCCCCCGGGATTGTGGGTGTCTATGGGCAGTGGTCATCAGTCATCACTTACCATCAGGTGGAGGTTACCAAAATGGAAGAACAGATACACAAGTCATACATGTAACACCTCTAGTTTGCGTCGTCGGTTGTTAAAAATAATAATCGTAAAATAATTCCAAAGAAATTCTCTCCGGGAAAATCCAAATACATTTGGCCTGTTGTTATTTTTTCAATCAATTTATCATATATTCATCAATGCCGTGGATTTATTTTTATTAATTTACTTCACTGGTTGTTCGTCGAATTTCCGGTGCGCTGTGAATGCAGTTTGATGACGGGCTGAAGGGAAAATTAAAAAAAATGTACAATAAAAAAATGTTTGTTTATCGGAGGCCTCCTAATTGGCGTACGCGCGTTGGCGTTCGCGCCAATTAAGACTCTTGAGTGAGATCTGTCTGTTTGAGTGTTCGCGCGAACTAGTGGCGATTGAATTATTCACGTTCAATTAGGACCGATTAAGAATCTTAAGTACGTTTTCTATCTTCGCATCGTCTTTTGTTCTTGACTTTGGCTTTTAATAAGCGTTCAAAGTTGTATCCCCCAAAAGGGACGCGAAAGGGTAATAGTAATATTAATTATGCCACAAGCAATTTATTTTTTTGAGGCAAACATCTAATAAATGATTTTGAACTCATTATAATCAAGGCTATCGGTAGTCAAAAATCCGCTAGGATGGCTAGAGTCGTGTCACGTCTAATTGTCAATTTCCACCAATCACATGCCAGTAGCTTGTCTCTCATTGGTGGAAAATGTCTCATAGCCCTCACTCGATACTAGCTATCCTAGAGGATTTTCGACTGGCGTTAGACCTCGTTGTCTGCATGATTCATTGGCATCAGAAATCGACGGTACTGATGCAACCTCGTATATAAACTTTGACGAAATTGGAATAACCACTCTAAACCGCGAACCTAAAGCAGTTATTCCAATTTCGTCAAAATTTGTATACGAGGTTGAGTCAGAGTACAGTCGGAATGTGTATTAAAAATTTTTTTTTATTCGCACAGTTGGTACTCCAAGAAAAGGGTCCATTCACTGAGGTGGAGGAACACTTCCCTCCTATCCTCATAGTGCAAGTCCAGGACAGTGCAGCGGCGACACCAGAAGAATTCCTTGGTAACTTTTTTTTGTCTTTATATAATTTAGGTATCTGAACGACAACATAACTGTTATGGCATTTAACCCTTTTCCAGGCAAAAGCCTTATCATATCGACCACATACTGCTTGTCGAAAATGTGTCTTAATTTGAATAAATAAGACTTACGTTCGGTTACATTCGGTCGGTACAACTGTAATAAGCTCGTTGAATGTTACACGGATAGTCTCTTGTAATCGGCGCTCTTGTGTCACTATCGCATTGTTCAAGGTACATTGATGCTCGACCTTACGTCGATGCCCCGTGGCGCTAAGGTGGCGCGGCATTGTACGCCTGCCGTATTCGAGAGGCGAAGGATCAACCTCTTCGTGGTACGAACCATCCGAGCCTGGTGGCCGCTGAAAACGCTCGACAGAGCAACGGGAAACTACCATCCTGCTGTAAGTGAATAACTAACAAAAACCGGATTTTTGTCTTCTTCTTACTAAAGGAAATGTCAATGTGACAAAAAATGACAAACGAACGTTAACGGCATTAGTTAAATTCAAAATTTAAAATTTTTGTCAGCAAATAGGCAGTTAAATGCTCTTTTACACGTCACATTTTTGAGTCTACCAGCGCTTTCGGAAAGTCCATGATTGCCAAGAAGATTACGCCGCAAGAAACTTGGCACAAAGTCATTTTTTCTAAAAGCAAGTGACATTGGCTCTTACAATAGGTAACCATAGATGAATTATACAAAGAAACCTCACTGTCATCAGAAAATAACGAAGAAAAAAAATTACTTTATTTTAGAAACAAGAAATAATTATTAGAACAGCACAACCAGAACACTTTACTTTACTGGCACGTTTTAATTGACCAGGAGATGTTTGTCTAGGGTCTCCAGGTCAAATATCTGAATTACAAAGAGATGTATAGATAGGGTCCCAGAATTAATACTAAAAATATATTATAATACTAAGAGATGTATGTAGTATATTGTCCAAGGGCCGATTTAAACTTAATAAAAAATCAGCAGAGGTGTAAAACGCCTCCACGGTCAAGACTTTAAATTCTGTGTACATGATTCAAAGGTTGTAAAATCCGTTCTGATCCGGGCCGTTTGGTTTAAATCATGCTTTGAGTTTAATTTGATGTTCTATTTTTATCCTTTCCAGGGTATGATAGACCTGGAGTTGACTTTACTGCCAAAAGACAAGGCCCTTCTCATGCCCGTAGGAGTGGGCAGGGATGCGCCCACGCCCTTACCAGATCCCAAGTGAACTTTTTATGTTTTATTTAGCATTATTACTTTTTATTCTTACATTACATATTTTATATAATGTACTCCCTGTTTCGGCTCTGAACACTGAAATTCGGAGCACACTCGTAGCTTTTATAAGAATGTATATTACTTATTATCATTTGTAACGCATGTATGTGCCGTATACTTTGTGGTGGAGAAAATAAATACGTTTTTCTCAAACATTGTCGGAAATGTTGTCATTTTATCCTGAAGTCTTGTTCACGGCCAATATGTGCTGCAGTTTCGATTACTTATCCGGCCTTCAGTTGGATTACAGGGATTTCATTTTCTTGTAACTTTCTAAGTTATAATATAAGTCTCTTTATTGTAAATTGGAGTGGCCTATCTCATGCAGTCAATTTGAGCGCGTATGCGGTTTAATGCAGGCGTTTTGTTCGTATTTTAATTATATTAACAATGTATCAATTATGTAGGGAGATATATGAAAAAGAAAGATACTTTGTTTTTTCGTTCATTAATATTTTTAGTAAAATGGAAACCGGCGGCAAATCATACGTAAATGTTAGAATCTATTTGTTATAATAAAATTGAAAGGAATAGATTCGAGTGAACTAAGTCTTGGAGACCATTAACTAGTTGTGTCCCCATCAGTTAAATTAAAAGCGGAAGAAAATTACAACTGTGCCAAACTTAGTAATATTTAAATCTCGATGAAAAATGTACCCAAACCCATTATGAAGAACTTATAAAGTGGAGGTAAGAATATCAACGAACATGGATGGGAATGTAATTGTGAAATTTAATAATAGTAACATTTAAATCGCTTTCTTATTTTTAATGTTTTATTAGCAACAAAATCTAGGATTTTAAACGCGAAAAGTCTGTAAAATGGATGAGCTTTGGTGCCATTGCCAAGCAAATTCGGCTGGCGTGCTTCGGGGTGGCTTACCTAGAAAGAGTAGAGGTCTAAATTATTTTCGCTTTTAAAATCTGAATTACTTTGCCTGCAAATAGTACCAATAAGGCTGGCAGAATTTACTCGTAAATTGTACGCGCTAAGTAAAAATCTGAATATTAATTTTCGATTTCCTCTCAATGTTTGAGAAAAGCGTCATACCTACCTCAGCTGGAGTAGTAATTGCTGGCTTCGTACTGTTAATATCACTCGCTTCTTGCTCGTATGTTTTATGTAAGCAGTTGCCTATATTAGTAGAACTAAAAAACAATTACTTTGCTCACCCGCGACCACACGCGCACGCACATGCGCGCATGCGCGTGCGTGGTGCGTGGTGCGTGGTGGTCGCGGGTGAGCAAAGTAATTGTTTTTTAGTTCATAAATATGGACCTCCGCAAAGTAACGCCTGATTCAATAAATTATATTAGTAGACCTAAATCTGCTATTCCATTATTTTACTTATATCTCTCCATCGCACGTTGAACGACTTTCAAGTTCCATCAGTGGTTTAGTGTGGGGGGGGGGGGCAAGGCCACCATCGTTGGGGGCGTACCGCCCCGGCAGATTGTTTTAAGCGGGCAGTAAAAGGCAGTGTTGGCAGTTGTACTTTATTTCCCTTCCGAGGAGATAAGTCTGATAATAAACTCCACGCTACGCCACTGGGACCAACATTTGACTCAGTCCCATATAGCTGTTGAAGAGAAATGGCCGTGGAAAGATGGACACCACATCTGAATGAACAGGCCTGCTTTAGGAATAAGCCTGCAGTAGGCTTATTTTCTAACGCGCGCACGGTCCCAAGCGCATATAGCTTTTCTTTCTGTCATACGGTAAACGATGGCGGTAGAAAGAAATGGCGAATGTGACCGTGAGCGTTTTAGGCATTAAGCCTGGTTAAAACACAAAGCACTTATGACAGGAGGACGGTAACGCGCGCTTTACGCACTGCCGTAAAAAATGACAGGTAATGGACACAGAGAGTGTGCGTGTTTCGCATTAGTGTGACGGTTGCGTTTTCATATTAGTTTTTATGGGATGTAAAGGCCAAAAGATACAGCGGTGGCGGGTCGGGCGCGGGTCGGGGTCTATTCATCTATTTTATTGTCTTATGTCTCTCGTCTCTCCCATACGCAAGGGCATTGCATCGCATCGCCGTCAGTGGGACATCACAGGTGTGCTTAGGAGCAATCTTAAGCATACTTGCGTTGACAGTCAAACATCAACCATTGAGCCTCGAAGATGCCAAAGTGTGCTTGAAGAAGTGCATAAATAATACACTCACGACATAAAAAAATGTGGTGTGACCTAACACCAATGTTATTAGCTCTGTTTACGAACGGTAACACGCGAAAACTGAATAAATTTCATGCACATTGCTGCTTTATTACCGAGCACACTTTCGCAAATAAAAACATAAGCGGCAAGCTATACTTTTTTACAGTTCATTATCAGTCGAAGCATTGGAAGAGCGTGTCATGTTATGTGCTTGATTTCGTATGAGGGCATAGGTCTTGTGTATAGAATATCATTGGGCGCCTCAACACACCAAATTCCTCAGGACATTATAATAATATGTCCAGATGGTCGATTTTTGAATCTCACTTGATGACTAAATTCTCACCCATGACATTGATATCACTACCTACTTGCCAAAAGCCTTATTTTTTAATGTCATACCCGACTACTAACATGCAGCTAATTTGCGTTTCTGTCATAGACAAGCACGTCAACATAGTAGATTGAGGTTAGCTGTCACTGCTTGTGGTCAAGAAGTCACCCAGTGATCTCGTTTACGAGTGGGTGGGAGCAGTCGTACTTGATATCATAGGCATTAGAATTTTAGTCACCGGTGAGAGTCTAAAATACGAACTTTTTAGAAATCGGTGGCTTTAGTATTTGGGTGAGATTCAAGAAATGTCCCGGATTGAAAAAACCATTATCATCATCAGCCTATTTACGTCCTACTGCTGGGCACAGGCCTCCTCTCAGAATGAGAGGGCTTGGGCTTGGGCTTGGGTTGGGAAAAACCATACTTTGTCGACATGGTCACATCTAAGCAAATAAGTATGCATGGTAATGGTAAAGGAAAATGAAGAACTAGCACCCCGCAGATGAGGAAAACGTCAATTGTCCCAGCCCACGTTTCCACATTTTATGGTAACCCTGTTCTTCAGTCAAAGTACGAGATATTAAGTGCTCAACTGACTGTAGAGTCAAAGAAACCAGATCCGCCGCGTCCCGCGCCTGACCCGCTACCGCCCTTAGTGTGTTTTGGCTTTAATTCACAGAGACGTAAGTGTGCGGTTATTCATAAACGTGTGCTGTACGTGTATACCCCAACCATAAGAAAGTGTAGCGTTAAGACAAAGTGAGCTAAAGGCAAGGACGATAAAACCAAGAGGTCTGCCAATGGGTATACAATGTCCCGTTCCTGTAAAATAATGAACCTGCTGTAGCTAGTTTCACTATAGAGAGGTCTCTGTACCATTAATTTGGTATGACACTTAGACCTCTGGCTAACACAATAGCGCCATCTATGAACTGAAAGAAAAAACGAATTTAGATGGCGCTATTGTGTTAGCCAGAGGTATAAATGTCATACCAAATGAATGGTACAGAGACCCCTCCGTAGTAAAACTAGCTACAGCAGGCTTATTATTTCAAAGGAACGCGACATCGTATAGACACTGGCAGTGCTCTTGGTTTTATGGTCCTTGGCTAAAAGGAACATGTGTCATTGATGCTTTGGTGATGGAACTGGTGTCCGTAGCTTGTTTTTTTTTTTTCTAGACGATCGAAACCTAAAGGGCAGAAGAAGGACCTTGATGGGATCAAGATAAAAATCGAGGCCCAGTGTCAATCGCTGATGGAATGCTTCAAGAGGCACAAGAGAGCCGTGATTTCTTTCTGCCTGAGCATTTTGCTAGTTTCATTCATCATTTCGATTTGTTGTTACTACGACCTGCCTAGCATGGTATTGGATACACTTGTCGAGTAAGCCCAGTATTACTTAAACCCCCATGTTGGTGCAATTTAGTAGCTAGACGTCCTTAGGGATGGTAAAAAGTTATTTTGAAATATAGCTATAATAATTATGTCGATAATTTTTCTTTGCCGTAATGAGAGTCTAGTGCCATTATTCATAAACGTCACCCGAGCCTTTATTAGTTGAAATAGGTTTTGTCTTCTTCTTACTAACGAAGTTACATGGCATTTTAGTTAAAAAAGGTTTGTATATATATACAATAGGGTAAGACTTTAATCAGAGGTGTTTATTTTGTGAAACAGGGTTAATTGCAAAATTAATATGCAATACGATGTTTTGTTTTTATAAAAAAAAATGTGTACTAATAAAATAACATGTTCGTAAACACAGCTAGCTCTGAGATATTGTTCTGAGATAACAATACATTAAAAGGAAATTATCTCGAGAGCGTTCATGCACTGCCCTGTAAAGCGAAATATTAAAAAAATAAAACAGCAATCATAGGTAGTGTTTTTGTCTTACTGATAATGGTTTCCACTTCAAATGTCAATGATTATCATGGATCACAAAGAAAGCATCTTGCATTTTGGTCTAAAAATTACATATCGACGGTACTCTGACTCAACATCGTATATAAACTTTGACGAAATTGGAATAACCACTCTAGACCGCGAACCTAAGGCGGTTATTCCAATTTCGTCAAAGTTTATATACGAGGTTGAGCAGAGTACCGTGGATATACAACTAATTGTAGGGAAAAAGTGAGATTATCGATGTCGACATCATATTTTTACCCGTCACTAAGAAAGTCTAGCTACCAAATTGCACCTTCGATAATGGGGTTTAGTCATGACAATGGCGCAGTAACTAGTTTCGCTTTAGAAAGGACTTGGTACCATTCATTTCTTACACAATAATTACAATAGCAGAGTTTCTTTATGGTTTACAGCAGGATATGAGGATACGGCAGGCTTATTGTTTTAAAAGATCGCGTCGTTGTGTTTGGATTCTTGCCATTCCGTGTCGCGTGCTGTCACTGCAAAGAAAGAAAGAAAGAAAAAATAGTTTATTGCCACAAAACAACATTTTAGAGTTCATACAACAAATTAAAAAAAAAACACGATAGGTAGGGATCGATTTTTGAATCTCACTTGGTGACTAAATTCTCACCCATGATATTGATATCTTTATTTGCGAAAAGCATTATTTTTGAAATCCGTCTACTAACATGCAGCTAATTTGAGTTTTTGTCGTAGACAAGCTAGTCAACGCAGTTGTTTGAGGTTAGCTGTCTCTGCCAGTGGTGAAGAGGAAAATCAGTGATCTCGTTTACGAGTGGGTGGGGGGCATTCGTATTTGATATTATGGAGACTTTTTTGAGAATAGATTGTATTTTCCAGGCCAGCCAAATGGGAGGATAGCTATGTTCTTATGAACCAATATCAACCAGTGCCACCGAAAACATAGAACACTAATAACGGTCGCTTGGACTATGATGCAAGTTTTAGTGATTGTGAATTATCAAGAGATGGCGCTACAATGTCAAAATGTCAATGTCAAAAATGGTCAACTTTATCACATTTACACATTTGTCAATAGTATGGCATTACGTTACGTAGCTTTAAAGTAACAAGGTACAAAGTATAGGTTACATTGGATGTTGTTATACGTTTCTGTGGAGATAAAAACAGTTTATCGAAAAGACTAATAATTTATTTTAGATTTATTTAATGGTTAGGTTCTTAGAAATACGGTATTTGAAGTTTCATAAGAATTTTATTTTTAGTGATATATCAATGATAGTGATAAATAAATTATTTCAGTAAATTAAGTTTGTTTTAATTATCACTCGAGTGGCGACGGGAAGGGGAGGCCTTTGCTCAGCAGTGGGACACTTTACCGGGCTAATAAAATAAATAAAAATGACACATAAATAAGAAAACGCAGTCAGATCTTATACTACAGCTGCACGTTAGTAAAATTTACAAGAATACGAAAGGCAAGCAAATATTTCATTCCATTTAATCATAATTTTAGTGCGTGAAGCTGCCATCAACAATGCCAAACGGGGCGGTTTTGTTTAATATTCGTCAGCTATTCAGAAAAGTTGAAAAACCCCCGACATTGTCATTTCAAAGTTCAATATTTCAAAAACGGGTGAACCGATTTTAATGAAACTTAGCTAAGAACCATCTCGATTGAAGTAACTTTCGACTGAAAAAAAACGCATCGAAATCGGTCCACCCGTTTGGGAGCTATGATGCCACAGACAGATACACAGACACACAGATACACAGATACACATGTCAAACTTATATGACCCCTCTTTTTTGTCGGGGGTTAAAAACTGCCAGTGGCGCCATCTATGTTCAACGAAATTTTTAATTCGTCATGTTATCTCTTTCGCGTACGAAGCCGTTGACAGCCGAAGTATTGATTAGTAAACCATAATAATCCATCTCAAACCACCACGAATGTGTTTGTTCACTAGAGAACTTGTACGAAGGAACGAGCTACAAAGCGTAGAATGAATTTCTACTGTCAGTCGATAGATGGCGCGCATTCCAATCACGTTTAGATTTAATTGAATAAAGCGACGACGCCTCAATTCATGTGATAGTACTTTAACAACTTGGTGTCCCCGTTTTAGGCATACCTCGGAAGTTCCTTATTATTGGTCAGAGATGGCGTTAAATTTAATCTTAGTTGGCATTGGATTGAAATAAAAAGTTACATCTGCATCACGCCGTAAGTGACGAATTATCACAGTTTGGCGTCCACGTTTTCAGGCATGCCTCGAAGTTCCTTAATATTGCTAAGAGATGGCGTTAAATTCAATCAAAAGTTTGCTTTGGACTAGAATGATAAAGCTACATCACGCAACACGTGACGTACTTTCGCAGTTTGATGTCCACGTTTTCAGACATACCTCAAAGTTCTTCAATCTCGTTCAGAGATGGTATTGAATTCAATCAAAGTTTGGCATTGGAATTAAAATTTTATTAATTCTTTAATGGTATTTTCTCAGACGTTGTTTGGGAGATTTAGCCCCTGATGAATACACTGCCGATTTTCCGAGAAAAAGTCATGAAATATACAAATTATCTAGTTATTTATATCCATGATAGTTTTTCAAGTTATCTGCGATGCTGTGTACATACAGGTTAGCCACTGAAGTAGCTTTAGAACTTTCGTACTAGTCGATAGATGGCACGCATTCTAATCACGTTTAAATTTTATTGAGTAAAGCGACATAACACCACACGCGGTAGTACTTTCACAGTTTGTTGTCAACGTTTTCAGGCATACCTCGAAGTTCCTCAATATTACTCAGAGATGGCGTTACTCAATCAAAGTTGGCATTTGATTGAAATGAGAGAGCTACATCACGCTATAAGTGATGTATTTTCACAGCTTGGTGTCCACGTTTCATGCATACCTCGAAGTTCCTCAACGTTGCTCAGAGATGGCGTTAATTTCAATCAAAGTTGGCATTGGGTCGTGGAACCAATTGGAACGAAAAGGCTGCATTACGCAACTCGTAACCGACTTTCACAGTTTGCTGTAGGTACTGTTTTCATCCATGCCTAGAAGTTTCTCAACGTTGCTCAGAGATGGCGTTGAATTTAATCAAAGTTTGGCATTGGAATTAAAAGTTTGTGAATTTTCCATGACATACCTAACCAATGCATAACATGAACATAAAATACACACAATAAAATAGGTAAACGTGCCGAAAACTATAAACAACAGTTTAAAAACAATAACATTAGTTCATTTGTCATAATTATTACGTAAATTACTAAATAAGATTCGAGATCTTTTACATGTGGTGTCACGCGTTAGTATGGCGCAACCTCTTCCTGCGTTGCCGTCGCCGAAACAGACGAATTGCGAACTATCTGTTTCATTTACACACATTAGCGCTACCAGGTCCGTTAGTCAACTAAATAAGCTACGATCGTGTAATTTTTTTTGAGGAAATCGATCGGTTTGCTTGTAAAACGCTTATTTTAAAATGACCCGGTAATAGGCGCCTTTACCTTAACATTGTTTCTTATTTTTGACAGTTACAAGTAATATTTTTTGAACAAATAATGTTTTTCAGATAAAAATACCTTTCTAGTACTTTCTGTGATTAGATTAAAAATGTAGGTAGATCAGCTTTAAATACGGGCGCAACGTTGACAGTTTGCATTAATTAAAATATTTAAAAGAAAGAAAATGTTTATTTTGAGCGTAGATACAGTACCTATAGCGAGGAAATGCTGCCAGTACTCTCGGAGCCATGCCACAGGGGCCGTTTTTAGATTTTTTTGATTAGGTTTTAGTTTATATTTTTAATTTTAGTTTTATTTTAATTGGTTTTTTATAATTATTTTTGTCTTTTATAAATAAAATAGTTAACCGTTGTTGCCCAGGGTGCACCAGCCCAAACGCTACTCTTCCCCTTAAGACCTTAAGAGGGAACCGCAACACTCGAGCACACGAGGAGGTTATCCGACACGCAACCCCAAAATTCAATCATAATGTATGTGTATTGTGTCGAATTAGTTTCTAATAAATATGTTTCTTTCTTTCTTTCTATATTAAAAGAAGAAACTGATCTCACTCATACCTCTTTTTGTTCTACACTACATTTTGACAGCAACGGCGGCTAACAGCCGAGTTAGCAGAGCGTTGGCGCGCAGTGTTCGATTCGTTGCCGCTGAGACGTGCGCTCCCAGAAGAAGGCTTACAGATTAATCGGAAACATGTCACGCTACACTAGACTTGTATTCGTGAGTGATCTGTTTATTAATCTGTTAGTGAATGAGGCCGTTTGACTACACTCTCCTAGTCATTTATGACTCAACGCATGAAATAAAAAAAATCGGCCAAGTGCGAGTCGGACTCGCGAACGAGGGTTCCGTACAAAGACTTTCCCGCTTTTCCTCAGTGTTTTAAGTTTACCAGTGTTAGCAGAGTCCTGCTCCTAAGCAAAATACGCAGTGTGGGGTCATCTTATATTGGTCTGTGAAATCTACAGACAGACATAAAAAAATTAGATTTTGAGAATTTTCTGAGTGGTTGTGCTATAAGAGCTACCTTCATACCAAATTTCAAGTTTCTAGGACAACTGGAAGTTACCCTTTAGATTTTCACATTACGGCAATTTGCATGAAAACAACCTTTTTAATGACTGTATCTTTTGATTGCGTTGATTTAAGGTTTGATTTATTCATAGCTTCAAAGGACTGCAGGCTTCAGTATTTGATATTAATTTCAGCATGCTACTTCCACGCGTTCCAAAAAAAGGGTCTTGACACACAGACAGACAGACGGACAACAAAGTACTCCCATAAGGGTTCCGTTTTTACTTTTGAGGTGGGGAACCCTAAAAACCAGCGTTACGCAACCCCCGTTTCACAGCAACCGTAAGCAATCAGGGCGCAATTTATACTGGACACTAGCGTTCGGATACTGACAGGCTGAAATACAACCACGCATGCCCCGTCCAGTGGTTAGATACGCCTCTGGTTCCGCGCTCGTGTGTGAAAAAAAAACTTTGTTTTGGAAAAGATAAGAATGTTTTCAGCTTTTTAACCAACTTCAAAAAAGGAGGAGGTTCTACGTTCCACTGTATGTATTTTTTTTTTGTAGACTGCCAGTGCTTTTTGCGGGTTGCTTAAACTAGTTTTAAGGCGCGTACGGCCAGTGCAAAAATATGTACCTTAATCCGCCGACATAAGAGCCATGGGACATATTTTTGAGTAAATTGTATGCGCCCATATTATTGCACTTGCGTACGTATTTTTTTTTCCTTATTAACCATACCTGATAACCTATATTTTATGAGGCAGAAGGTATGCAAAACCGCGTTTCCGTGTTAGCAGGTTTTCTTCGTAATTACTTAATTAGGTACCTAAGCTAAGCGAAAACTTTCGGTTCCTTGTTAAGAATAATTCGCGCACATTTATATGTATGGTTAAAATGCTTAATATAAATATATAATATTTAACTTTGTGTTTAAGCGTTGCCAATGTTTTAGTTTCAAATCAATGCTCGCTTTAGATTCAAAATACCTCGTTCAATATTTGAAAGAAGGTACGTTATTATGTCATAAGTACCTCAAAGATAAAAACATGTTTGTCAACAAATCCTCGATGGAAACATTTTTTAAAGTTCCCGCCTCAGCTTTTTTTATATCTTCTTTTTTTATATCTTCTTATTTTTATGTGATTGAACGATAACAACCGTATACCTATAACATTATATTTCAAAAACGGGTGAACCGATTTTAATGTGACTTAGCTAAGAACCATCTCTATTAAAATAGCTTTCGACCTTAAAAAACCGCATCGAAATCGGTCCATCCGTTTGTGAGCTATGATGCCACAGACAGATACACAGACACACAGATACACAGGTCAAACTTATAACACCCCTCTTTTTCGTCGGGGGTTAAAAAGAAAATTATTTATAGCTAGTTAAACTGAGAAAAAAATCCCCCCGTCAAACTGTTTATGACGTTGTCATAAGATTGATTTTTGCCTTTCCCGTGGAAAAGGTTCTTCTACTATGTTTATACTTATCGGTTCTTCTTTTTGGTTCAACATCATCATCAAACTTGAGAGTTACACTCTTGTCGGTGGAGTGTCTTCCAATCATCTCTTCTATGAGCCAGTTCCTTGACCTCCTGATACGACACGACACCAGCCTTCTTCTTTATCTGGTCCATGTAGCTTCGCCTAGGCCGACCTCTTCCTCTCTGTCTTTTTGGTTATATAAAAAAAAATTGCCATGTAGAGAGGAAGAGTGAAAGCTGATTTACAAAAAGGGTGTATGAAGGGAGAGTGAATGGAAAAGTGGGAAAGGGAAGACCTCGGCGAATGTACTCCGATCAAATCGGTGATATTTTGGAAAAAGGAGTCGGAGGAGGAGGTTGGGAGTACCCAAAACCGGAGAGCATGTATAAAGAATGTTATGAGATTAAGAGAAGTAAAGGTTGTATGTCAGGATCGTAGCAAGTGGAACTCCGTGGTCTCTGCCTACCCCTCCGGGAAACAGGCGTGACTGTATGTATGTATGTTAAAAATCGGCCAAGTGCGAGTCGGACTCGCGCACGAGGGTTCCATAGAAAGATTTTAACGCTTTTTCCCAGTGTTTTAAGAAGTCCAGTGTTAGCAGAGTCCTGCTCTTAAGCAAAATGTACGCAGTGTGGGGTCAACTTATATTGGTCTGCGAAATCTACAGACAAACATAAAAAATTAACATTTTGAGACTTTTCTGAGTGGTTAAGAGCTAGCTTTTATAAGAGCTACCTTCGTACAAAATTTCAAGTTTCTAAGACAACTGGAAGTATCCTTTAGGTTTTCTCAGTACGGCGATTTGTATGGAAACCACCTTTTTAATGACTGTATCTTTTGATTGCGTTGATTTAGAAGGTTGATTTTTTCAAAGCTTCAAGGGACCGCAGGCTTGAGTATTTGATATTAATTTCAGCATGCTACCTCCACGCGTTCCAGAGAAAAGGGGTCTTGACAGACAGGCAGACAGACAGACAGAGCAGTTTTAAACGTTTTAACGCTTACGCCTTGCAATTAGAGGTCATTTTGATTAGCACTCTTTATATCGACATGGTACACGTTACTGAATATCGCTGTCCCGCTAGAGTTAATGAAATCCGCCCCCAAAAGTAAACTGAATAATGATGATGATGATGAAGTATTGGTTTTAATTTAATAAACTGCCGTCGAATTTCGACCACTGTTACTCAGTACAAGAACACAGGATAGTAGGATATCTAAAAGTAGTGACACTAATGGAGATATATCAATCAATTGTCGTATTAAATAAATTAGATAATATTAAGAAGGAAACGGAAACGATCAGTCGTGGATGAGCAAGAGATATAACAAATTCGCTATAAACTTCCCACGATAACTCTGCATAAGATATTAATTGGCAACCCAGAAAAATCACGCTGAGATAATACTTTGTTCATGTCACTCAGACATTTTATTTCATTAAAAATAATAGTTGTACAACGGCAAAATCTCGGCAAAACGGGATTTTTTTTTCTCCAATGGACAGAAAAAAAACAGCAACTTTCGATTGCTACTATCACTATTATTTTTAATGAAAGAAATGTCTGAGTGACATGAACAAAGTATCACCTCAGCGTGATTTTTCTGGGTTGCCCATTAATATCTTATGCAGAGTTATCGAGGGACTATTATAGGTACGTCAAACTCTGGAAAATGTTCCCATAATACTGCGCATACTCGAGAAAGCAAGTACCAAATACGCTCACGGGAGGCGCTGTTTTAAACGTCATAAAAAAATCCTATTATGATTACGATGGCGTTACTAGTCGATTCTTGGCGTAATCATCGGCCAAAAAAACGTGTCGATGGCACTTTAAGAATTCAAGAGATGTTTTAGATTTATAATTATGAATTATGGATAGACGAAACCGATTTTGTATGCTTAGCGTGTTTTACATGTTATTATTAGTTTTCCTGATAAGATTAGCTAACATTATGGCTAGTAGTAGCCTTTTACACACAGACAGACTATAGTGATAGACTAATTAGGTGCATCTAATATCTAGATGAAAGACGGAAAGCACAATGTCTAGTCACTTTTTTAATTCGAGATTTTAATCTCAAAATGTAGAGTACTCAATAGACTGTAAGTTACCACTCGGTTACAGATACAAATATTTATGTAACTTGTCTTTTTTATCGCTTTGAAAAAATATGTATACGAAAATTATGTGGATAATTACATCGTTCCAAACAATCGAATCGCGATATCTCAAAAAGTTGCTAAGGAGACTTAACTTCCTTTCCGTTTACCCTTCAGATATTTATATAGAAGCACAGCTGATACATTGTGCCCGTTTGAGACACCGCAAGCGAGAATCGCGGGAGACAGTTTTGATGTAGGTCCTATACTAACAAGAAACGACACTAACGCATGTGTGCAGTAAGCGACCTCGCGACTGTGTGCGTTTCGGGACGCGAACGGGGGTGAAGCGGGGCGCGCGGGGTGTGGAAAGGCGATCCGCGGGTCGCCACGGCACGGAGTTACGCTACTGTGACGTAGGTAATACGTTTTGCACGTCACTGGTGCCTATGGGCAGTGATCACTTACCATCAGGTGACCCACTTGCTCGTTTGCCTTCCTCGTAGTATTAAAAAAAGTTTTAGGTAGGTAGACGTTAAGGATCATAAAACCAAGAGGACTGCCAGTGTCTATACGATGTCGCGTTCCTTTGAAATAATAAGCCTACTGTAGCTAGATTTACTACGGAGGGGTCTCTGTATCATTCATTTGGCACAGACATTTGACATTTAGCCACTCAATTGCTTTTGGCAACTAGAGTTGCCTGTCAACGCTCATATTTTGTTATAAATAGAGTTCAACTCAAAATTCAAAGCAAGTGAGTGGTTAGACCTCTGGCTAACACAATAGTGTCATCTAAATTAGTTTTTTCTTTCAGTTCATGGCGCTATTGTGTTAGGCAGAGGTCTAAGTGTCATTCAAAATTAATGGTACAGAGACCCCTCTATAGTGAAACCAGCTACAGCAGGCTCATTATTTTACAGGAACGCGACATTGTATAGCCATTGGCAGTCCTCTTGGTTTTATCGTCCTTGGTAGACGTATAGAAGAATATAATATCATAGACTCTCGCTACTGACATCGACTGACCACAGCGCTAAAATGGCGAAGACCTTGAACTTGAACGCACAGGGAATTTGACGTCTGCTTGTCTAGTGGTAGAATCTGGCTACCGACAGCTGTCCTTGCAAAAAGGATGCAATTTAAGAAGAGAGCAGTATCTTCTTTTGGCATGGAAGGTGCAGTCAGCAGCAAAAGTAGGTTAAACGATGCGTTCACACTGGTCTAAATACGGCTCTATTGTTATAGACATAAGAGCTTGTGCAGATCATTGTGCCCGCTTCGGTTGCTCAGCTAAGCACGGCTCTATTGTTATAGACATAAGAGCTTGTGCAGATCATTGTGACCGCTTCGGTTGCTCAGCTAAGCACGGCTCTATTGTTATAGACATAAGAGCTTGTGCAGATCATTGTGACTGCTTCGGTTGCTCAGCTAAGCACGGCTCTATTGTTATAGACATAAGAGCTTGTGCAGATCATTGTGCCCGCTTCGGTTGCTCAGCTAAGCACGGCTCTATTGTTATAGACATAAGAGCTTGTGCAGATCATTGTGACCGCTTCGGTTGCTCAGCTAAGCACGGCTCTATTGTTATAGACATAAGAGCTTGTGCAGATCATTGTGACCGCTTCGGTTGCTCAGCTAAGCACGGCTCTATTGTTATAGACATAAGAGCTTGTGCAGATCATTGTGACCGCTTCGGTTGCTCAGCTAAGCACGGCTCTATTGTTATAGACATAAGAGCTTGTGCAGATCATTGTGACCGCTTCGGTTGCTCAGCTAAGCACGGCTCTATTGTTATAGACATAAGAGCTTGTGCAGATCATTGTGACCGCTTCGGTTGCTCAGCTAAGCACGGCTCTATTGTTATAGACATAAGAGCTTGTGCATATTGTGACCGCTTCGGTTGCTTAGCTACTTCTGCTGCTGACTGTGTACACCACGGACCAACCAACCTCTGACCGCCAAATGTCAGGGCGAACGTTTCCGAAACGTACATGCTCATTTGCACCTATAAATCTTTTTAGCCACCAATCGCGGCTCACTTTCGATCAGATGACAAGCGACATGACAAGCTATGAACCAATCACGACGCATTCCCCCGGCCCGCTCACCGCGGCTTTTTCGTAATGACTTTCCAAGTAAACTATAGAAGATGCGGTGTGCACTGTACATGTCACTCTTTGAACTATTTCCTTGTATCACTTTAAAGTTCTGTGTAAGTGTCACAAGCTATAAATTCATCTGTCAGTTGCACCATAAAGTTGCCAGTTGTGAAATCAACCCTATCGTGTAACATTGGATGGATTATGATAGATAAGGGCATAATTGCTGGTGATGACTATGATGAGTCATACTATCAACTAAAGTTTATTTAATACATACAGAGCCCCGAGCACGAATATTTGAATCCTACGTAGCGTAGTCGTTATCGTATCACGATCGAGAAACTTCATATTCTTTTGGTACTAAATACGCACGCCGTGGGCGCTGTTCCATACGTCATGTAAATTTTCTCGATTACGTTACGTTGCATTCGAATATTTATGATATATATATCGTACTATTTATGACCTCAAAATTGATATTTCGACGGTGAAAGAACCGTAAAGTCTTAGAGAAGACTTAAAATACTACTTTACATTAAGTACCATAAAATAGATAAGTATAGAGAAAAAAAAATCCACAGATCATACAAAAATCAAGCATACGTCAAAGTCATAAACAATTCGACATTTTAATACATTTCTTCTCAATCTATATACCTATAAAGCAGTACCGTGGCTGACTGACTGACAGACAACGCACAGCCTAAACCACTAGACCTAGAGACTTGAAATTTGGCAAACATGTACCTTGAGTATCCTAGAGTTGCATTAAGAAGGAGGTAGTTCAACTATAAATTGTCTATTACTGGCAACCCCCCCCCCCCCCCCCCCCCCTGTAAGAGAAAGAAATGCTGATACCATGGCATGTGATTCTCCATGCAAAATTGGTGGCCATTAACATAATGACATTTGCTAGTCTTGTCATAGGATTGGCATAAATCCTCTGTTTTCTTCGTCTTATTTTGTTACTATATTTACCTTTCAAATTTACGTGACACAGCAAATATTATTCCTAAAGTACAGTGAGCAGCAGAAGTAGCTAAGCAACCGACGCGTTCGCAATGCTCTAAACACGGCTCTATTGTTATAGACATAAGAGCTTGTGCAGATCATTGTGACCGCTTCGGTTGCTCAGCTAAGCACGGCTCTATTGTTATAGACATAAGAGCTTGTGCAGATCATTGTGACCGCTTCGGTTGTATTTTACCCTTTATTTGACAATTGTATTTATATCACGATGAAGATAGTCAGTACATAGCACAAACGTCATCTATGATTTTTCCTGCTGTTCAAAATTGTGTCATAAACCAAAGTAACTAAATTTCAAATATCATTAACAAGTACAGGTTTACTTAAACCTTTGTTTTAAACCATCATCACTATCTATAGTAGTCTTTTTGTATTTTCATTTTATTACACATAATTTTGTAGATATAAAATCAGAAGAGACTAGAATTCAGGACTTGTCTTCAGAGTTATGCCAAATGGATGGTTAGCTACTTCTGATGTTTACTGTACACACTTTTTTATCAAGATTTGCAATTAAGAGAAACGTGACGTCATGGTTACTTGTGATTGAATAAGATAATCACGTCTTTACACGTCACATTTAGAAACAAAGTACTTTTATTCATAGGAATTGCGTTACATAGTTCGCATTCCCACGCGACCGCTGCACTAGTGCCTAATATATATTTTTAATACAGTTGCTCAAAAAGTTGTACATTTTGTAGCTACGTTTCATGCGGAAAGTTGTATTTTTCGTACTAGTGCTTTTTACTTTTCTAAGGCGCCGGTGGCACTACTACGCCTTCCTACACCTGGTCGCCAGCGGGTGGTGGAGGGGCGGCCCGCCCCCTCTCTGTCATTTTTCGCAAATGTATTAAAAATCGTCGTTTGGTACACATGCGGAAGTGTCATTTTCACTCGTCCCGAGACTCGACCCTCGCCTTGCGACTCGGGCCTAGACACCTCGGGTCTCGTGCATAATGACATACTTTCCGCTCTTGTATCAAAAAGAACTATTTACTTATTCTTCTGCTTTTTCTTGTACTTATCTAGTTTATTTGTAACCTGTCTTTGTTTCTTTATTTTCTGTACAGTAAAATGTTTACTTACTTACTCATATATGAGACTCGTTAAATTTATAAAACGGAATGTATACAGCGATTACTTTAAGGTACTTCGATTTTTGGCATTAGGAAGAAGGTAACAATCTTGACAAGTCTTCTTATTGCGAAATAAGTAACAGCAAGTAACAATTAAATAACAATGAGACTTAATTCTTCGTTTACTTAGTTACGGTTTTTTTACGTAACAGTCACCTATTTAAAAAGCGTTTTTCAATAAAAAATACATGTCAAGATTGTTACCTTCTTTCTAACGCTAAAAAAACGAAGCACACGTTCAGTATTCCCTTTTTAATATGTCTAATGTAAAACCGCGCATCATTTAAAACTGTCAAACTACTTTCATTTAAAAATAAGGGTCATTGTACATTAATAAAATGTCACCCAGTATATATAATAGTTGTGTAAAAATACAGCAGGAGCCCAGCGGCGTAGAAGCTAATAATACACTTTCTCGGAACCATTAGTCTGGGAGCCCATAGCAAAAATAGGTAACTCATTCGCAATTTAATTGAGCGCACTCAAGGCCAGACCGACGCTTAGTCAACTCTTAAAGGGTACATTCACGGACTAACCAACCTCTGGACAACCAAATGTCAGGGCGAACGTTTCCGAAACGCATAATAAACCTATAATGTCCCTAGCCACCAATCGCGGCTCACTTTCGACCAGATGACAAGCGAGATGACAAGCTGTGAACCAATCACGACGCATTCCCCCGGCCCGCTCACCGCGGCTTTTTTCGTAATGACTTTCCAAGTAAATTATAGTAGTTGCGGTGTCCAGGGGGTAGTTGGGCCGTGGGTACATTCAATTTCGGCTGTGACTGTCTGGCCCCTATTTCACCAAATTTACAATTGTCACTTTTCAATGACAATTCGGTGTCATCTGCTGACTTGAAGAGCTTTTGTTTTAGCGCGCTTCATATTGGCAAAGAGATGTAGTTCGAATTGTCATATAAAACTGACGGTGTACTTTCAGTTGGCTAAAAAACGTTTGGCAAACCGATTCATTTCCCAAGTGTTTCATTTGGTCAAAATGATTTTTTTCCGAAACTGTAAATATTTCATTATTTATTTCAGGGCCATCTCGTAGAACCCTATAGGTTAGGTTAGGTTTGTTTTATAAAAATCCTGTAATATTTACAGTTACGGAAAAAAGCATTTTGACCATGAAACATTTAGGAAATGAATCAGTTTGCCAAACGTTTTTTGGCGGAACATTAGTAAATCAAAACTGTTAATTGTAAAGATGGTGAAATAGAGGCCAGTACGTAAAGTCGACGAATTTAATTCTCGACCCACCATTTAACCTTTTTACAGTAAACGTCATAGAGATATTGTATTGCTTGACAAGGAAAATCGTTATGTTATGACGTTTACTATGAAAATGTCCTAGGGTGGGTCAGGAATTAAATTCTTTGACTGTACGTATCGCGGGTCAAAAGTCCTCTAGTATCACTAGTAAGTGTCGATTGAGGTCTAGACCTGTCATCTGTCAATTTCCATCATAGGCCAGTAGCTTGTCTCTCATTGGTGGAGAATGACAGATAGACCCCACCCAACACTGGCGATCCTAGCGGATCTTTGACTCGCGGTAGCCCTCATTGATTTCTATGTATATTAGTTAGTAAGTACGTATCACTGGTAGAATGACTACATTGCAAAATGACCACAATCGCTCATTGTCCACATTTCAAAATGACCGAGTCCGAAATGGCTTTATCTCATAATGACCGTATCGCAAAATGACCACATCGCTCCTATAGCCGTTCAAAATAATCAATCTATCTCATGTTTTGACCTACTGACGAATTGTTTAATTTGGATAGAATGAGCTTTCGCTTGATGATAAATGCGTCCGAATCTATCTACGATGCCATAGATAGACTAGATACTTACACAGACAGACACATCAAAAAAACAGCATCCCTGTTTTTGAGTCCGGTATTACAAACAGCACCGTGCTCTCAACCTATCTGTCATGCATAGCAAACCGGCTTGAAGGATCGCCTCGCAATCCGAATTGGCAGCCAATAAAGCGAATAACATTCGTCGCCGATTTTATTATACGAGTAGGTGTTTTCTTGAACGTCAGGAGAGTATTTTAGGGACAGGTAACAAAAACCCCCGTTAAACCGATTATAAGTACTGTCAGATTAGTTTTTGCCCGCGGATTCCCTCCCGTCGAAGAACTCCTTATTCAAGGGAAATTTCCCAAAATCTCTCATTATAAATGAAACGATAAAGTCTTAAAGGAAACCTCATGGTTTGAGTGCACATTGATGAGTTGGTCACGACTCGATATAATTTAATGAACTGAAAAAGCAGATTGAAAAACAATTTAAAACATCAATTTGAGTCAAGAAAGGTAGGTTTAAGCCAAATTATTTATGGTTTTAGGATATAATTGACATATTTTCGGTGCGCTTACATACACTGTCTATCTTAATAGTTGTCTGGTTTGTAAGAGATTTTTATCAATAATAGACGGGTTTAGTTAACTATTAAATCTTAAATTTTATTATTGCAGTGGTGGGTAGTTTACATTACAAAACAATTATTAACAAACGTTTCTCAGGGTTGCTTTTTCGGACACGTTCTCTTAGAAACATACATAATTTGTCAGGATCGTGTTAATAAGCAAATGCATTCCAACAGCACAGATGAGTACTTCAACTACATCTCAAAAGAATTATTCTGTTGACCTTCCAGATTACTTCTCTTCTTCATTAAACAAGGCACTTCAAAGAATTTCGAATTTTTGATTAACGTCTCGGCATCTTCAAATGTTTGAGGCATTTCCTTTCCCGCGGTTTCTGGGAGTCCCAAGATAACCAAAGCACCGAAAGCGGCTACACAGCTGACAATCACAAGAGGCAGCCAGGTGTAGTATATCTCGAGGTACACTATCATGGGGGATATGACTGTCGCCACGTATCCGCATATATGGATTATGGACATTCCCGTACCCCTCACACCAGTCGGGAACATCTCCGCTCCCCATTGCCACGAGACATTGCAAGTAATGTTGATCGAAAACCTAGCAATCACTGCACAGAGCACTGAAGACAGCCCACCGCCAAGGAATGCCGTCAACACACTGAACACACAAGAAACAACGAACGTCACCACTGACAACCACTTGCGACCGGTGAAATCCAAAACGAACGAAATTATGCAGAGAGAAGGGAACTCAGTAAAAGATACTATGGAGAACGACACGAAAAAGTCAAAATTCAACTGACCAAGGCTCCTAATCAGGGCATCGAATACGATTGTGCAAGACATGTAACCTAAACATACGCAAATAACCATATTTCTGAGCACTGGTCTCCTCAAGAGATCGATGCCACTCGCCTTTGCTTCTTGCTTCTGTTTTGAAAAGCTAACTTGGAACTGCTCAATAAGCTTAGACGGTACCTCTTTTTTATTCATCTGACCGATCCTTTGGACTTTTTTGATGGCTTCATCAATATGTCCGACAGTCAGTAGCCACATTGGACTCTCAGGCATAACAAAAGGCGCGATGATAGCTAACGCCATTGGTATACACGTCACTAGTGAAAACAGCTTCCAATTATTGCACGCAAGCGCGATCCACGGCAGTGAGCACACGCCGACAGTATAAAAGACAGCAAAAGGCAGATTTGCTATCAAAGTCCTGTATTTTGGTGCGACGTACTCCAAGATAAGGAGGTACGTCATCACCATTGAGTTGTCCCAGGACATTCCCATGAAGAATCTGCAGACAGCGAATTGGATGAAGTCCTTCGCAAAGATGCTGGCTACGCCGCCGATGGCTCCAATGACGTTGGCTGCGGCGGCACCTGGGAGTCTGCCGAAGCGGTCAGCAATCCATCCGATGATGAAACCACCGAATACAGAGCCAACGAAGAAGATTGATTGGGCGGTGGCTTGGTAACTGTTCTTGTTGCAAACCCAGCCCATTTCGCTTGCAATTGTCGGGTAAGGTATTTCAGTCTTGTTGAACTCCCAGCCATATCTGCAGAGTTCTGTGGTCCAGGAAGGATCTGGCGTAGTTTGTCCGGAAGCCAGCACTTCAGTCCAGTTTGCGACGTAAGCGCTGCACTGCGAATATCCAAACCTCGACTCTGAATCTAGCGGTATAGCCAACGCCCTCCTGTGCATTTCAGTTAGGTTTTGTAGCTCAGGAACGTAGCACCAATGGTTCGGTGACACTTCAGTAATGAACAGCTGATTGAAGTACGAGACAACTCCGAATAAGTAGAACGGGAACGTGGATACGAAGAGAATCACCTGGTAGAGGCCGAATTCGCCAGCTGACGATATCAGGTCATCGAAGGTCACTTCATCATGGCCTGTGTCATTATTGTTCTTATCCTCTACGTCATAGACGCCATTGCGTCTCGTCCCCTCGTTGTTTTCGATTTCTTGCATTTTGTTATTTTCCTTATAGCCTAATTATGCAGACATGCCTCCCAGTGTCGTAAGATTAACTGCGAGATAATTATCTGTAGATGTTTTTATATTAACCACTCTAAATGCCCGGAGATAAGGCTGTTTGAGCAGTTTATTTGTTATTTAATACACAAGATCCTGACGTTTGTAAGATTTTTTTTTATTACTGGCTTAGTTATCGCAAGGCGCCGTGTGGCTGAATTTCATTGCTACGGAAATTTGAGGTTGTAAAAACTGGGAGTTTCACGTGGCGTCTTAGAGTGTGGTAATGTTTATTGCATCATCTTTAGCCATCAGCAGCTGGGGCTTTGGATTAGTCCAATGTGTGATATTATTGCATGATTTAAATAACAGTTGCTAACTTTCTGCATTCCACTCTCAGCTACTTTAAATCTTTTATAAGTCTATCATTACTTACCACGTTTCTACGCGCCGCTTTTAAGTTTGCGCAGCCACTCAAGTTGTGATTTAATTAAATTCTTATTTTGTGGTTCTTCTAGGTGGTTATAAATAAAATTTGTCTATATATTATAACGGAATTTATACGAAACAAATTCAATTACGAAATTCGCAGCGAAAAGAAAAAGTTGTATAAAAGCTTTTGAGCAAAAAAAAACAAACTTCAAAAAGCTATAAGTACCTACTACAGTAACGATTTCGTGCACGAAGGCACTTATGATTTTAAATGTAGCTCATATTTTGAAACGAAATTGTTGTTTTTTTAATACCAAAGATTACATAAATTACTCTTCGGGCGTTAAAGGGGCAGAAAACCTAAAGAGAAAAAATCACAAAGTTGCTTAGAAGAGTTATCGACGAAATTTATTTTTACTGGCGAGGTCGAGAGCTATATTTTGTACATAATATACCTACAAAGCAGTAATATGAAAACTGCTAATACCTACTTTTAACAGGGGAAGGCATTGAGTTATATATAGTCTTGTAACTTGGGATACAATTCAGGCCAATTTAACGGTAAAATTTGATTCAAATCCGTCCAGCCGTTTCACCGTGAAGAAGTACTCAACAGACTTACGTTTACAATCATTCACAAACTTTCGCATTTATAGGTTCAACGATTTGGTAAAAAGGGTTTCAAACGGATCCAAAAAGTTATATCAAATAAATGCTTATCGCAGTAAAATTAAACCAGAAAAATCTACAACAATGATCATTTTTTGAGCAAAATTTATATCAAACTGTCATTCGTGGATTAAAGAAATGTCATTAATTCGTTTTTATGTTTCTAAAGAAAGAAAAAAAAAATTGTTTTTTAAATGAGCTCACGGATCCACTACTTTTAGCAGTTGTGTTTTAAATCAATGTTCTTTCAAATACTTTTTTTCGACATTAGTCATCATCCCCATTACAATAACCCTTTGTTTCGTAGTCGGGTAAGAGTGATGACGAGTGACCTTAGCCATAATTACTTGGATCGGTATGGGAGAGGCTTCACAGATGATTAGCAGAAAAGACTGCTACAATGAACAAGCTTTTGTTTTGATGCGGCAACTTCACACTTTATTTTTACCCGACTACGGCAAAGGCTGGAAGGGTTGTGATTTTAGCAGCTTAGGTTTATGTTTGTATTTACGTAAGTTCCATTGTAGTTCCTATTCTGCACGTCCGATTTGAATAAACATTATTTTCCTGGTAACATAGGCTACAATTTAATCAAAATAACGTACTTTACATTCAATATTCGAGACTAGCTCAGGAACTTTGCAAGAGGTATTGCAAACATTGACAAATTAGAACTAGCCGTCTATAGGACATCGATTAGTGGTCGAAAGTCGACTTAATAATTAAATTTTAGTTACCTGGTTACTTGTAAATATTAGTTTTATTTTTTCCACTTTTTCTTCAAATATACCTACTTTAACTATGCCAAGTTTTACTACCTACCATTTAGGCATTATTCTAAAAAGGCATTCAAAACTTCACGTACCTACTTAACTGTTCCGAAATAATTTGCAGTACTGCCACTATACGTCCACCATAGCAACGAAAATGCATGACATGTAATGCACTAACTTATGAGCCGTATATATCGACACATATTTATAAATAATAATATAATAAATATCATGGGACGATTGACACCAATAGGAGTAGGAGTATCTTTTTGTATTTTTTCTCCCAATTTCACTAGTCACGGCAAAAAGTGATAAAAACAAGCTAAGATTTGAATACATGGAAAAAATTCAGCCTTTCCTCTATGTCCAGCCGTGGTGTAGGGGAAAAGCACACGACCCGGAGTGGCATTTTTCTGTTTTTTTTCTGTGTATTCATGTTTCAGTGAGTTTATAAAAAATATAACCAATTGACCTAGTCCCAAACTAGGCAAAGCCTGTACTATGGGCACTAGACAACGGATAAACATACTTAAATAGATAAATACATACTTATATACATATTAAACATCCAAGACCCGAGAACAAACATTCGTATTCACCATACAAACATCTGCCCCGGCCGGGGATCGAACCCGGGACCTCAAGCTTCATAGTCAGGGTCTCTAACCACTGGGCCATCCGGTCGTAATTTATTTACATACATCGCCTTACGCCCCTGGCATGTATTCTGGACATGTCAAGCACGGTTTTAAGTGCATTACATGTATTACACAGCACGGCCAGTACAAGTGAAACCCTGTTATTCATAAACCTATATTCACTAAAATGCCGTCAAAGTTCGTTTGTCTTTTTTTGTCACATTGACATTTCCGTTAATAAGAAGAAAACGAAACCTATTTTAGCTAATCGATGCGTGAGTGACGTTTATGAATAAGGCCATTAGAATATAGATTCTTATATTTAGCTGCCAGTCCAGCTGCTTAACAGATTTTTCTTCGCATTGTCATTGTATATTGTATGTTAGATTCTTATAGCACCTCCGTCTCTTTAATCGTTTATAATACAGTACTTACAGAACGATTTTTTTGCCTTCTCCAAACATATTAGCTCCCAAGAACGTGCTAAAGCCACGTGGTGTGATCATTGATTGGAGACATTTGTTGTACAACAACTTCAACCTAACAATAGCAGGAATAAGGTCTGGTTTTAAATGGCTTCGAGTAATTATTTTCCCAACTAATTTCACGTGTTAAGGAGGGTGACGTTATTTTTCAACAGAGCCTAATAAACATAACTTTATGGGATTGGTTAGGTTAGTGGTTATATTCAAGATGTTTTAAGTCGAAACAACACTGTTAATTAGAAATGCTTCGTGAGTGAAGACTTAAGTAAGTAAGTAAGTACCTATTATGTAAACAATTAATGTTTGAATTCGTTACATTCGTTTTCCAAGCACGTCTTAGATTCTACATATCTCGTTCAATGTTTGAAATAAGTAAATGCTTAATATTACAACCGAAGTTTAAAATAACCTAAACATAAAAAAAACTTTTTGATATAGGCTTCGCCGATTGTACTTTTAGTTGTCTGTACTTGTATTATAGTTGTCATCCAACGCCCATACTTATCCATACCAAATTACAAGTCGATTCCATTAACCGTTAAAGATTTCCCTCCTGTGGAGACGATCCTGGCCGCACCACCAGAATTTGACTACCAGATTTAATGTACTGTTGTCGGAAACCAATCAAAATTTCAAATTTCAGTATGCCAAATTTAGATTATTTATTGTATTGTCATCGGATACACATAATTATGCATGCCAAATTTGATCTCAATCGGTTGAGGATAACTGCTTTAAAATCCAGTTACAAGATTTGACGGACAACTTACCAAACATTATAAACAGTGCTTAATAAGAACTTACTCCAAAGATCAGAAGGGCATTTTCATTCAACTTGTGCTGTCGAGTGTTACTTAAGCTATGTTATGTTTCAATCACGTCTAATTGTCAGTTTTGTGACGAAATATATGTGTCTGACATTGACTGTCAGTTTTGTGACGACTGCTAACCATAGGTAACTAATTAAATCTTCACTCAAAACGCTCAGAAATAAGAAAATACACATACATACATACAGTCCCGCCTGTTTCCCGGAGGGGTAGGCAGAGACCACGGACTTCCACTTGCTACGATCCTTACGAGGTTGTAACCTTTGCTTCCCTTATGCCCGTTTTCACCAACGACACTTAAGTCATCACCTAGTCAGGGGACCCCTATCCTAAGTGGCCCCTTATATCTCTCCCTAACCTAATTTCGTTTTCACCATTTTAGGTAACGCCTTAATAGAGGTTACTTAACTAAGTGACGGTTTGTTTTAGCTATAGTGATTTCCAAAACCAGTTTTGTATCGATAATTTTTTTTAAGAGAAATAACTTTAAAAATCGTCTGTAAAACATTAAACCAACATTATAAAAACATAGAAAAACTATACAGATATATAATTAATACTAAATTGACGTCTTATTTCTTATTTTTAAATGTTGACTAGGCTGTATGGCATTATCTTTGCCATCCAGAAAAATCAGAACAGTTTATAACTATCAAATTTTTTTCGAACTTTCGGTGCGATGATTGTAGTTTATTAGCGAGCATTCATTGACTGAAACTGGAATGATTAGTTATCTGATAATTTATTCATGAACTGTACATATTTTCAAAGTATTGTGTTATTCGATTTCTTTGAATACAGAACAGACCAGAACCCGCGAGCGCTCATGTTAATTAATCGCTTCTCATGTGGTTCCTACATGCAGAAATGCCATTGGGTTTATAAAAAAACAGAATAGGATTATTATTTTAAGTATAAACGGATAGCGAAATCAATAATAAATTGACACAGTGCGCGGCGTTATGATTGAACGCGGCTTCTGGTTTGTTTTGTATTCTGAGGGTCAAGAATAGACTGTTGATGGATAATTAGTATTAGGCATTCGTCCAACTGCGATGAGGCCTTCCTTTATACAGAACTATTCTTCTTCTGTTTTGGGTTATTCTTATATTCCAAATACCTCTAATGTTAAATTTTTTCAAGTATGAAAAGCACGTTTTCTTTCGACATTCTACTAGTAGGTATATGTTATGAAAAATCTTTAGTACCTATCATACTTTGATAAATCATCTGATCTTCAGTCTGATCTAAATAACTTTGATGTGAATATTATATCTATTTATTCAACAGCTTCCAAACTCTACAAAATCATTTAAATAGCCTTCCATTTTTTATAAATATTATCAATCAAGTTAATTATTGCATAACAAATGCGATGCGACTGCGCGAACTGTCACTTAGCGCTAGGGGGTCAATATTCGACCCCCTAAACTTACGGGACCCCCTAAGCAGTTAGGTGTTACTTAAGCGTTGGTGAAACGGAAATTGATCTTAGGTGTCCCCTAAAAGAGCTAAGGGATCCCTTAAATTTTAGGAGTCGTTGGTGAAGACGGGCATTAATCTCATAACATTCTTCATACATGCTCTCCGGTTTTGGGTACTCCTGACCTGTCCTTTTTCCAAAATATCACCGATTTGATCGGAGTACGTTCGCCGAGGTCTTCCCTTTCCCACTTTTCCATTCACTCTCCCTTCATACACCCTTTTTGTAAATCCGCTTCCACTCATTCTCTCTATGTGCCCAAACGATCAACAAGAAAATAATTGAAATATTCTGAGTTTTAAATTGAAAAAAGAGCAAACAGCATTTTTTTTGGTTTTATACGTAACAGTTACTTTTCTTGAAAATAATCGATTTATTGATTATTTTTGTTTTTATTTTTAAGAAACATTCATAGAATGAAATTCAACATACAATGACAATGCAAAGAAAAATCCGTTAAGCAGCTAGACTTGAACCAGCATTTTCTTTGCATTGTCATTGTATGTTGAGTTACCTTTCTTTTCAATAAAAAGATCATGTGTCAAGAGTGTTTCCTTCTTTTCAATGATAAAATTTTAGTAAACAAGGTTCTGTAACGCTTCTACAAGGACGTATAAATACCTTCTATGACGTAACTAAATAACAACTAAATTGGCATTCGTAAGAAACTTCGATCTAATAATTGGTTTCCTTCATTGGTTTCCTCGTAGGTTAATGGCACTCGTGCAAACTTCGCGCGAACTTAATAATAATAATAATAATAAATCATTTATTGCGAACACATGTCCATAGATGGTTAGTAATTTTACCTTATATAACTATGTTAGTAAATTTAAATAATTCCATAACATTAAACATTCAATAACACCAATCTAATTAAAATGTCTATTATGATTATGTCACGATTACTTACATAATATATTGTACCTACAATTTTTAATATAAAACCACCGTGAGATTCTATCGTATTGGGACTATCCATTATTAAATAACACAGGTCTCGAACCTTTATGTACAGTGTTCCAATGCCGTACAGGGCAGTCCACTCTTTCTAGAATGGTCCTGAGGAGGCTGTTCGGGCTGCCCCGCACACGCTGCATGAGGGAGGCGACTCGTTTGCGCAATATAGCCTGAAAGCTGTCTATGCGTGCCTCTGCACACATGCCTGACGCACTACAATAGCGGGGCAGCCCCAGCAACATCCTCAACCCATTGTTGTACTGGACACGTAGTGCGTTGAGAGCTCTATGAGTACACCCGGTCCACAGGCTGCACGTATAAAAAGTTTGACAATATGCCTTATAAAGAGTTATTTTGACATGTCTTGTGCACCGTGCAAACCTACGGGCCAACATGTTGCTCCTCACTGCCAACGCCCTACGTTCCCGTTCCACATCTAGGTCATCAGAAAGGTCCTCAGTAACCCAGTGCCCCAAGTACTTAAATTTGGAGACTACTCTTAAGACAGACCCACACAACTTAACCGGAGGAACGGCCTTGGGTTTTTTGTTACCTGCCTTGAAAACGAGCAACTCACTTTTCTTGGCGTTATACCTGAGGCCATGTGAATCAGCATATTCCTCGCAAATTTCCAGTAACTTCTCGAGAGCGCTGATTGATGGGGTTAGCAGGGCCATATCGTCGGCATAGCTGACGTTGTTAACGAATTTGCCATCAATTGAGCAGCCCACACCTGCTCTGCTCACCAATAAGCCCGTTCATGTACAGATTGAAAAGCCGAGGAGACGTCAGTCCACCCTGCCTCACTCCACATTCCAACCTGTAGTCACTCGAGAGTACACTAGCCCATCTCACAAAATTGCTTTGATTGCCGTACCAGTATTTAACAATTAACACTAACTCACGGGGCGTACTGGTCTCTCTCAGAAGCTTGTTCCATAAAATGTTATACGAAACAAGATCGAAGGCCTTCGACAAGTCTAAAAAGCAAGAATAAATTGGCGTTTTCCTTGACGTGTAGTACTGGACAGTGTGCTTGAGTCGCAAGATTGCAGATTCAGTAGACAGTCCCGGTCTGAACCCAAACTGTGCCTCTTCTAGATTTATATATTTAGCTAACTGGCGATCCAGCAACCCGTCCAACACCTTCGCCACTATGGTAGCCAGTGATATGGGACGATAATTATTCTTGTCTTGATAATTATTAATGAGACGTTTTCTGAAACAGCGACGAAAACAAAACATAATTTTGACGAAGGACTGTTTGAAATTTAGAATGATTGAGACCTTAATCCCATTTGACAACCTGCTTGTCACCTGTGGATAAATTCCCGGGGGCGATTTTTGAATTTCACTTGATGACTAAATTCTCGTCCACGACATTGATATCACTGTTTGCCAAATTTTGAATGTCATACCCGTCTACTAACACCAAACATGCAGCTAACTTGCGTTTCTGTCGTAGACAAGCATGTCAACAGTATATTGACGTTAGCTGTCACTGCCAGTGGTCAAGAAGTCACTCAGTGATCCCGTTTACGAGTGGGTGGGGCCATTCGTATTTGATAATCATAAGCATGAGATTAAAAAAAACCGGCCAAGTGCGAGTCGGACTCGCGCACAAGGGTTCCGTAGAAAGATTTTAACGTTTTTCCCGGTGTTTTAAGAAGTCCAGTGTTAGCAGAGCCCTGCTCTTAAGCAAAATGTACGCAGTGTGGGGTCAACTTATATTGGTCTTCGAAATCTACAGATAGACATAAAAATTTAAGATTTTGAGACTTTTTGGGGTGATTGTGCTATAAGAGCTACCTTCATACCAAATTTCAAGTTTCTAGGACAACTGTAAGTATCCTTTAGGTTTTTGGAAATCGTCAATTTGTATGGAAATAGCCTTTTTGATGACCGTATCTTTTGATTGCGTTGACTTAGAAGGTTGATTTTTTCACGGCTTCAAGGGACCGCCGGCTTGAGTATTCGATATTAATTTCAGCATGCTACCTCCACGCGTTCCAGAGAAAAAGTGTCTTGACAGACAAACAGACAGACAGACGGACAACAAAGTCATCCTATATAAGGGTTCCGTTTTTTCCTTTTGAGGTACGGAACCCTAAAAACGACCCGCTGGCCACGTCACCACGGCACGGCGTAAGGTACGTGAAATGACGCGGCACGGTGCCTTGCCGTGCAGATATACGGTGCTCAGCCAAGGCTTGTTGAGCGGATGGCTAGGCACCCGTATATCACGTACGACTCCGCGCCGTGGTGACGTGGCCAGATCCTTAAGATTGAGGGTGTCAACTATTGGGGCAGTGTTCGACAATGGGAACTTTATATTAAAATCTCATTGTGCTATGAGACCAAAATCAAATTAAATTTAAATCAAATTTCATCCTGTAAATGTGCGGTATTTTTTTAAATCTACCAGAGCTTTCGGAAAGAAGAATGCGCCGCAAGAAACTTGGCACAGTTTTTTCGTATTTTTTGGACCTACGTTTTAGAATGCCTGTAACGGACGGACGCACATGACCAGGCTATAAGGGTTCCGTTTTTTGCCATTGGTCTACGGAACCCTAAAACCGAAACAGGTTCGAAATGAATTAACTAAAATTAACGATCCAATATGTTGTGCTGTAATTTGCGATTGACTAAATGTGACGAGTTCCCACCGCCCTCATCACCCACCCACACTGTTGATTTGCAGACACTTTGTTTAATTACCTAAATTATACTCACTGGCATAATTAATATCTGTTTTCTATTTTCGACCCATACAGAGGGGTGTCATAAGGTTGACCTGGGAATAAGTGTACCTATCTGTGTATCTACTGCCTGTGGCATCATACGTAGCTCCCAAACTAATGGTCGATTTCGATGCGGTTTTGTTTAAACCGAGATGGTTTTTAGCTAACATTCCTTAAAATCCGTTTTTGGCATACTCAACTTTGAAATGACAATGTCGGGGGTGACTCGTGACATGAAAATCTTTATTATTTATTGTTTATTGTTGAAAAAAATATATTTACATAGTATTACAGTCTTAAACTAATGCACCATGAAAACGAAATTACTAACTACACTTAAATATACAAAGCAAAGTTACTCAAGAACGGAAGGAAAATAAAGAAACAGTAAATCTAAAATGTTAAATTTAAATTGGGATACTCGATATCCTCTCATACGCTAATTCACAAAATCGCAAGCATTCAACATGCACTACAGCCCATCGCCACACAAACAGGTCACACTCAGGTGCTGATGCCAACAGCGCATTAAGCTGTGTGAGGGCTCGGGGCAGCGGCGAGTTCTTGCGCGACGCAGTGCGCGCAGCCGGCACTGCCAGCAAGTCGCGTCGCCGCGCCCGGAGACTTATCTTAGAGACGGATAATCTCACAAGACGACCCACTAGTTTGAGACAGTCCAATTCACCACGTAGAGCTCGACAGGCAAGTTCAAGCAAGCCACAATTCCGCCTTACTTCAAGAGAGTTATATCCAAGAGAGCCAAGTAGATACCTTGTGGGATACAACAATGGGTAATAGTATCCATAAATTTTCTTATATAGAAATCTAAGAAAAACTTTTTGTACCTTCTCTAGTAGTAAAGCATACGCAGATTCATGTGGGTGCCAAATAATCAATGACGCCTGCAGCTTGCTCCTAACCAACGCATTGTAGACTAGCTTTATGGCACCAGAATCGTTAAAATCTCTCACATTGCGGATAACAAAGCCTAATCTTCGGAAACAGCATGCAGAAAGCTCAACAAAATGATCATGAAAGGTAAGCCGTGCATCAAAGAGCACGCCGAGATCCCTGACTGAAGAGACACGGCAGATAGTTTCCGGCCCCAGCGTATAGTGCCCGTGCAGCGGGACACGAGCACGGCTAAACAAGAGAACTGAACATTTGGCATAGTTGAAGAGAAGCCTGTTCCTAACGCTCCAACGAAAAACCGAGTCAATATCCCTCTGTAAAGAGTCACAGTCAGCTCTCTTCTCGACTCCGCACACCAACTTTAGGTCGTCCGCATAGAAAAGGCACTGAGCGAACTCAAGAACCGAGGACAGGTCATCAACCATGATCCCGAACAGGAATGGCCCTAATATGGAGCCCTGATTGACGCCAGACCTAGTATGATACGGTGCCGAGACATAGCTTCCATGCCGAACATACTGCTGCCGATCACGTAGATAACTAGAGAAGAATGTCAGCAATTTAGGAGAAAGACCAATGTGCTCCAGTTTATGCATTAACACGTCGTTATCCACGCGATCGAACGCCTTCTTAAAATCGAAGTAAACGACATCAACCTGGACACCTCGATCAATATGCCCAGAGATGATGTCGACCAAAGTCAAAAGATTTGTATCGACAGAGCGCCTTGGCCTGAAACCATGCTGGGCGTCATTCAAAAAAGGCCTTATTTGCACAGATAAGGTCTTATGAATTATGGTTTCGAGTAACTTAGCTGGTGTGGACAGAACGGCTATAGGTCTATGATTTTCCACAACACTACAGTCACCAGTCTTCGGGACTGGTCTTACCCTTGAGATTTTCCATAGACGCGGATAAGTGCCAGAGGCAAGAGCCAAGTTAAAGATATACTGCAAAGGCAGTTTCAGGTACTCCATACATCCCTTCACAATATATGCCGGTAAGTTATTTATTTATTAGCACAGTTGGAATTACGACTGTAACCACTATACCCCTGACAACTCGGGTCTAAAGTAGGAATGTTCGGCAGAAAAACCCCCGAGAAGAAAGTCGCGAATGCTGTTACTGCCTCCCTACCAACATACTCCCTACCTTCGAACGTCACTCGCGAAACGAACCCACCTTTCGATTTCAAATTGTTTAAGTGCTGCCAGAATGCACTCGGATTATATTTCATTCCAATCTGGATTCGATCAAGGTAGCCATTATAGGCTGACGATATCCCCTTTTTTACATCAGCCCTCAATCTTGCGTACTTGTTGTAAATAGCAATATTTCTTGTAGACTTCCATTTACGATGTAAATCACTTTTGCGCTTTAGGTCTTTGATCAAATCTGCAGTGAACCAACAGGATAGGATCTACAGGGGCCCCTCGACCGAATCTTCCTAGGTATGCATTGATCAAATAGTTCATAAACAATTTTGTAAAATACGTCTACAGCAATGTCGACATTCTTACTACTGAAAACTTCGTGCCAGTTTGTTTTTGTGATTAAACTATAGAAGCTCGTAATTACCATTATTGAAGTTCCAGTCCCGCTGCCCATCGACATTGCTAGGATCGATTCGTTCCGGTCGTGATCGCTCAGCAGTATAGTCTATTGACAGTGAGACATCCAATGGTGGATGAAAGACATCCGATCTCGGGACAAGTCCACTGCCCACCACCTCTGTGACAACAGTATCAGAAATGCGCTCAGACACCAGTACAACATCCAATTTTCCACCATATACATTCGTCACCTTATTCATCTCATTCAAACCACATACAGATAGAAAATAGGAATAATAATTCAAAATATTTCGAGATGAATACACTGGATTCAGATTCAAGTCTCCAACTATCAGCACTACACTTTTTTTAAGTTAGCGATCACCGATTCCACAGACTGAAACCATCGCATATAGGTTACGTCTGACGCACTAGGCGGAATGTATACCACGCACATATAGTAGGTGAGACTGTCCACTACGAATGTCACCTTATTGATGTCTCAAAATCCCTAAGACGTTGCAGCATAACTCCGGGGCGTGCAGCCAGTAGGACGCCGCCACCTCTCGCGCCTGTAGCGCGATCCCGGCGAAGCACACTCCACCCGCCGCACACAAGCTCAGAGTCGTTGACAGCATCAGTGAGGAAAGACTCTGTCACAGCAACCACATTGCACTCAAGAGCCAAGAGACTTTGTCTAAAATAGCTAAGTCTAGTATTGAGACCCCTCACATTTTGGTACAAGATATCTAACGTTGTTTTATCTTGAAGAATAAAACAGTAATAAACAGTTGTTTTTATTTATACCTATAAAACAGTACCGTGACTGACAGACAACGCACAGCCTAAACCACTGGACCTAGAGACGTGAAATTTGGTAAACATGTACCTTGAGTATCCTAAAGGTGCACTAGGAAAGGACTTTTCGAAATTTCCACGGGATAGGGAACTAGCCGATTTTGAAATATTTAACGGGGGCAAAGCCGCGTGGCATAAGCTAGTTATATAAAAAGAAAAATCCTAACTGACTGACTTACTGACTGACTAATCAACATCATCATCATCATCATCATGTCAGCCGAAAGACGTCCACTGCTGGACATAGGCCTCCCAAGCGGCTCTCCACTCAGACCGGTCTTCTGCTTTCCGCATCGACTGCGGTCCCGCGATCTTTACCAGGTCGTCGCTCCATCTTGTTGGAGCCGTAAGTTATGGCCGGTCATTAGGTATACCTGTCGCAAGTCTTAGGCTACTCTTACCGGACGAGGCAGAAGACGAAGTAGGAAGCTAGCGGCTGTGCCGGCCCAGCCGAGCAAGCCCACCGAAGCCAGGGCAAAGCTGTCACAGTGGCATCACTAACAGCATCATCAGGTGTCAAAAAAAAAGCTGCTCCTACCTAGGTTTAATAGATATCTGTGCTTGTATATGTCGACGATCTAATCCTTCAAAGCGTGGGTAAAAAATTACAAGTTGTTAATCAATTTAATGCTGCCCTATCAAGGCGTACATCACTCATCGGGCTAATGGGGTAGGAGTGCCCATTTCGCATAAGTTGTCAAATTCGAGTTGATGACCAGCCTTTGACGGCAGTTTCTATTGATTGTTAAAAGAAGCCAAGGTCACGGCGAATCACCTGATGAAACGCCATACCACTAACAAACTTTAACAGAAACGCTATGCGAACGACGTCAAATAAACTTAACTGACATTGCACTGTTGTGTTCCGGTGTGGAGAATAAGACAGCCGGTGTAATTACGGGCACAACATTCATTTCATCTTTGCTCTCTAGGTTGGCAACGCATTTGCAAACCCTCCGGGTTGCGGGAGTCTTTGGGCAGCGGTGATCACTTAACATCATGTGACCCACTTGCTCATTTGCCTTCTACGTCGTATAAAAAAAACTAAAAACCGTTGTACTATACTCATTATCAAACTTAAAAAACTTAAAACTGAACGAGTGTTTAGATTAGCTACCCAAAATGTTTGTTTCCCAATTTTTTTTTCCATTTGCGTTTTTCCTCATTTTATTACATTACCAATCGTATATTTTCATAACTAAGTAGTAGTTAATTTTGTCGTACGCAAAAATCCCGGTAGGTATCCATTTTCCCCAAACCGGTAATTTTTCTTTTATCCAAATCCTTAGTTAAATCAATAGGTTGGTTAGGTAGCTTCAGAAAACAAGGAAATGTTCATAAATGAGCTCTCGAGGTCTACAGCCTTAGAGCTGGAAAGGAATGGAGATGATACCGCGCGATTTCCCCTCTGCCAAAAATCTAACATTAACGCCATTATTCATACATGTCACTCAAGCCTCCATTAGTCAAAATAGGTTCTGTCTTCTACTTACTAACGGCAATTTCAACGTGACAGAAAAGGACAAACGAACTTTACCGGCATTTTAGTTAAAATGGGTTTATGAATAATAGGGTAAGTCTGTGCAAAATGCACAGGGTCTGTTGATTGTGTGCGTGTTTTTGGCATTTGTGTGACAGTTCTGTGTTAGTGTGAGTTTGTAGGAACGTAAGAAAGTTTGACATAAGCGTAGGCGTGTGCTGTAGGTACGTGTGTGTTTCTCGTCCCCCCCGAAAAGTGAAAGAAAAATTATAGAGCACAGATAAGCCAAAGACGCCACCCGTCTGTCTGCTTTATGTCTATAGCTCGCAGAGCCACCAGTATATATGAATTAGCGAGAGCTTGGAATTGCATTTGTAGTGGTTGTACGGTTCGCATGAAAAGGAGAATAACAAATTTTTCTTAATTTAATGAAATTACCATAGTCTTCTCTTCTCAACAAGTAAATTAAAAGACTGTGTAACTTACGGTCACAGTACAGTACAGTTACAGTACGGGCCCAGAGAGAATTATTCTGAAAATTGTGAGAATTCTTACAATAAAATCTGCCGTTAAAACATACTCACAATTGTAATTTTCTTTTTCAATACAATTAGGTATTACAATTTTTTTTTACTGATAGTACGGGAAAAGGGAAATTTCAGAGAATGCTTGTAAATACACTATACACCGTGGGCCCGAGTGACCCCACCAATTTTAACCACCAATTTTAACCATTTCTGAGGTCCTAAAGAGTAAAAACGTTATTATGAATATAATGGCATATTCTGTGTTTTTAACTTTTTTTTTTCAAACAAATAATATTTAAAATTAGGAACTTCAAGATAACAATTCCTTAGGACGAGCTGGCAACGCATTATTTTAAAGTTTGGACGCGTTATTAAAGTATTGGCGCCAATTAAAATGTGTGTCTATGTGTGAGTGCTCTAATATTGATGTCCCTTTCTTACTTGCAATATTAGTGGCGAAACGTAATATGCAATTCCACGGTCTCGCTAATTAACCAACTTCAAAAAAGGAGGAGGTTCTACGTTCCAATGTATGTATTTTTTATTTATTTTTATGTATGTTCATCGATTACTCCGTCAATTGTTGACCGATTTTCAAAATTCTTTTTTTATTCGAAAGGGTATACTCCTTAGGTGGTCCCATTGTCACCAAGTCATGATCTGATGATGGGATCCCAGGGAAATTGAGGGCAACCCTCAAATTTTACAGGCACGTACTATGTGTTTCATATGTTTTCTAAGGTTATTCATTTATCTATACCTAACGTAGCTTTTAAATAAATACTTGACCAACAGCCATTTTCCTTGAGTCTACACCATTATCCTCGTTTGAATGGCGAAGACGACGCCAAATCGTTTTCAGCCTAAGGTACTTTATAAATTGTAAATACTTGGAAACGTTACACTTTGTTGTGACCATTTTGTGAGACGCTTAAAATAAGCTACACGGCGGAATTGGGAAGTCTACGTTGCTATTAATATTTCACAAATAATCCCTTATTATTCTGTTTAAAAAAAATAGTTCTAGGGCTTTTCAAGGCTAGAGTGAATAGGCTGTTACTGAACCAGTGAGTTACACCTTAGGCCTCATCTGCACCTTCCGTCAAGTGAGATAGGGGTCAATCACTGGTCAGTTTATAGTAAAAAAAAAGGTTTGTTAGTTAGATTATCAAAAAATATTGGACACGTGTTTTTGCTTCATCACATCAATAAATGAGTTTTCTGATAGCATGTTTATTTTGCCGACTGTAGGCACTTTTGGTTGACCGTACTTGTATTATCATCTAACTTACATATCCATGCCAAATTGCAAGTCAATACGTCGAAAGTGGGTCAAATTTAAATTGCAAGATTTGACCCCACTACATAAGTACATTTACATACATTGCATTGCATTTGTATTCATCATATTATTATATATCAGAGGCCCGAGTACGAACATTCGAAACCTGCGTAATGTCGATTACATTACGTGTCTGGTCACCTTAGCAACTTTTTGAGTTACCGCGATTTGAAAGTTTGGAACGATGTAATTATCAATACATAAAATTTTCGTACACATCTTTTTTATTAAAGTGATAAAACAAACAAGTTGCATTAATGTTTTTGTATCTGTAACTGAGTGTAATTTATTAAGTGCTCTACATTTTGAGATTAGAATCTCGTTTTAAAAAAAAAAGTGACTAGACGTTGTGTACCCCTCATATTCGTAATAGTAACCTCTTTTTAACGGACTTTTTTTTTCAGTATAACCTGACGCTGAGTATGTGGCTGTTTGGTTCCCGGACGCGACAGAACCCGCCCCGCGGCCCCTCCGCCCCTGTTACCATCCAGGCCCCTCCCGCCCACGCCAGCACACCCCGCAGGAAGAGGGGACTAGTGGTTTGTGATGCTCGTTTATTTTTATCAGCCCGAATCCAAGTCACTACTTGTTAAGTACAACAACTAGCCGCACGCCAAGGAAAAATTGAACCTGTTAGGATTGCTTTGTTGTCCGTCTCACAAACTTTACAATTTTCAGTTTCCAATGACAATAGTTTTTTCTTTATTTACATAATAAAAGCAATTTACAATGACATTAAATCTAAGCTTAAACTAAATAAACTACCACTTAAAACTAAATTAAATCTAAATAAGGCCCCCGTGGCATAGTGCCCAAAAGGCTGGCAGCGTTGCCTCGCTGAATAGCGATGATGATTCTTTGAGAGAGAAAACTGCCAGCCCTTTGGTCACAAGTTGCATCAACTAAGCGCTTTTGTAACTCAGAAATAAGCTTGTAAGCGCTGGGACCCCATGGACCCAAAGTTTCAAACCCGACAGCAACAAAATTATAATTCGGACCGAGAGATTGATACTTAGATTTTTTTCTATTTTCGGCCGTTTCCGCCGCCGCACCAGCTTTTAGAGTGGTTCCCTGGAGATGTGAGGGTGCTACTGACATTTCGAACTACACTTCTTTGCTAATATGAAGTACACCAAAGATATATATTTCTAAAGTACAGATGCCCAATCTCATACAGAGAAGTGTCACCATCCTAAGGCAGGCTATTGAGATGGCTATTTTGGTTCACTAGGGCACACACCAGGTGGCAGCACTACAGAAAGCTATTTTTCCCTACAGACACTAGATGGTATCATTGCAGACTAGAGTGCACTTAAACATAAGCTCTTCAAGTCAGCCACTGACATTTAATTGTTATTAAATACTGACATTTGTAAAGTTGGTGACATAGGAAGCAGTCTTAGGGCCTTATTCATAAACGTCACTCAAGCCTCCATTAGTTAAAATAGGTTTTGTCCTCTTCTTACAAACGGAAATGACAATGTGACAAAAAAGGACAAACGAACTTTATGTAATCGCCGACCAGGGCAAGAAATACGTCTCGATCGCGTTCGCGATTAACAATTCTCATACTATTTGACACTTTAACGTAAACGCGATCGAGACGTATTTTGTGCTTTTTGATTACACTAAGGGTGTGCCCTTAGCATCATCAAACTCATGTCAAACTAAACCATTTCGAGCTGTCATTTTGGCTACAGTGAAACCAATCAATGAAATGAAATACAGCGAAATTGCGGGTGGTAGGACCTTGTGCAAGAGTGTGTGTCCGTCCGGATCGCTACCACCATCTTACTCGCTAAACCTCCCGCTAAGCAAGCAGTGCTTGCACTGTTGTGTTCCGGTGTGGAGAGTAAGACAGCCGGTGTAATTACGGGCACAAGAGGCATTTCATCTTAGCTCTCTAGGTTGGCAACGGATCTGCAAACTCTCTGGGGTTGCAGGTGTCTATGGGCAGTGGTGATCACTTACCATCAGGCGACCCACTTGCTCGTTTGTCTTCCTCGGCGTATAAAAAAAATCGTTCGTTCAATTAGCTTGAAAAATGCCTCGGCATCGCTTTTGTCATGACGTTACGCGATACAAATTGTTTCATTTTCAAAGCGAGCTCGTCATGGAAATGTCAAAATTAAAAGCTAATATTATTTAACACGAGAGTGAGCGGGACGATACGATACGAACTTCGATTTTCGAATTTCGTAGTCGGGGGGCTGGCACTTTTCATTCTAAAGATTTTTTTCTGCCTCATTGCCAAATTTCACTCAAAAATTCAGCTGCATAACACACACGTATGAACGTTTACTGTTTGTCACGGTCATGGCACTCCTGTTTTCCAGTCAAGTCACGCTCGCTGCGTCCTCGGGTGTAATTCAAGGAGTAATAACTCCACATCGTTACTTATACTTTGTTGTCTTGCATATTGCGGTGGGGCGAGCATGGGCCTTGAACGATATTCCGATCGTAATATTATCCGGTGCCAAAAACATCCGTAAGGTTCAGACTTACAGCCGTTCCAATATCCAATACTTACCTATATCTGAAACTATCTGTTGTCATAAGAATAAACAATAACATAGTAGAACGGAAACTCTCGCTCCGCATGAGCTCAAGGTCACGATATTAGAGTATTCGTTAAACGAATTACTCAGTCAGGCTGTCACGGCCGGCGTCGCCGCGCGCGCGTTTGTTTGTTTATAATTTGGTTGTAATAGTTTTACGTGAGCCTGTTTGTATTTTATTTTATATTTGTAGGTAAGTAATACTTACTTAAATCACCTTAAATGGCTTCATTTATTATGGCACTTATAATAACTTCTTAATTAGAAGTGTCTATAATTACGTAGGTACGTCATCTCATATTTTGTAAGACTGGAATAAAATAATGATTTCAAAGTAAGGAAAAATTTATATCTTAGTGATATTATCTTTAGGCGTAAGTACTTACCTAATATTTAACAGCAAGCAACCCTAGCAACACGCCTGGATGACAGAGGGGTGTAACGACGTGAAGGGGGAAGTAGGTATATAAAATAGGCGGCGTTTTGGACTCGGTCAAAAGAGATTTCGTTCTACTATATTATTATTTATTCTTATGCCGTTGTTTTGATCTACTGACGAATTTAATAAATATGCAATCCAATAATTTGCTATCTGTAGATGGCCTACCATCTTTCCGTCGACAGACAGCATGTATTTTTTAAATTTCAAACTGATATGTAAATAAGTATACAGAAAGACCAGAAAAATTAGGACTCGAACTGGGGTTAGAACCCAGCACCTCCACCACACCGTGGTGTTGCGCTACCACTGCGCCATCCGAGCAATTTTGCGAGTTTTTTTTTGCGAGATTGCTCGGATGCCGCATCTCCATTTACCATTATTAAGCAGGTTAAACTGGAGAAAAATGAGTTGTCTGTCAGTCATTCAGTCAGTCAGTCAGTCACGGTACTGTTTTAAAGCGTATAGATTATAAAATTTATAAACTTCATATCACTAGGTTGCGTTGCATGAAGACATTTTGGACTCATGCTTGCCTCCCCATATGGAGTCACGTACGATACTTGTTGCGAGGCGACTGCCAAAGATATTACCCTCTTTCTAAACTCCGTACGGTCCCTACCTTTAGTGGCAGCAGTTCTAGTAAAACGTTTTTTTAGCTATCCGGTGCTCGTGCACTGAATAGTTCTTTTTGAGCGCGTGTGCGCCCAATTTTGGGAGAATATCTGTGGCATCATAGATCCGAAACGGATGGACCGATTTGGAAGCGGGTTTTTTAACATAAGCTAATTTAATCGAAATGGTTCTTATTCTCAGCTTTGTTCCGCCAAAATCGATTTCGCCGTTTTTGAGATATTGAACTTTTAAATTATAATATTGGAGGTTTTCAACTTTTCTATTCGCGAAGAGAACAAATTACAAACATTTTATTTTATTATTTACAACAAATTTGTACCCTAACAGCTGAAGCCAAAGCGGCACTAACTTACCTAATTATTACTTGTTAATAACTTCATACTTATTTGAACTATACAATAAAACAAGTGAATTTATTTTGAAACTATTATAAAGCACGTCGACACTCACACACATACTATATAGGTAGGTATTTGTAGGGTTTGTACGGTTTATAACATAAATCTGTCTTTATAGGTTTCTTATTATTTAAAGGAACCTCTTAAACAAATGCGTAAAACATATAGTGCTCACAAGTTAAAGTATAGGTAGTCTTTATGTTTCAACGTTTTTGTGTTTTCCCATTAATGATAATTCTAACGAATTTAATCCTCCGAGCGCTTAAAAGGGTTTTCGTACAATTTATCCCGTAAGTAATGCCGTAAATACAAGACAACGTAATAAAAGGCTTTTAGTGGAAAAGTGCCTTAACGTTGTTATTATAAATAGTAAGCGATTGTGCTTAGTATAATGTTCAAAATTAATTATAATATATGCTGCGACTCAGCTTAATTTCATCTCAGTCAATGTCGAAGCCCTGGGATCATGGGATCTTGACACTTATAGACGTATTAAAAAAACCTTTATCACGGGCCAGGTAAAAACTTTAACTAAGTATACTTAATCTACATGCCTATGGGGCCTTTTGTTTATTACGTAAGACGATTTTTGCCAAATATTTTGACCCCCTCCCTCCCTTATGTAAAAGAAAGTAACATTCGGCCAACAATAATATGATATTATAAGTAAAGCTGTATTACTTTTCAAATCAATGATTTTTAGGAATGTCTGTTTTGTAATTTTTGTGTAATGAAACTTTTGTTTTATTTTAAAGTTTTTATTTTTAATTAAATGCGCATCCGAGCGCGCTATTTCAAAGTATGATCGTAACTTATTGAGGGTCGAGCACGACTTTACGAATCCTGCGTAACGTTACGGTTATCGTATCGTGATCGAGAAACCTCATACTAAAATTTTGTTCCAAATACGCTCACGGGCGGGCGCTGTTACAAACGTCACACAAACTCGACAACGTTTACTATTCGATTTTACGTGACGCAGGATTCGAAAAGTCGTGCTCGACCCACTGTCGTAGACAAGCGAGTCAACATAGTGGATTGAGGTTAGCTGTCACTGCCAGTGGTCAAGAAGTCACTCCGCTCGTTTACGAGTGGACGAGGGCATTCGTATTTGAATATGTGCATTGTGCATGAGAATTTTAGTCACCGGTGAGATTCAAAAATACGAACTTTTTAGAAATCACTGAAATTAGTTACCGGGTGAGATTCAAAAACGATCCCCTGCTTTCTTTTCTAACTCGAAGAAACTCTAACCTGGTCCTATCTTCTCCAGGAATGGCTAATGGTCTTGGCAGGCCGTGACGGAAGTGCTAAGGTCACTGACCCGGGTGGTGAACTTCAGATCATGCTACCAAACCCCTTGCAAAGAAGCGCTTCGGGCGACGTGTGTCTGCTTGCCGAGAGCCCATTTCGGATATTAAGAGTAAGTACATTTCCTGAAACAGAAGTTAATATTCGCATTACTTAAAAACAAGTGCGAGTCGGACTCGCGCACGAGGGTTCCGTAGAAAGATTTTAACGATTTGCCCTAGTGTTTTAAGAAGCAGTGTAAGCAGAGCCCTGCTCTTAAGCAAAATGTACGCAGTGTGGGGTCAACTTATATTGGTCTGCGAAATCTACAGACGGACATAACAATTTAAGATTTTGAGACCTTCGGAGTGGTTGTGCTATAAGAGCTACCTTCATACCAAATTTCATGTTTCTAGGACAACTGGAAGTACCCTTTAGGTTTTCACAGTACGGCAATTTGTATGGAAACGACCTTTTTAATGACTGTATCTTTTGATTGCGTTGACTTAGAAGGTTGATTTTTTCACGGCTTTAAGGGACCGCAAGCTTGAGTATTTGATATTAATTTCAGCACCCTTTAAGTTTTTGGAAATCGGCAATTTGTATGGAAATGGCCTTACCAATTACTGTATCTTTTGATTGCGTTGACTTAGAAGGTTGATTTACAGCCTACAGGCTTGAGTATTTGGTATTAATTTCAGCATGCTACCTCCACGCGTTCCCGAGAAAAAGGGTCTTGGCAGACAGACAGACGGACAGACGGACAACAAAGTGATCCTATAAGGGTTCCGTTTTTTCCTTTTGAGGTACGGAACCCTAAAAAAGAAGACACCTGGCATTACATTTATGGATAGCACAGTTCTTAACGTCAGAAAATACGTATGAGAATCCATTAATGGCAGCTATTATCTACACCCTGACGACGGCAGAGCGCCGCCTGGCCCATAGATCACCAACTTTACAATTGTCAGTTTTCAATGACAGTTCGGTGTCAACTGCTGACTTAAAAACGTAGTTTGGTACACGTGCGGAAGTGTCATTTTCACTTGTCCTAAGTCTCGACCCTCACCTAACGGCTTGGGCCTAGACACCCCAGGACTCGTGCATAATGACAAACTTGCCGCACTTACATCAAAAAGTATAATTTTTTTACTCCTTTACAATGTTTGAGAAAAGCATTACACATAAAACTTTTTTTAAATTCCCTTACAATGTTTGAGAAAAGCATTACACAAACTTCGGTCGGAACAGGGGTTGCGTGACGAGGGGTTAGACGGCCGAGTAACACGAGGCCGGCTATAGCACAAGTATTCGAAAGAAGACAAACATATTTTCTTCCCGGCCTCTGCAACTGTTGTTTCATTACGTCCTATTGCTGGACACAGGCTTCCTTTCAGTACGAGACATCTTTGAATGAGGGCTATTGCTAGTCAAAAATCCGCTAGAATCGTAAGCGTCGAGTGAAGTCTATATGTCATTCTCCACCAATCACGGACATGCTACTGGTCTATGATTGGTGGAAATTGACGGATGGACCTCGCTCGATACTGGCGATCGTAGCGGACTTTTGACTCGCGACAGCTTTAATTGTTTTGCAGGAGTGTGAAATATCACGATGTTTTGCTTCACCGAAAAGCTAATGTCAAATTACAAATTACGTGTACTTAATTAAGTATTTCTCTTTTATTATATTTTAGATACGTTCACTGAAACAAGAATGTAAGGAAAACTAAAAAATATGACCGACCCCGGGAATCGAACCCGGATCCTCGACAGGCCGCGCCAAGTGCTATACCACTACACCACAGCTAGTACTAACTAACCATAATTTAGTCATATTCATATTTTTCTGGTTTTCTTTTCATTCTCGTTTCAGAGTATCTAATATAATAATAGTATGCCACTTACTCAAAAGAAAATAGGGGCCACTATGTACTTTGATCTTTTTGTTTTAATAACAGTAATAAGTACAAGGCTTTTTTTTTACTAATGTTAATTAATAATCATTTAATACAGTTAATCGTTTCACTTATTTCAATACCGTTTATAATTATCACGTAACGATCAAAATACCTAGTGCTATTTTCTTTCGAGTATTATACATTTTAATGGGAAAATCTCTGTCTTATCAAAATTTCCTCGTCACGCTTCCCCAATAAACTCTCGCATCACACTCTCATACATACAAATCCCGTACATGTTCACCCATAATGGATCGGGAAAGCAGTCGAGATGCGATAAAGTTATCGCATTAGATTATACGCTAAATTGCTGTTAATCCCGCGATAATAAAGCTCCGCAACAATCGAACCGCTTATGCCATCTGTTAGCGCAAAATGTTATTAGTCAATGAGTTCGACTACAATCGTACAGCTTACGCCATCTGTGAGCGGAAAATGTAGTTAACGAATGTTGCATACAAGAAAAATTAAGAAAATTGCTATACATTTTGAGCCCGTGAAGCGAAGGACTCTGAGGTGCAACATACAATGATAATGCAAAGAAAAATCCGTTATGCAGCAGATTTTTCTTTGCATTATCATTGTATGTTAAATTTCATACTATGAATGTTTCATAAAAATAAAAACAAAAATAATCAATAAATCGATTATTTTCATTCACTTTGAGGTGATCAAGGAGGCCAATGCTTACATATACAAGCTTTTTATCTATACGTGTATTTGTCACCCAACTTAAATAATCTATACCAAATTTCAAGTCGATGCCATTAACCGTTTGAAGAGTTCCCTCTTGTGGAGACGATCCTGGCCGCACCACAAGAATTTCACTACAACATTATTGTATTGTCACATTTGTCACCGAAGTTACATAAGTATGAAAAATTTCAGCTAAATGAAACATCGGAAAGTGGGTCAGATTTAACTTGCTGTTTGATATGAACAAACAAGATGTTTGTATGATGAATACGAATGTTTGTTGCCGGGTCTTGGAAGTTTGATCCTAATCCTAATCCTAACTAATATTATAAATGCGAAAGTAACTCTGTCTCTGTCTTTCTGTCTCTCTGTCTGTCTGTTTGTTACCTCTTGACGGGAAAACCGCTGCACCAATCTAAATGAAATTTGGTAAGAAGATAGTTTAAATATTGAGGAATAACATAGGCTACTTTTTATTCGGGAAAAGTATGTAGTTCTCACGGGATAGCGATAATCGAAATCCACGCGGACGAAATCGCGGGCAACAGCTAGAAAGTATATATTTATCTGTAAAAGTATGTGTATCCGTTGTCTAGTACCCATAGTACAGGCTTTGTCTAGTTTGGGACTAGGTCAATTGGTGTCAATCGTTCTATGATACTTATGTATTTATTTATTTAGTGCATTTCCGAAACAAAGTTGCGGGTAACGGCGACATATATACATGTATGTATAAAAGCTATATATCTCGTTCGATGTCCATTATCAAGCCATGTAAAGATAATAAGCCGTGTACCATTACCATAGATAATAAGGGCTCTCACAGACAATGTTAGTTTTTTAATGACATAAGTCGGGATCAGACGTTCGCTATGTACATGGCTACGTGAAAATGTGGATATTCAAACGTGCGCAAACGTTGCCTTCGCTGCCTGTCTCTCAGAATAAGTGGACTGAGGTATTGTGCAAGATGTTACCTTTTTGCAAACTGTTATTTAACTTGCGACCTCAGAACACAAAACAAGTCAGAACCCGCGAGCACGCCTAAAAGTGAGACAACTAAATTTACTATTAAATAGAGTAGTTTCGTGACGTGTTGTACGAATGACAATACTAATTAATCCCTTCTCGTGACGTTTTTACATACAGAAATGCCGTTGGTCTTATAAAAAACAGAATACGATTAAATTTCAAGTATAAACGGGTAGCGGAATCAATAAATAACCTAACCAACTTAGAAAAGTTGAAAAACCCCCGACACTGTCATTTCAAAGTTTAATATTTAAAAACGGGTTAACTGATTTTATTGAAACTTAGCTAAGAACCGTCTCGATTACACTAGCTTTCGATTAAAAAAACCGCATCTAAATAGGTCAATCCGCTTGGGAGCTATGATGCCACAGACAGATACACAGACACAGATACACAGGTCAAACTTATTACACCCCACTTTTTGTCGGAGGTTAAAAATGGACTCACTTCGCGTCGTGCGATTATGACTGAGCGCGGCTTCTAGTTTATTCTGTATTCTGAGCTTACGCCATAAAGCAATCTCTACGCACTACAATTCGCAACACACGTCTACGCTCATGCCAAAATTTATTACGATCCTACGAATTCCTACTAAAACAAAATTGTCACAAAGAATGTCATATCACACGAACAACATATCCTGTGCATTTTGCACAGACTTGTCAAACTTTTGGCAGAGGAGAAATCGCGCGTTGACGTCTCCTTTTCTTTCCTGCTCTAAGACTTTCACTGTTCCTACTTGTTTAAGGTGTCCGTTTAAAAAATTGCATACTATTTTTCGCCCTCATGTTGAAATGAAATGAAATGAAATGGTTTATTTGCTAGATACGGGTTACGAAGTATTCTTAGGTGTTACAATTTACATAATAAGTGCGCCAATATCTGCTTTAAAGCATGCAAAATATTACATTTTCAATTTTGGTGATCATTGCTAATCATGCAAATATTGAAATTGTCCTAGTAGGTATTATAATTAATTAAAGAAGTCAATAATTACAATTATTATTTATATAAAAAATACACAATGACTCAAAGTCGTAGGTAGTGTAGGTATATCATCATCATTCATCATATTGATAATTGTTATGTTTACATATTATAGTTTTATGTCAGGCTAAATAAATTGTCAGGAATAGCTATTGTTTTTAAATATCTGTAATATATATGTTGGTATCCGTTCGAGCTGAAATTTGGCCTTTGGCAGCCAGGATCGTCTCCGCAGGCGTCGACTTGAATTTTGTCATGGATAAGTTGATGACAATTTACAAGTACAGTCCAGACAAACATCTAATCATTCAAACATCAATCTATACCTAAGTATTTACGAACTAGCTTCGCTCCCGCGGCAGAACTCTATCCCGTGGAAATTTCGGAAAATCCCGCCTTATCCCGGGCGTACATTATAAAACGAACCTCTATGCCAAATTTCAGCTTTCTAGATCCAGGGGATCGATTTTTGAATCTCACTTGGTGACTAAATTCACCGATTTCTATCAAGTTCGTATTTTTGAATCTCACCGGTGACTAAAATTATCATGTATAATTATGAAATACGAATCCTCCCACCCACTCGTAAACGAGATCACTGAGTGACATCTTGCCCACTGGCAGTGACATCTAAACCCAATCTACTGTGTTGGCATGCTTGTCTATGACAGAAACGCAAATTAGCTGCATGTTAGTAGACGGGTATGACATTAAAAAATAAGGCTTTTGGCAAATAGTGATATCAATGTCATGGGTGAGAATTTAGTCAGCAAGTGAGATTCAAAAATCGATCCCCGCAGGGGTTTGGGCTGGGTGTTGATAGATCAGTCAGTAAGTCACGTTTCTGTTATATAATACGTTTAGAAGACTTTCACATTTCTAACTGGTGGAATTTTTAATGTTAAATATGTATAGTTACTTAATAAAAAAACGTGGTACCTAAGCTTTAAAATTATTCTGACGCAATTTAAAACTATTTCAAGCTACACCAGTCTTAACTATTGCAAAGTCGAAAAGTAATTATGACTCGCCTCGGACTAGAGTTTAAACTAGAAAGTCAGTTAAACTTCGACGACACAACATAGTGTTGAAACTTTGAAATTTTACGCTAAACTAGAGGTGTCTGTAATGTTATTTTTTAATGCAGCCTCAAGAGCTGAGGGTCGAGCACGACTTTACGAATGCTGCGTAACGTAAAATCGAATAGTAAACGTTGTCGAGTTTGTATGACGTTTGGAACAGCGCCCGCCCGTGAGCGTATTTGGAACTAAAATTTAGTATGAGTTTTCTCGATCTTGATACGATAACCGTAGTCATATGCTCAAAAAACAATCAAAAAACGTGTTCCGGATATGTTGACATTTTCTCGCAAGTGTGAACCTTATTCGAGAGCGCTTAAGGCTAAAGAGGCTTCTGTTGTAGCCTTTTATGCGCTTCATTTTCGGCGTGCTGATGACACATCTGCCTCTTTTTATAATTATGTAATTATCATTGTGATTAACCTAAGAGAATAACACCCCTGGATAAATTTTAACCAGAAACTCCGCTTTACGAAATTATAAGGGCACTGCACTCCAAAGCGCGCATTTTCGTTTAAGTACTAATGAGCCTCTTTTGTAAGTTTTAGTGTAATCTAATAATACTTATACTATATAATACTTTTAGTGTAATCAAAAAGCATAAAATACGTCTCGGTCGCGTTTGCGTTAGTGTCAAATAGTATAAGAATTGTTAAACGCGAACGCGATCGAGACGTATTTCTTAGCCTGGTCGGCGATTACACTAGGCGCTTAGTGCCCTTAGTGTAATCAAAAAGCACAAAATACGTCTCGATCGCGTTTGCGTTAAAGTCTCAAATAGTATGAGAATTGTTAAACGCGAACGCGATCGAGACGTATTTCTTGGCGGTCGGCGATCACACTAGACGCTCTACAGGAAAACGTCTCGATCGCGTTAACGCTTGAATTACTATGGGCAAATTGGCAGCGCCTCCAGCTGGTTTCGTAGTATTTGTCACACTTGTTTACACTTAAGGTATTCATTTTGAAAGGTTGCCAGTTTTAATTCTATTAACATACCTACTCGTATTTCTCGAGCAACGTGACTTTTGCCTCTAAGTTACTTTTTCTCCAATTAAGAAAGCTTCTGGAGTAAATAAATTGAACTTGTCCGTCAGTTAAATTATCAAAAAACATTGGTCACGTTTTCAAAAAACATTGGTCACGTTTTCAAAAAACATTGGTCACGTTTTCAAAAAACATTGGTCACGTTTTCAAAAAACATTGGTCACGTTTTCAAAAAACATTGGTCACGTTTTCAAAAAACATTGGTCACGTTTTCAAAAAACATTGGTCACGTTTTCAGAAAACATTGATCACTTTTCATTGCTTTATCAAATCAACAAAAATTTACAGATATACAGCGCGTTGATGTTCAGGAGTGGGCTAGCTCTTTACCTCATTTTTAGGGTTCCGTACCTCAAAAGGAAAAAACGGAACCCTTATAGGATCACTTTGTTGTCCGTCTGTCCGTCTGTCTGTCTGTCTGTTAAGACCCTTTTTCTCTGAAACGCGTAGAGGTAGCATGCTGAAATTAATACCAAATACTCAAGCCTGTAGGCTGTAAAAAATCAACCTTCTAAGTCAACGCAATCAAAAGATACAGTAATTGGTAAGGCCATTTCCATACAAATTGCCGATTTCCAAAAACTTAAAGGGTACTTCCCGATGTCCTAGAAACTTGAAATTTGGTATGAAGGTAGCTCTTATAGCACAACCACTCCGAAAAGTCTCAAAATCTTAAAATTTTATGTCTGTCTGTAGATTTCCCTGACCAATATAAGTTGACCCCATACTGCGTACATTTTGCTAGGAGCAGGCCTCTGCTAACACTGGACTTCTTAAAACACTGGGGAAAAGTGTTAAAATCTTTCTACGGAACCCTCGTGCGCGAGTCCAACTCGCACTTGGCCGGTTTTTTTTATTAAAATTGTAGATAGGTACCTAGGCCATGTCACGCTAAACTCCAACACACTATAAATTTATTTAATCTTCATATTTTTTTGTTTAATTGACAAAAGATAAAAAATGAAGTTACTTGTAGCTACTTGTTAATTTTATTTGCCTAAGTTTGTTTATGAGAATACTGTACCATGGTTTGTAATAAACTTTTTTACCGTTAAATAAAAAATAAACTGTCGAATACTATTTGGTAAAGACAATTTTTTTAGGAATCCAGCGAATTTTTATTGTTTTGGTATCTAGAAAAGTTCCCAGAAAAAAATTCGCTCGTTTTTGGGACATTTTTAAAGTTTTACGCAACCCAATATTATTATCCTCTTTGCGATAATCGATCAAAAAGTTTGCTAGAAAAATGTCTGTATTTTTCTAGAAAAATTGTATCCTAATGTCTAAAGTATTTTACGAACATTGTGTTGGCTGTTTTTACTATGTTGAATTATAAAGTCCGAGCTCATTTTTGAACAGTTTCGTTTTTTTTTTCATTTTCTGATAAACCGAAAAAAAATCTGTATTATTATCGAATCTGCTGAGCAGATTCTGCTCACAAAATTTTACAGGAGCTGAGAACAGACCGAACAGACAACAGACAACAGACAAGTAAAGCATTTCGCTCGCGCTTTGCGCTGTATTTAGGTTGCGGACTAAATGCAAAATGTACACTGCAGCCAAGTTTTCACCAACTTTACAAATCGTTGGTTTGTCATGACAATTCGAAAAAAAAAAACGAACTACATTTCTTGACCAGTATGAACGCGCCAAAACAAAAGCTCTTCAAGTCAGCAATTGACACCGAATTGTCACAGAAAATTGTAAATTTTGTAAAGTTGGTGAAATAGGCCAGATCAGACACTTCATACTCTGCTTTAATGTAGCATTTAATTTACCTTACAATTTCCATTACCAAACTGAAACTAAGTAAGGACCAATAAAGAGACACACATAATTGTTCAACACTGATTCACGACCGGATAGCCTAGTGGTTAGAGACCCTGACTATGAAGCTTGAGGTCCCGGGTTCAAATCCCGGTCGGGGCAGATGTTTGTATGATGAATATGAATGTTTTTTCTCGGGTCTTGGATGTTTAATATATATACAAGTATGTATTTATCTATATAAGTATGTGTATCCGTTGTCTAGTACCCATAGTACAGGCTTTGCCTAGTTTGGGACTAGGGCAATTGGTGTCAAATTGTCCCGTGATATTTATTTATTATTATTTATTTCCCAAATTTTCCCAAGATGTTTTTTTTTTTCAGAAATTGTATTTCAGGATTTGCTTCAGAGCCATCTCGTAGAACCTTATTATAGGTTCGGTTAGGTTTGTTTTATAAAAAATCTGAAATATTAACAGTTTCGGAAAAAAAAAGCATTTCGAGAAATGAATCCAAATAGAAATTGTAGGAACTTAACGAGTAGGGAATTTTAATACAACATTTAGGTAGGTGCATCTACAGAGATGAAATCTCTTAATATAAAATTTTATGTCGTCGAAGCGACTTAAAGTCTTATATGTTGGCATAACACCTGTTGACCGTGTAACCTACTTTTTGAACAAATAAACTTTTAGAGGATGAGTCCGAAGCATGTCGGGCTAAGGTCGACTTATATACGTGAGTGATCCGTTTTTATTTCACTATGATTGAGTCTCACGGTAATTTCATGTTAAAAATAAACTTTTGACTTTGAGTTTGAAACATTTGGCAAATGTTTTTTGGCAAACATTAGTAAACTGAACATACAATGAGAATGCAAACAAAAATCCTTTAAGCAGCTGGACAAATAAAAATATGACGCATTGAAAAATTCGTTAGGTACACCAACGTTAAGTATAGCTAAATTGGTGGAGCGTGGTACGGATTACCGAGGTTGCTGGTTCAAGTCCAGCTGCTTAACGAAGTTTCCTTTGCATTGTCATTGTATGTTGAATTTCACACTATGAATGTTTCATAAAAATAAAAACAAAAATAATCAATAGATCGATTATTTTCATTAGTATACTGGTCCCAGTACATTGTGAGTGCGTAGAATAATGGTAACTGAAAATTCAGATAAAAACCTCCATAATCAGTTTGCTTTTTCTGCAAAGTGGCGCCATCTGTTGCCAACTCATGCGACACTGACGGTCACTTGCTTGGTCCAACAAGCCGGACTTGACCGGACACGGCGTTCGTTCCACGCGTTCTCCACTAGATGGCGTTGCGCTTATAATCCAGTGCATCACATAATGCGACATATTTGTGCAAGTGTCATTCCATTACGCGGCCGCGATGCTAACAAGTTGTAAGCGATCGATTGAGAGCAGCTATGTAATGCGATCAGCAGAAAAAGTCGATGCAGACTCCATTTTGTTATGTAAGAACTTTTATTCCGATCAGTAAAAAGTTTTCACGCCTACGATATCGCGTTGTTTGCTGATGTAATGAAGTGAGACGAATGGATTCGGCTTCGCTCACACGCACCCTTTTTCAAACTAGGTATATTGTATAATAAATAGATGGGTGAGTTTTTGAAATTATTTGTTTTCGTTTTCGGCGGGCAATTTGCGTTTGTCATAGACAAGCATGTCAACATAGTGGATTGAGTTGAGGTTAGCCGTCATTGCCAGTGGTCAAGAAGTCACTCGGTGATTTTTGAATCTCACTCGATTACTAAATTCTCACCCATGACATTGATATCACTGTTTGCCAAAAGCCGTATTTTTTAATGTCATACCCGTCTACTAACATGCAGCTAATATGCGTTTCTGTCATAGACAAGCACGTCAACATAGTAGATTGAGGTTAGCTGTCACTGCCAGTGGTCAAGAAGTCACTCGGTGATCTCGTTTACGAGTTGGTGGTGGCATTCGTATTTGAGATCACAGGCACGAGAATTATAGTCACCAGTGAGATTCAAAAATACGAACTGTTTGGAAATCAGTGATTTCAGTCGCCGTGTGAGATTCAAAAATCGATCCCCTGATACTTTAAGTCTACAATAGTACTTTTTGATATAAGTGCGGAAAGTATGTCATTATGCACGAGTCCTGGGGCTCCTAGGCCCGAGCCATGATTCGAGGGTCGAGTCTCGGGCCGAGTGAAAATGACACTACCGCACGTGTACCAAACCAAACGATGTTTTTTAATACATTTGCGAGAAAATTACAATGAAACCAAAGGCGGTGAGCCGGCGGGGGCTGCCCTGCCGGGGAGCAGGTGGAAGGTGTAGGCGGCCCGGTGCCGCTGGCGCCTTGGAAAAATCCAACTTTCCGCATGAAACGTAGCTACAAAAAATATCACTTTTTGAACAAGTGTATTAAAATAGAATTGGGAAAATCCCGAACTGTAAAAGGGTATAAAAAAATAAAAATTGCATGTACGTCTGTGTTGCCCCTTATCGTGCCTATTGCGTTCGGAGCAATTCATGTGTTAAACAAATAAGAGAGTTATTTACATAAAAAATCTGCCTGAAAAGGGGTATGTCTATTTTTTGGTGTACTCGGTCGATCGAGTCCAGTGGTTAGAGAACCTGGCTTTCCTGAGGTCACAGGTTCGATCCTCGGTTGAGGCAGATAATTTAGTTTCATACAAATTGTAAATTATACTACCAAATTTTTAAACTAACTTTTTGTATTATTTTTATTTTTACGGTCATCCCGTTTGAAATTAATTTTTCACAATTTTTTTATGGGAGACTAGCTTATGCCCAGCGGCTTTGCCCCCGTGAAATATTTCAAAATGGGCTAGTTCCCTATCCCGTGAGAATTTTGAAAAATCCCTTCTTAGTGCACCTCTAGGATGCGCAAGGTATATGTTTGCCAAATTTCAAGGCTCTAGGTCCAGTGGTTTAGGCTGTGCGTTGTCTGTCAGTCAGTCAGTCACGGTACTGTTTTATAGGTATGGAAGATAGAGAGCAGCTGTCAAAACGGCAACAAAGAACTTCGAAAAGTTCAACAATTCGAAACTGCTGAACGAATTTTAATCGATCTTAGCTAAGAACTATCTCAATTATACTAACTTCTGATTTTAAAAAGCCGCGTCCGAATCAGAATTCTAAATTTAAAATTTTATTCAACAAATTAAACAGTTGAGTGAATTACACGTAAATTTTTTAAGTCTACCAGCGCTTTCGGAAAGGCTATGATTGCCAAGAGGAATGCACCGCATGAAACTTGGATCGAAGTATTTTTTCTAAAAACAAGTTACATTAGCTCTTACAATACATAACCACAGACGAATTATACCAAGAAAACTCACTGTATCATTAGAATCGGTCCATCTGTTTCGGAGCTATGATGCCACAAACAGATACACAGACCAAACTTATAACACCCCTGTTTTTGCATTGGGGGTTAAAAACTGAATTAAAATTACTTGCCAAAATATTTCCAGCTCATTTTGTAAAACTCTCTGTACTAAAATTTCCATTAGGTAGTTTAAATACCTATTTCCCAATAAAATTTGAGCCGCGGGTTAATAATTTCTTGTCGGTAAGATATTCATAAGCCTGGGGTCGCGTCATAAACAAACAATTGGATCAAATTTTAAACGAATTAAACGTCGGCAGCCATACAAAAATTAAAATACAAAATTCATAGACAAATAGCGTATGTACGGGCCCTTGATGTTTCCAATTCAATGAGACTACAAAGTAGTGTCAGTGATATGAGCCGCGAGCACGTCCGCTCGGGCGCCGCCGGCCGCGCGCCTCCGGCCGGCGGGCTCGGCAACACCGTTCCTATTTCAAAATGTTCCAAAGGGCATATCCTGGTGTTTATATCAATGACAAAATTAAATAAATTTGTAAATTTTAAATTATAACTGCAACTTAAAAACCCCCGACGTTGTCGATTCAACTATTCCTTTTCAGTGGAGGTTGGCTGAGGCTGGTAGAGATTCCATAAAGGGATAAGTCCACCACTGTACTCGAATTTGATTGTTTATAACTTGTACCCTTAACCTATTTTCATACAGTAAAGTGTTTAATTACTTACAAAGTCCAATATGAACTAAAAACTATTAATCTGCTCACCCGCGACCACACGTATAAGAACACCGATTCTTGGTGAAAACTGATACTCGCTCTGCAGCACCCCGAGCACGAATATTCGAACCCTACATAACGTAATCGAGTAGTAACGTTATCGTCTTGCCAACGAGAAAATTCACATTAAATTTTGATGCCCCACACGCCCACGGGGGCGTGATTCCATACGTCATACAAATAAATTTTACGTTACATAGGATTCGAATCTTCGTGCTCGGGGCGCTAGTATGGGTCGGTGTGTATGAAACATGCGTAGCGTGCGAAACAGTAAGGCTTGTCCTAAGCTAAGAAATAAAATTGTAAGCAGTTAGAGTGTAAAAATTTTGTATGGCTACCGGTATTGAGTATTTTATTTTAATAAGAAAAGTTAAAACAAAATAATTTAAATTACTTGAACCTCGGCCCTCTACTTTCTGAGCAAACTTGTGCCTCCTTAATTGTCGTAGACACGGCTCCTTAGGGAGCCCGATTTTCATACAAATCGCTCACCTTGGGCGTTTAGAGCATTTTCATACTAATTGGTTTAATATCTTTTTACCCGTCTGCCGCCAGAAAAGAGGGTTAATTCGTTTTTCGAGTGGATATGTGTGTATGTCTTGATGGATATTAACGTGTGAGGTGTCATTAGATTCGGCTTGAATAGAGGAGGGCTAGAGTATAATATTTTAGTCAAAATTATATGGAGGGGAGGGGTAGGAGCCCAGAAATTACCTTTCACATTATTTTTCTTAAGACTTACGACTTTTAACGTACGAGTAAATGGGTGATAGTCACAGGACATGTTTTATGGCACTTTACATGACTTTATAGTGCAGGATGTCTTATTATTGAATTTGTTTTTAATCTTTTTACGTATTGTTCTTGCAGACTTGGATTTTTTATTGTTTTAATTTTTTTTCTAATGTTACCAATATAATAATTTCACATAATTTACACACAGCAAACATAAAAGCAATCAGTGACTGCTTAGGAAATATGACAGTGCTTCAAAAAAGGTTTCATTTTTATGCTTGTGTACTATATTTAATTGCAACATAATAATGGTTACTTTGAAAAATAAAAATATTCAATAGAAGATTTAAAAAAAATGACATCTGAAAAATTATAGTATAGACCTCGAAAGAGAAAGAAAGATTTTCAATCTGTTATCGCGTTCCTCCTTCCAAGCAGAATACAGTGAACTAATCAAACTACAGTCTAAAAAACGTGAAATACCCACAGTTCAAATCGACTGTACATCGAATTTCTTCAGACAGCTAAATAATTCCAACACGGATAACATTGCTATTATCATAATGGGTAAACAACCACAAACCAGAGTCTATGCCAAATATTTGTATACTATTCAAATTTATTCACATTAAGATAAAACATATTTTGTCGTCCGCCTTTCCATTCCGTTACTGAACTGTTAGCTCGTATTGCTTGTAAAGAACGAAAAAAGTAACGGAAATACTCCCTAATAAAGGTTTATTTAAGGTACATATTTAAGGGTCCCGTAATGTTCGTACTTAGGGTTGCCAGATCGAATGACCCTATTATCGGGAGAAAAAACAATTTTCGGGATTTTCGGACTTTGGTCTTGAGAAACAAAAATAAAATCCACATTAATGTCCACATAAAAAAATACTGACAAAAACAAACAGAAAACGGTTTTCTCATTACCTACCTGAATTATCATTTGTTAATAATCAAAGAAGCAGAGCGGCAACGTTTTGATTGATGAAAATTCGGAACTTAAAATTATCCTAATCCTAACTATCCTAATATCATAAATGCGAAAGTGACTGTCTCTCTGTCTGTCTGTTTTTTACCTCTTCACGGGAAAACCGGTACACCAATCATGAAATTTGGTAAGAAGATAGTTTGAATATTGAGGAATAACATAGGCTACTTTTTATTCTGGAAAATGGTATAGTTCCCGCGGGAAAGCGATAACCAAAACCTACGCGGACGAAGTTGCGGGCAACAGCTACTTGTTTTATAAAATGAAGTTGTTTTTTTGGAGATTTAATACTTTGTCGGGAGTCGGGGGACGTGCAAAAATTCGGGAGAATCCCGCCAAATCCCGAATGTCTGGCAACCTTATTCGTACTGCGCAAACGTGAGGCAAGACAAAATGCGACTTAAGAGAGTGAAGTTAAGATAGAGATTTGTAGAGGGGACCAAAGCGCTACGAAAGAGGCGTAGCTGTAACGCTCGTAGCAGAATTCGTAGCGTTCGTAGCACCAGTTGGAGCCATGTAGCCGACCGCGTCGCGCGTTAAGTCGGTACCGTGTGTTAATCATCATTTTAATTATGATAAAAGTATATTTAATAATCACAGTTTGATTGGTTCACATAGACATGGGTTCGTTTAACCGTTCGAAGCGATTGAGAAATTTACAGAATTTAAAAAGTGGCGCCATCAAGCTGCCTCGTCATTGGTCGAAGATGCTAGGGCTAACTAATATGGACAGGGTATCGGCTGAAGAAATATTGCAAGTAAGTTTTTTTTTTAATGTAAAAAAATGCCACTTGTACCGGTTACTAAAATTATTAGAGAACGGAGAAAGAAAAATACACTTACAAAATGACTTTGTGCTAAGTTTCTTGCCGCATTCTTCTTGGCAATCATGGTATTTCCGAAAGCGTTGGTAGACTCAAAAAAGACGCGTGAAAGCATTGCCTATTTACTGGATACAATTTTGATAAAAAAAAATTTAAAGTACCGAAGAAGTGATGACACGCATTACCTAATCGACACTTAATAATTCTTCTTGAAAACTATAGTGACATTTACTATTATTATACCATAAACTTAACACAATCAATTTGCCCCTGCGCTATCCCAAAAATAAACGTTCTTAATTTTTGAATACAAAGTATACGCCATATAAATGTTCACATTTTCGGTAAGTACCTATGAAGTGCTAATTAAGTATCTCAAGTATATTACAAACTGTTAAAGGTTGCTTAAATGCTACGAGATTACCGACGTGTATTTCGTGAATATTTCGGACTAACGCCTGATTCAATCAACTACCTAGAGGTTACTTACCATTTTTTAGAGTTCCGCACCTCAAAAACGGAACCCTTATAGGATCACTTTGTTGTCCGTCTGTCTGTCTGCCTGTCAAGACCCTTTTTCTCTGGAACGCGTGGAGATAGCATGCTGATATGAATATTAAACATTAAATACTGCAGTCACTTGAAGCTGTGAAAAAAGACTCGCACTTGGCCGGTTTTTTCTGATAATTAAACTAAATTTTCTAATTTTTATTTTTTTGACAGCAAAAAAGGATGAATAAAATTGCAGGTAAAAATGTTTTATAATTTGCGACTAGGCCTTGTATGGTTGTTTTGTAAATTAAGTACTTCGTACAGTATTTGGTAAGCATTTATGAAATACAATAATTTATTCGGGTTTTCGTGGAAATAATAAAACTGAGTTATAATCCTATCCAATCACAAGGTTTGTACCAGACCTACTATAATATTGCCTTAATTGGCTATATTTTATAAGAATAGATATGGGAATAAAATTTTCGATTCTAAATAATATTAATTGACTTTAATAAAAGCATACATTCTATTCCAAATCACATCTTTCGTCAATTTAATAAATAATTCCAAGATTAAACTAATCAATCATTTTATGCATAGAAACTAGTGACATCTCTGGACAAGTAGTGAAGTTAGTCCCTTAATTAGAAAGAGTTTTCAGTTTATCATACAGCTGTGTTGATTGGGTAAAGAGTTTCCCTACTCAACAATAGATGTCACCATGTAGGAGGTAATTGGATACTTAAGCGACACCTAGAGTGAGTTGACGAACTAAAAGCTTCAGGTTATTGGTTTAAAATTAGGAAATTAGCTACTCGATAATAGATGGCGTTGTAATAGAAAAATCAATAAAACAGGGTATAATATATGAGGTTCATTTATTCTCCTTTTGTTGTTTTATAAGCATAAGCAATTAATTCTACAACAGGCGATACTATTACTGTGAACTTCTAGCTACTCGATAATAGATGGCGTTGTAATAGAAAAATCAATAAAACAGGGTATAATATATGAGGTTCATTTATTCTCCTTTTGTTGTTTTATAAGCATAAGCAATTAATTCTACAACAGGCGATACTATTACTGTGAACTTCTAGCAAAAGCAGGTCTAACTAATGTAAAATAGTTATAAAAATGTTCAATTTATAGAATTCTTCTTATGATGTCCTCCATCAGCTGAAAGGTCCATTGAATCCGTGTCCAATAAAGCATTTCTTTTATTTTCTGTTCATTTCAGCGGCACAGGCAAATTTGATACCAAATAGTTCAACATCCATGGCGTAGTTTAAAAGTTTCTCTGTAATAGGAATTTTTACCGAGTTAATCCAACATCATTTTGAATGTTTCATTCTCATTTTAAATACAAGCTAGATCTAAGCGCTTATGCTTACATCTGTTCCTAATATCGGTTCTAAAATAGAATTAGTTAGTTCATTTCGGATCTATTAGTTAAATGATTCAATATAAGTAATTTATTGTATGGGATATTTTGCTCCGGAGACTGAAATTGTTATGTCATCTAATATTATACAGTATTGTGTGTTTATAGTCAAAATCTTTATAAGCCTTTATAAGCCCTACACCCCAATACACTATATTTATACAATAATTAGTCTTCTAGATCCTATGGATTTTAACCAAGTCATCGAGGTGAATTCTCCATATTAGACCAATTTAGCGGTCTTAATAACTTGTATAATAAAACCTGGATTAGTACTGTTATTATAAATCTGTTCTTTGTGCACTACAAATACTATAATTTAGTATACCTTATCTCATTTGGTTATATGAATTAGCTGTAGTTAAAGTTATAAGAATGGCTAATATGAACACAAAAATATTATTAAAATAACAGTATGAGGTTTAAGTTAAGATATGAAATTTCTATTATACTCTTACCTGGGATTTAGGTGGACATGACTAAGAGTAAAAATTTGGCGTTTCATGATATATTTTCAGCGTTTTCAGTAATAGCATGAAACCCAACATGGGATTAAAAATGCTTTTGGTTCATAAATTCTTGAATTTTACCTGAAACATAAATTAGGTTTAACACGTCATTAAAGATCATCGTTTTGTAACATCAAGTGTAGTTCGTTAAAAGATACACTTTTATTTTATGAAATAATCATACGAAATCATTCAACTTAGAGTGAGGTTTACCTGTATTTTGAGGCATGTTTGCTGAAGCATTGAGGAGGTCACATGCTGAAGTAGCACTTGTGATTGTTAATTGTGTTATCTACTATAATACACACATTTATGGTAAATCAATATTTAATAGCAAATACCGATCAGACGTCAAGTAACATTTCACTCATTAAAGTCAAACTAGACTGTTTGAGTCAATGATTTCTGTGAGCCTAAAAAATGACAGAGTCGATTTGATTAATAATTTTCATCTCAAATTATAATAAAATTCTCTATTTGAATTCCATTGTGGAAAATTTAAATTCAAATAATGTGCCTTTGATTTACTTCTAATAAATTTCGGACCTGATAATTGATGTCCTGCTAACTACCAATCAGACCCTTATATATTTGGCTTGGTTTTAGAGCATTAGCCAATCATGTTTCAGCTGTTGTGATTCCCCAATTAGGAGACGGTTTTGCAAGAAAGTTGGGATGCTAGGGTTGGGAAAATGTTCGCTATTTTCGAAGATCTAGAAGATATTCTAATTGCTGTTTTATGCTTTATTTGAAATTATGACTAAAATACTACACAGTTGTAGTTCAAATTTTGACAAAGTATTTATTTTGACAAAAGGATTGAGAAGGCAATTGTGTAACCTGTTGGAGGTGTTTAATATATTTAAACTACACTTCTTGAAAATATTTCAGAATTGATATCGTAACATCACTAAAGTGGTGGGGCGAAGGGTCCAAGCGAAGAGTGCCTTATATGTTACCATATTAGGTAATCTCGCGATCTCGCGTTCGAACGATTCCTTATGGAGGACCAAATATGGGCATGGAGGCTTTTTCGGTTGTAACGCTTCCCTGGACATGACCATATAAGGTAATGTTTGCGATCCTTCGGGAAAGCTATAAATATGAGGCTCCAGGTGAGCTTCGGGACAGTTTTACTCAGTCTTCAGTCGGGTTCGGATCAGCTTTGGAAGAGTCGAGTCTTCGGAACGCCCTTCCTTGTGAGTGCCTTCAGGTAAAGCCAGAAACTTCTTTTAGTGAGCAATCCTGTGTTTCCTTGGTTTATTGCAGTTAATTATACAATAATACTGTGCTACTGAAGTGTTGCTGATTTTCAGCAGGATTTCATTGTTATTTTAGCATATTTATCCTGGATTTAGTTGTTACTGAATAAATCTAGTATTTAACTAGAATTCCTGGATTTGCTCACTGCATGAAGGTTTTCATTTGTTTTTAATACAAATGGAAGTGCTGGGTTTTATCTATGGCGATTCAAACTCCGTAGTCAGATCCGTGACGGTTTGAATTACGCGTATTAGAAGTTTAGCTAGATAGGTAATATTTTAGAGGGTAGTCTAGTTTATGGGTTTTAGACTAAATTTCAGTTCGCAATAGGGAGTGATTCTAGCTAGGGGTGTTTTTTTAGTGAAATTATGGGCAATTTGTGTTGTGTCTTAGTGTGATAGGTAGTGTGTTCTTGTGTGCAGGTTGGATTTTATATATATTTACCTAATCTTGGTAAATAAAAGGTATGTAAGCATGCTTTTCTGTGGTTAGGGTGTATGTCGGACTTCAATTGAGTCTTTGCCTCATTTTTCATTGTGTTGTAATAAAATTTGTAATGAGTAGTGTATAGTAAGCATAACGTAGTATGGAGGCTAAGGTTCTTTCTAATTCTGACTATACAATGCTAGGGAGTAGGACAATTTGTAGGGAAAAGTTAGGGAATTTATATTTTACTTTGTGTGGTTTGCACTGCGAATGTTTTATTTTCTGTTAAGATATTAATTTGTGTTATTGTGTGAATGGATTGGTGGTTTTTCTCAGAAAATGAATCTCTATAATTTTGTAAGCAAAATTAGATCCATTTTAACAGAATAGATTCCATTATGAGAATGACATCACCCGTTCGAACAATACATTTGTGTTATTTATACAAAATATGCCTGCAACATGCAACTAAACTATTAGCTATACGCATTTATGTATTTTTATACATACACACTATTCACACAATATACTATCAGTACACAAACTCCATACAATATTTGTTGTGTAGTTCTGAAGGGATTAGCTGTATAGCGTTCCATGGAAATTCAGAGCGAGGTATTTGTGAGAAGTAGTTTCTATAAAGTAATGTCTAAAGGTCTAATGAGACTATGGACGGCATTATGTTGTAGAAATGAGGTGTAATGCAGAGCTGCCTTAATCTTATAATAATACATTTATGATTCGAAGTGTCTGGATGTATGGTCCAGGAATGATCATAATCGAACTGTGTTTTACTATAGGTTTTCCCCTGAGTGAAGGCCTAGCCAGCATTGTGTTATCTATTCTTCATGGCTAAGTGAGTGAAGTTCTTACTATAGTTATGTTGAGTTTATAACATATCATTCATTATGTCTGTTGAACGACAATCTTTTGATTGCCTGTCAAGAGCTATCTTGCCTGTATGTAATTCGGTTATTAATGACTGGTTAAGTATGAAACATGGATCTTACACTTAAACTGGGTTAGGCGGACCTGCCACCAGTAAGTCTGTGTAAAAGACATATTCATATGCTACTTCAAGTCAGTGTTAACTGAAGGTCTAGACTTTGATATTTCCTCTGGATTATCTTAGTGTCGCAATCACTCAAATCTAAAATTCTGTTTTGGTATACCATTGATCCAGGATTATTGGTAGAACAAAATAGAGTCCAATGTCCTCTTGTGTTACTAAACATATTATGACCATTTATTGGACCAATATATCTGAGACTATTGCATTGTAGGATTTGGGAAGCTCCTGCGATGGTGCTGATTATCTGAATAAATGAATTCTACTTAAGGTGTTTCATTTAACTCAAGACAAATATTTGTCTATCATAATCCTACCATTCCTTGTGAGTGCCTGATTTACAATGTTACTATAATTATTGAATTGTTCAAGTTATTGCAACTCGAACCTTTCATCCGGTTTTACCAGATGCTTTTCGTGTGCTGTTAACCTGTGTTTAATACTCAGTGCCTACACCACACTCTACAATTCGGTAGTATGTTTACATGCTACCTTTATCTAATTATTTCTTGTTATGAACCTTTGGATACCTGCCGAATCGCCTTTCGATGTAGTTATGTCTATTCCATGAGGCCCACTCAGTGGGAAGAGAAAGCATAATGAAAAGACTGGTGGATTCCGCTCTCCTTACGTTCTAATGAGACCCCACACTACCTTGTCTGCTTGCAGCTTGGTTATACCGAATATTTTGTAATCCATTGGTTATGCTTAGGCATTCCAACTGATTACCCAACTTTTACCTGTGTTTTATGCACGGTGACGCAGCAGAATGAACGAGCATTGGTTGGATCGGATGTATTTCCATCTAATTACTAAATCTATCTTGGAATTGGGTTTACTCATTCCTCCTAGCCAGTCTCTTTATTTGAGTTGACTTAGCGCCGTGGTTAGCGCTCTAAATTTAACCTAAACTATTATTATTTTTCTGCTGGTGTGTGAAGGTAGCAAGGAGGGGGTAATGTTGGTGACTGGTGTCACCTCCATTAGTGGTTGGAGCCTTGCCCGGGGCCAATGATGGCCCCGGTATCATCATTCCCATTCCCAGACCCTACCTACTATTCTACTCACTTACTACAGAAATCAGTACACTTACATTATTTATTTTTATTATAATGTGTTATACTAGTTAGTAGTTATGTTTTATTTTTATTATACTGTGTGACATTAGTTGTGTTTAATTATAAGTCTTTAGTTTGAATACATGAATACCTCTAAAACTTACACCTTGTTTTAATCCAGACATACCACATCTTAAAGAATTTTGGGATTACTAAAACAAAAAATTACACAACGTAGGGAGTCCTAATCTTTCTAGACGATCACAATCTAATTTGGTCAATTCAATTTATACTCTTCTTATTATGAGTATTTATTTCAATCCATAGTTATTGAAGGATATTCACTTAAATTGAGCGAAGTATGGAAACCTCCATTGACCAGTAATGAGTAATAACCTGGTTAAAATTTATTAAGATATACCACTGGGTTAGGTACAGGTTTAACCCTTTCAATAAACACTTTACAACAAAATCTTTTGATCAAATACCTGATTAATTCAATTAATTTGGATCTCTCAGTACGACCTCGAAATTTTATATGACATTAAATTCGTTTAAGATTAGCGGAGTCGATTTCGTCAATAGCATGACTAAGACACGAACTATATAAATTAAATTATTATTTGATAAACAATTTTCCTCTTTGTCTAAGACGTAAATATTGTTCATAAAAACTTCATAAGACAAGGGTATTTATCAAGTGACTAGACCACGTACAGTCATACAGACGATGTCTACAAATTATATTTTTTTAGGGTTCCGTGCCTCAAAAGGAAAAAACGGAACCCTTATAGGATCACTTTGTTGTCTGTCTGTCTGTCTGTCAAGACCCTTTTCTCTAGAACGCGTGGAGGTAGCATGCTGAAATTAAAATTAAATACTCAAGCCTGCGGTCCCTTGAAGCTGCGAAAAAATCAACCTTCCAAGTGAACGCAATCAAAAGATACAGTCATTAAAAAGGTGGTTTCCATACAAATCGCCGTACTGAGAAAACCTAAAGGGTACTTCCAGTTGTCCTAGAAACTTGAAATTTGGTATGAAGGTAGCTATTATAGCACAAACACTCCAAAAAGTCTCAAAATCTTAATTTTTTTTGTCTGTCTGTAGATTTCGCAGACCAATATAAGTTGACCCCACACTGCGTATATTTTGCTTAGGAGCAGGGCTCTCCTAACACTGGACATCTTAAAACACTGGGGAAAAGCGTTAAAATCTTTCTACGGAACCCCGGTGCGCGAGTCCGACTCACACTTGGCCGGTTTTTTCATACAACATTTCAAAAATATTAGTGCAATGTGAAGAGTTATTCGGCATTAAAGTATTATTAAATGAAACTTAGGGTAAGGCCCATTTGTTCCATAGAACTGATAGAATCCATTTTAACATTGACTTACTGACACCATGGACTTTGGGTCTAGTACGAAACTCACAAAATATGTGTCCCAGTCAAGGACCATAAAACCAAGAGGATTGCCAATGGCTATACAATATCGCGTTCCTGTGAAATAATGAGCCTGCTGTAGCTAGTTTCACTATAGAGAGGTCTCTGTACCATTAATTGTGTATGACACTTAGACCTCTGGCTAACACAATAGCGCCATCTATTAACTTGAAAAAAAAACGAATTTAGATCTCTCCGTAGTAAAACTAGCTACAGCATGCTTGTTATTTCAAAGGAACGCGGCATCGTATAGACACTGATGGCTGTCCTCTTGGTTTTATGGTCCTTGGTCCCAGTACAACATGGCATTTTTCGATGACAGCCATACGTCATAATGCTGTTGTTAGACCATACGAAGACTGACGCTCAATTAGTGGTCTTTAGGTTCAGAGGTTCTGACGCTTTCAAGTCCAAGACCTGAAGTCCATGGTGATGGAAATTCAATGGGTTTTGAGCTTTAATTCTTCATGGTTTCCCAGTTCTATAGAACAAGACGTCCATCACTCAACTTTAAATTTGCTAAGATAATATCTGTAATGTTATAAAAATGCTTAAATCGAAAATCTTTTCGGTGGCCTAATTGTTTCCGAATTATTTATAGAATTATAATAGAAAAAAAAAACGGTCAGGCATTTTTAGTTATTCTTTAATGGTCTAGTGCCCATCCCAGTATGGTCTAGTACCCACCAAAATGGTTTAGTGCCCACCCCAAAATGGTCTAGTACCCACCCCAAGATGGTCTAGTGCCTACTCTAGAATGTTCTAGAGTGCCCATCCCAAGATGGTCTAGTACCCACCCCAGTATGGTCCAGTGCCCACCCCAACATGGTCTAGTGCGCACCCCAAGATGGTTTAGTGCCCACCCCAGTATGGTCTAGTACCCACCCCAAGATGGTCTAGTACCTAGCCCAAGATGATCTAGTGCCCAGCCCAAGATGGTCTAGTGCCTACTCTAGAATCTTCTAGAGTGCCCATCCCAAGATGGTCTAGTACCCACCCCAGTATGGTCCAGTGCCCACCCCAACATGGTCTAGTGCGCACCCCAAGATGGTTTAGTGCCCACCCCAGTATGGTCTAGTACCCACCCCAAGATGGTCTAGTACCTAGCCCAAGATGATCTAGTGCCCAGCCCAAGATGGTCTAGTGCCCACTCTAGTATGGTCTAGTGCCCACCCCAAGATGGTCTAGTGCCCACCCCAAAATGGTCTAGTGCCTACCCCAAGATGGTCTAGTACCCACCCCAAGATGGTCTAGTACCTAGCCCAAGATGATCTAGTGCCCACCCCAAGATGGTCTAGTGCCCACTCTAGTATGGTCTAGTGCCCACCCCAAGATGGTCTAGTGCCCACTATAGTATGGTCTAGTGCCCACCCCAAGATGGTCTAGTGCCCACCCCATGATTTTGGGTGACGATACTAATCGCACCTACTGACTAACTGGATGTTGAAATAAACTTAGATACACCCGAAAGCCAGTCTAATCAAAATGATTCGTAGTTGAGTTTCATTGGAATAAGACTAGCCGTTCCTTAGATATTGGATTTAGACATAAAAATTTCGCTGGTTTTTCAACTTTTCTGTGTTATAATTTTTTTCGTGTTAATGTATAAATCAAGGTCAAATCAAATTCAAACCTAGGACCTTGGACTTATCGTAGCATTTAAAAAGAAAATGTCTTCGTAACCTAGCTCGAAACGCGGTGCGAATAATAATGTGCCTTGATTCTGATACTGACTGATCTTATGAATATCGTAATATTTCCCCACTTTCATTCTAGCCTCGTAACCTGTAGAAAAATTGCCTTAAAAATCTTATAGGAATTTCCCTGAAAAAAAAGCAACTTACCTAAGTACCTACATCATAGGAAAGATCGCTAGTGTCGAGTGAGATCTATCTGTTATTCTCCACCAATGAGAGACAAGCCTTTGATTGGTGGAAATTGACAGATAACCGAATTTAGACTAAGTACCGCACTTAGTGAAGGTTTTGTAAAATACTCGTAAAAATCGAGGGTTCCCTTATTTCTGCAATGCTGCGGTGCAAGCCGAAGGCGTTAGTTTTTTTTTATACAGCCTCAGCAGTTGAGCCTATGCCAAAATCGGCCATGGAAAGTATTCGAAAGAAGACAAACATATTTTGCCACTTTTATAACCCCCGTAATTTTGTATTGTAATGTTTTTTTCAAAACATACCGTCAAATACATTACATGTCTATACCGTACTTTATTTGACATCTACAGGATGCTACAAATATACCCAAGAAGCCGGAAGGGGGTCAAATGGTCAATATTTGAATCATTGTATGAAACAATTTTTTTTTCATACAATATACAAACCCTAACCCTGCATTTTTTATTACACCTATGTTATTTTGTAACATCTTGTATATTATCATGATGAACATGGACAGTACATAGCACAAACGTCGTTTTTCTGCTGTTCAAAATTACGTCATAAACCAAAATAACTAAATGTCAAATACCATAAACAATAGAAGTTTAGTTAAAACATTTTTCCTTTGAACCATCATCAATATCTTTAGCAGTATTTTTATTTTATTACACATTTTTAGTAGATACAAAATCAGAAGAGACTTGAATTCAGGATATCTCTTTTTGGTTCTGTTGGCGGTTTAAACAGCACGCTTTTCTCACGACTTTTCAATTAATCATAAAGCATAGTGTCCCCTTAAGATAAGAAGAAGGCATTGTTATGCCCTTGCACAGCACAGTCAGCAACGAAAGTAGCTACGGAATAGAAGCGTCCACAGTTGACAAACTCTTATGTCTATAACAATAGTGTTGAAATCGTTGAGCATGCTTCGGTTACCCAGTCACTTTAGTTGTAGACTGTACCCATACCCAATCACTCTTTCTAATGGTGGCGTTACCTCAAACAATCATAGCTATTCTGCACCTTAACGTACGCTGTTTTCAGTCCACATTTGCTTAACGACAACGGAAATTCCACCTTATCTGTTAATTGAACGATCTTATTCAATTTATGGTCAAAACAGTATTTTAATTAAATTCCGGCTTTTGACTTGCATTTTTAAGGTTTGTAATAAAGATGTAATTTGAGGGGATGTACAGTTATTTTGAGAAATCAATTTTGCACTTTATGCCGTTTGGTTTATGGTTGATGGTAGATTACTTTATGCCCATAAAGGATTCCGATGAGGAATTTTAAGTCATTACCAGGGGCGTAGGGTCGCATTGAAGAACATTGGGATAATAAAGGTGCCTCTCACCCTATAATTATTTCTGTGATTCAGCCTCACTCACACCTTCCACCGTAGCGTCACTTTCCGGTACTAAATGACATCCAATTTGATACTTCAACGCTGATATAGAATCGTCCCTCGATAACTCTGCATAGATATTAATTGGCAACCCAGAAAAATCACGCTGTGGTTAATACTATTTTCATGTCACTCAGACATTTCTTTGATTATAAATAATAATGATAGGTAATAATCAAAAGTAGTTGTTGTTGTTTTTTAAATATGGCTCTGTCCATTGGAGGACAATGTTTCCATCGTTTAGTAGGTTTTGCCGTTGTACGGTAAAAAAAATGTAGAAAACGTAAAATGAGAGGTATCAATCAGTATTGCCATAAACAAACTTAAGATTTCTACTGTTGTCAATTCATTCCAGAGTTATTGTGGGTTGACTCTATCCATGAACAGGCTTCGAAAAAACACCTCTACACATTAATATAAACGGTTACTTAATAATTCGCCGACATTTTTTACGCAGATTATTGATTGGCAGAGGTTTCGCCGATGTATTTGTTCGTAGATGTATTGTTTCGTAGAATAACGTTTCGTAACTAAACCTTTAGTAGCTTTTAAGTTGGTTTATGAGTCAGTAAGCCAACAAACAACTATTGTTTTTTGGACGTCGCAGATGGAGCTTCGCTTTGCGGAGCTCCTATTCCGCGCGTTGACGTAACTCTAACCTAAACCTAACTGGCCTAATATCGGATAAGGTTTAGGTGATTTTTATCGACTAATATTGCTTTTCTTCCTACCGGCTACTCGGCGAAACAAATAATAAGCGTAACGAAATTATACCAAATACTATTCTCGGCCAAAATGAAGGTTGTGGGCGAAACAACAGGACACCGATATAAACATGAGGATAGGTATGCCGTTTGGAACTTTTTGAAGACGGAACGGCAGGGCTCGCTGGCACTAATTTGCAACACAAATATGTATACATTATAAGCCTAGCCTATGCTTTATTTGTTGTGAATGGATTCTAAAGTCCTGATGTGCCAGGAAAAAAATACTATGGCAACCCCACCCCAATGGAATTCTCGAGCGATGTTCGAGCCCGGATTTTATTAAAAAACCAAGAATGTGAATGTCGGAAGGTCATGAAACTTCATAAGGGCATCTCTTCCTGAAAGTTGTGAGGGTTTTCCGAGTTTGCGGTATCGAATTTCTGTTCCAATCTAAATTTTTTGTTGTACCTGTATGAAGGGTTGAGTTTCAATGCATTTTTGATATGATTTGGTATTTTCCTCATGAAAGGAACTAGAGAATGGTCACGTAAGTCTATTATTTATTATTTATTTACATTTATTATAAAATCGTCTTACGATAACTCTGTTTTTCATGTCACTCTCCGTGTCTTATCCAACCTCGACATTGCTTCAGTCACCAAAATCCAATCATCAAAAGCTTGACGGGGCCACACTTCCCTAAAAATCGAATTGAAATTGACATTTCTTTAATTATAAATAATAACGATAGTAATAATCAAAAATTGTTGTTTTTTTTTTAAATACGGCTATGTCCATTGGAGGACAATTTTGCCAGTGTTTAGTAGGTTTTGCCGTCGTTTAATCTAATCAAAAGTTCAAAACGTGTTGTTTGACTATAAATCAGTGTTGCCATAAACAAACTTTAGATTGTCAGTTCGTTGCAGATTTATTGTGGGTTGATTCTATAAATACTTTGTGCGAAATGCGTGGTGAAATTTTTGGCAGTGGTGTTATTTTAAAAGGTTATTCGCTCGTTTCAGCGTTGAAGTGTCAAATTGGTTGTCATTTAGTACAGAAAAGTGATGCCAGCGCACGAGAAATGTCTATTATTGCACGTTTTTTCGATTCATTGGCTATGTATTTTATATCATACTTACTAGCTTTTGCCCGCGACTTTATAAGCTCAGAAATAATTTATCTTGATGTTATATTACATATTAAAAAGAGTTAGATATGTCATCAGCACGCCAAAAATGAAGCGCGGAAATGGCTGCAATTGTAGCCTCTTTGGCTTTAGTTACTATCAAATAAGGTCCAAACTTGCTTGGAAAATGTTTTTCGATCGTTTTGTGAGCATGTATGACGTATCTGTACCTAAAATATCAATTGCCTCAACCGAATAAAATAAAATAAATAAATCCCGTAGGTAAGTCCTAAATTCCACTTTTCAGCCCCCAAAAAAAACTACTTTCATACTTTCTCCCCTTATTTTAGCGGCTTAAGAGTACTTTTGTTTCGTTTTATAATTTAACTAAACTATAATTTAACGTTTAAATTTATCATTTTATAATTTAACATTTTCATAATCTCCGCATAGCGGTTACTCTCAGGGCAAAATGCCAAAATGCCAAAAAGGTTGGCAGCTGCATCTCATAAAATCTCATTATATGAATGCAAATGGGCTGCCCATTCAGTATGAACCACGTATGAGCGATTTTTCATACAAATGTTCATGTTATTTGCTACAGGCATATACATTATTATAGTCTATGGACGCGCCCTTCGGTACTTCGTTTTAGTTTCCAATCCATTGAGACTACAAAGTAGTGTCAGTGATATGAGCCGCGAGCACGTCCGCTCGGGCGCCGCCGGCCGCGCGCCTCCCGCCGGCGGGCTCGGCAACACCGTTCCTATTCAGTGAGACTACAAAGTAGTGTCAGTGATATGAGCCGCGAGCACGTCCGCACGGGCGCCGCCGGCCGCGCGCCTCCCGCCGGCGGGCTCGGCAACACCGTTCCTATTGAGTGACACTACAAAGTAGTGTCAGTGATATGAGCCGCAAGCACGTCCGCACGGGCGCCGCCGGCCGCGCGCCTCCCGCCGGCGGGCTCGGCAACACCGTTCCTATTCAGTGAGACTACAAAGTAGTGTCAGTGATATGAGCCGCGAGCACGTCCGCACGGGCGCCGCCGGCCGCGCGCCTCCCGCTGGCGGGCTCGGCAACACCGTTCCTATTTCAAAACGTTCCAAAGGGCATATCCTGATGGTTAGGTATATTAATGGCTGTATATAGGTAAGTTTTTTTGCTTCAATTACCTTTCTTAACCCCGTGTATCTTGTGTATGGGTGTACCTGTGTATCTGTTTGTGAGATCATAGATCCCAAACGGAAGGGCCTATTCGGATGCGCCTTTTTTTAATCGAAAGCTAGTTTATCGATATGGTTCTTGGCTAAGTTTCGTCAAAATCGATAGAGCAGTTTTTGATACATTTAACGTTTTAATCAAAGTGTCGAGTTTTTCAACTTTTCTGAATTGGTTATAAGTTAGGTTATTATTAGTAATACACTACTACACCTTTCTCAAGCCCCAATTATCCTCTTGAATACCTCAGAATACAGAATAAACCAGAACCCGCGTTCAGTCGTATACGCGCGCCGTGGAGTAAGTCATTTTTTTATTGATTTCGCTACCCGTTTATACTTGAAATTTAATTCTGTTTTTTATAAGCCCAGCGGCATTTCTGTGTGTAAGAACGTCACGAGATGGGATTAATTAGTATTGTCATTCGTACAACACGTCACGATACGCTGCGTGCTCGCAGACGATTACGCCAAACTACTCTATTCAAGAGTAGTTTTAGTTGCCTCACTTTAAGGCGTCGCGGGTTCTGGTTTGTTCTGTATTCTGAGGGAAACACAATTAAAAAACGACTTTGTAAACATTTTCGGTAAACATCAATTAAAAAGTTGACAACTGAGATAACTGCTTATGGAATTTTGTTTATTCAAAAGAGACCCCGCGCGGAAACTTTGAGTGTAATTAAAAACGTTAATTTTCTTAACGCTTAATAACGATTACTCGTACAACCGACAAAATCTGCGTAAAAACGTGTACCGTTTTTCAAAGATTTTAAACACACTGGGCGATTCTTGTTTTAGTAATTCTCCGTGTTAAAATGACTGGTTAGGAAACAAAGCAATACACTAAAATGATTTCATTAAAACTTTTAAGACGGGCCTTTTTTTTAAAAAGGCGCTTTATTATTGCAACAGTTTAATCGTATTACATGTACCTAGGTACCAAATAGAAAAAACATATTCGTATTTATACGTAGGTAGGTACGTGTTCGTTCCATTGACTTACCAACTACATGGACTTCGGGATAGCGCTTGAAAACGACCGAACTAAAAGATCTATAATTGGCAAAATAAAAAAACGAGGCCTAATTATGTAGAGTTGCATACGTTTTACTTTATCTACACATATTATAAGTACTTTGATGGGTTCGGAAGCCGAAAGCGTAACAAATTTGACTGTTTTTACTCAAAAGGAAAAAACGGAACCCTTATAGGATCACTTTGTTGTCCGTCTGCCTGTCTGTCTGTCTGTCAAGACCCTTTTTCTCTGGAACGCGTAGAGGTAGCATGCTGAAATTAATATCAAATACTCAAGCTTGCGGTCCCTTGAAGCCGTGAAAAAATCAACCTTCTAAATCAACGCAATCAAAAGATACAGTCATTAAAATTTCCATACAAATTGCCGATTTTAAAAAACCTAAAGGGTACTTCCAGATGTCCTAGAAACTTGAAATTTGGTATGAAGGTAGCTCTTATAGCACAACCACTCGGAAAAGTCTCAAAATTAAAAAAAAATATGTCTATCTGTAGATTTCACAGACCAATATAAGTTGACCCCACACTGCGTACATCTTGCTTAGGAGCTGGGCTCTGCTAACACTGGACTTCTTAAAACACTGGGGTTAAAATCTTTCTACGGAACCCTCGTGCGTGAGTCCGACTCGAACTTGGCCGGTTTTTTTGTATTAATGACAAACATGCCGAGCTCCTATTTCACCATCTTTACAATTATCAGTTTCATATGACAATTCGAACTACATTTCTTTGACAGTATGAAGCGCGCTAAAACAAAAGCTCTTCAAGTCAGCAGTTTGTTGACACCGAATTGTCATTGAAAACTGACATATGTAAAGTTGGTGGTGCCCCTAGCATGACGTTTCGTATCGTAGGTCTACTTAAATTGTATTTATAATAGTACTTTATGCAACTGCTACATAATGAGGGTCCTTAGAACACGAGTGTTTTAAGGCCTAAGTATGTGGAGTTGCATACAATACTTTATCTACACACATATTTATTATAAGTACTCTAAGATGGGTTCAGAAGCCGAAGGCATATATCATACCCATACCTGTCACGAATTTGATTGTTTTTTTTAAATCATAGACAAACATACCGAGCTGACGTTTCGTAAACTGTTTTTTTTTTTTGTAATAAAATATCACATTATTAATTATACATGTCGGACTGAACTCGGCTTATACACGTGAGTGATCCGTTTTATTTCACTATGATTGTAAATTGCGTTGGTTTTCAAATTTGAAACATCGAATTCGATATCGAAAAGTCATTACGATTACTTTACTGCTGGGGTGGTGGTGGTGCTGGGGCTGGCGGCGAAGGCGTCGTCGTGCTGCAATGCTGGTCATTTTCTACGGTTTCTGAACGCATTATAGAGGACTTATGATACGTGTGTAGATAAAGGTTTTTGAAGATGTTCAAAACTTTAAACTCAACGACATTATGCTACTAAAATTTTCATAGTAATACATTGTCGTAAAACTAGTTTCTAAACGCATTATTTACAGAAGACTTACGGTATGTGTGTAGATAAAAATACATTCGCGACATCCCTGTTTCTATGATAAACAACAGAATGTGATACGTGACATATTATTACGAGTCTGATATTACAGGAATTTGTGTCATATTATTATGATATGTACTTGCTGTCTCAGAGGGATGGTTAAAGTTGGGGAGTAATTTGGTAGACGACGGGGTAGGTTTGACATTGTACTTCAGATATTATTATATTTGATATTGTTTGACTTGAGGATACAAAGTTTTTTTTATTGGAAGAGAAAGGCAAAAGAGCAAGGGGTCACCAGGCCCCAATTTCACTATCTTTACAATTTTCAGTTTTAGTTGTAATTTGAACTACATTTTTTTTACAATATGGATCGCGCTAAAACAAAAGCTCTTCAAGTCAGAAATCGACGGCGAATTGTCATTAAATTTTTTTTTTGTCCGTTGATTACACTAGAAGCTCAGCTATCCAAAGAGAGAGAGAGAGAGAGAGAGCTAGGAGAACTATAGGTACATTTTTTAACCCCTGACGAAAAGAGGGTTGTTACAAGTTTAACCTGTGTATTTATGTACCTGTGTATATGTCTGTGGCATCATAGCTCCCAAACGGATTGACCAATTTCGATGCGATTCTTTTTAATCGAAAGCTAGTTTAATCGAGATGGTTCTTAGCTAAGTTTCATCAAAATCGGTTCACCCGTTTTTGAAATATTGAACTTTGAAATGACAATGTCGGAGGTTTTTCAACTTTTCTATGATCGGTTAGGTTATCTTTTAACAAAACACAAAACAAAAAACTGCGTCTGAACCGATCCAGCCGTTTTAGAGATAAATGGGGACATCCGTGTGCGTAAACAAACAAGCATACGTACCCTACCCGTATACGTAACCTTTTTTTCCGTCGTTGGTAAAAATAAATACTGTCTACCTAATATTTCATGCGGTGGTATAGCTAGTTGAGCTACCAACAATAAAAAGATGTTACAGGAAAATCACTACTTGGCATCGTTACTCTTCTTTTTAGGGTTCCGCACATCTAAGGGAAAAACGGAACCCCTATAGCATCAGGTTTAATATTAATAGCAAGAGAGAATTTATTTATTGTGAGGTTTTATATAATACATATTTTTTATCATGTTTTTATTTCTGGCGCGGTCCCAGTCGCGGCACAATGCTGAGAGGGATTCTCTTCAACGCCTATGTTTACTTTGTTTTAATTGTTTTATTATATCTGTTAATTGTGTACGTTGAATAAGTATTTTTTTTTTATTTTCTTACTTTCTTTCGTCTCTTTGTTGTACGTGTTGTTGTATTTGCTGTCTGTCAATACCCTTTTACTCTGAAACGCGTGGCGGTAACAAGCTGAAATTAATTTAAAATACTCGAGCTTGCAGTCCCTTGAAGCTGTGAAAAAATCAAACTTCTAAGTAAACGCAACCAAAAGATACAGTCATTAAGGGTGTTTCCGTAAAAAATGCCGTGGTATCAAAACCTAACGGGTACTTCCAGTTGTCCTAGAGACTTGAAATTTTGTATCAAGGTAGCTCTTATAGCACAACCAACGGAATAAGTCTGAAAATGATTTTTTTTTATGTCTGTGTATATGTCATTGACCAATATAAAATGACCTCACTCTGCGTACATTCTATTTAGAAGCAGGGCGCTGCTAACACTTGGGGAAAAGTGGAAAAATGCTTCAGGGCTCGATCCCCGCGACACGTTTTACATAGGTACAGTCTGCAGCAAAAGTAGCTAAGCAACCGAAGCGGTCACAATGATATGCACAAGCTCTTATGTCTATAACAATAGAGCCGTGCTTAGATCGTTGTGACCGCTTCGGTTGCTTGGCAACTTTTGCTGCTGAGTGTACCTATAAGCTTGCACGGAACCTTCTGTGCGCGAGTCCAACTCGCACTTGGGAGGTTTTTTACTTCAGTTCAGGGTCATAAACTGTATTTTCACGTCGTATAGTATCAGGTTACGACTTTCGACTGACTTGGTCGAGTCTATTTTGTTGGTTAAACCAAGGACTATAAAACAAAGAGAACTTAGCTTTCTAGGTTGGCAACGCGTCTGCAAACCCCTGAGGTTGCGGGTCTCTATGGGCAGTGGTGATTATTTACTATTAGGGTCGTGTTTTATAAAGCCACAAGTTGTAATTTACAAGCGGAAGTCTCTTTCTAACAATAGGTGATAGAATAAAGTCTCATTCCATCCGCTTGTAAATTATTGTAACTTGTAGCTTTATAAAACACGATCCAAGTGACCCACTTGCTCGTTTGCCTACCTTGTCGTATAAAAAAAACGTGTTTTTAAGTGTAATGTCTATTCAATGTCCCGCTTCTGTAAAATAACTTCCCTTTGACCCTAGAATCATGAAATTTGGCAAGATGCAATGTCTTAGCACAAGTGAAGGGAAAAATCTAAAAAGCGTAGTAAATTATAAATTAAACAGTAGCAAAATACGAGTAAGTTCGCTATTGTACATTGTGTACCTACTGTTTTTAGTGTTCCGTAGCTAAAATGGCCAAAACGGGAACCCTTAATAGTTTCGTTATGTCTTATGGCACATTCATTTTGCTCGAAAATTGTATGAATGAGATAAGATCACCTGTAGGTATAGAACAACTCACAGTGCGACTTCTATCTCGCGCGAGAACAACTGCCCATCCTTGTCTGTCACTCAGAATGCAACGGGACGGGTAATATAAAATCTCGGGCGGCATACAAAGTCGCGGCCAATCGTGCTAGCCCTATTGGATTAAAAGCGACTATGGGGTTATTGCGTCCATTTGAATTATTTTTTAAACAAAGTGAATAACGACAACTCCGTCTTACGATAGACAAATTTGAATGTGACTTCGTCAGTTACCCCGTGATCATGATACATGTAACTGCGTCGAAATATCGGGAGCTCAAACCTATAAGGTAATCGCAGTCAATATCCCAGTTTCATTTTGTCGGAATTGAATTGGCAATAATTAATTAGGTACTTGTACAAGTGTCGCATTGTAATCCGTCGTCAATTGTTTCACTTTTCTACCCCTTTTTTCCATGGGGGGTTTAAGCAATTTTACTAATGCCCAACCAATTATAAAATGCACTTATGAACCGTGTGTCTGATCGCGTATTGTGATTATGCACTATTGGATAGTTCGAGTGTCAAGTGTGGAAAAGGGTATTATCATGATACTCGGGACTTAATCGCGTAAAAAACATATGTTTAAATTTGAATTTAAATACCTCGACGTTTCGGACGCGACGTTGCGTCCATGGTCTCGAAGGGACTGAAGAGGCGGGTATCAACATCTCCTAGCTGCACGGGTTCCTCGAACTACCCGCACTTGGTCTTTATTATTAGTTTTTTCACTAGGGTTGCTGGGTGGGTTATGGTGGTATATGTTTTTTAAGCGATTAAGTCCCGAGTATCATGATAATGTGTGAAAATCGCGAAAGTTTAAATCAATACAAAAAGAGGGCTGCTTGCCCCGGCTCGCAACTCAGATTTTTTTCAGAATTTATGTGCGGTGCGGAATCGTGATTAAATTGCATTTGTAATTTATTACGACCTTTTCGGTGAAGGAATACATCGTGACGAATCTTGCAAATTCTGAAAGGAGCCCTGTACCCTGCAGTGGGACATAAAGAGATGATGACGAGCACTTTGACATTTCACTAGTGATCCTGACAGAAACTCGTATGTTAACTCCCGCGCAATAAGGGTTACGCGAGTCAAAAATCCGATGGCATTGCCAGTGCCGAGTGAGGCATATCTGTCAATTTCCACCAATCATAGGCCAGTAGCACAGTCTATGGTTCACTAATGTTTTGTCGAAACTTGTTTAACAAAAGTTCATTTCACAACCAACGTTTCATATACTATTCATTTCACAAACATGTTGTTGCAAAAAATGTTCATTTCATAAATAATTACTCGACAACTATACATTTAGAAACTTTGACACTTGACAAACATATGGAAAGACAAATAATTATTTTAAAAATGTTCATTTCACAAATAAATCGTTTTTAATATCGGTTATTTTGCAAAACGTGAATTGGTAAACATTGTTCCTTAAAAATTACTTTCTGCGTAACGCAATGCAGGGCGGTAGGTATGAAATTTATACTCGAACTCCGCAAGTTTATTTATTGATACACTTGGTACACGTGCGGAAGTGTCATTTTCACTTGTCCTGAGTCTCGACCCTCACCTAACGGCTTGGGCCTAGACACCCCAGGACTCGTGCATGCTGACAAACTTTCCGCACGTATATCAAAAAGTATTATACGATACGACAGTCGCTCGTGGACTATCGAGTGAGGTACTTCTGTCAATATCCACCAATCATAGGCCAGTGTAGCTTGTCTCCCAATGGCATAGAATGACAGATAGAGCTCACTCCCACTTTTTCTTAGAGTGAATGCCCGGTCGGGGCAGATATTTGTATGATGAATACGAATGTTTGTTCTCGGGTCTTGGATGTTTAATATGTATGTAAGTATGTTTATCCGTTGTCTAGTACCCATAGTACAGGCTTTGCCTAGTTTGGGACTAGGTCAATTGGTGTCAATTTGTGCCATGGTATTTATTATATTATTATTTATTAACTCTACACTAGCTATCCTAAAGGATTTTTTAATTTTTACACTGCGTCTCGAAATAATTACAACAGCCGCTCGGACTATTACACCATTCACTTCGCGTGTCGTGCGACCAACGAATTAATGGCACCGTTTTGTATGAACAGCTGATAACGGGTCTTCATATCCAATTTAGTAGGTGCCCCTTAATTTCATGAAGCTGTATGGAAATAACTAGTTAGGCAAAGCTAAAGGGCGGTCTCCACTAGAAGCGTTCGCGTGCTGGTTCTTATTTGTGTTTGCGTTCACTAGCTGATGTCACCTGTCATCATCATCATCATCATGTCAACCGAAAGACGTCTACTGCTGGACATAGGCCTCCCTCAAGGCTCTCTACTCAGACCAGTCTTGTGCTTTCCGCGTCCGCCACCACGGTCCCGCGATCTTTACAAGGTCGTCGCTCCATCTTGTTGAAGGCCTATCGACTACGCGTTTCCCGGTCCATCGCCGCCGTTATACGCTCACAGTAATTCTGGCGTTAACGCGAACGTGATCGAGATGTTTTCTAGTGTCGGAAATTACTGTCGAGGCTTAGTCAGAGTAACCTTTTGTAATCGACTAACAAAATTCGTCTCCAATGAGTTTACGTTAAAGTGTCAAGTACTTACTTTGATGATAGTTACTTGTAGATACGTGGCTCTAGAGGCGCTGTCATTGATCATAGTGAGCAATCCTGACGTTAACACCAATGCTATGAACCACGGACCAACCACCCTCAGGACACCGCATCTTTTATATTTTACTTGGAAAGTCATTACGAAAAAAGCCGCGTAAATGCTCCCCCAAGCCGCTAGTGCGCTCCAAAACCCTTGAAGTCTGTTTATATTGAAAATTTCTTAATTCGCTTTGCGCTTCGTTATATTTCCAACCTTCTCATTTACATAATCGTTGAAATTGGGTTGAATTTTAAGTTCGCTAGGTAGGCATACAAAGTTTTTTTTACGCTGTACTTACCGGTGATTAAAAATAAAAACATTTCGTATTTTTGTAATTATGATTTGATTAGCTGTCGATTGTCTATTTTGACACTCGTCATCGGACTGTTTTTTTTCTTATATCCAAATATAACAGTTTTTCTGGTAAGGGGGAGGGGGACACTGGACTCAAACAAAAATGAGTACTTCAAAGCTAAATATTATGCAAACGAATAACTTTATTGAAAAATTATCTTCGAGCACCCTAATATGTTTGAAAGTTCAACAATAACCCACACTATGTGGTGGGCGAGAAATAAAAAGGGGAGATACCCCAAAAAAATTTTTTACAAGATTTCATCCCAGCACTTTTTGGGCCTAATTAATATGTATATCTATGCAAAATCACAGCTCTCTAGTACCAATAGTCTCTGAGCTATGACAGACAGACAGACAGACATGACGAAACTATAAGGGTTCCTTTTTGCCATTTTGGCTTCGGAACCCTAAAAAAGCTCCAGTTATTTATAATCCATATTATTATGTTGTCCGTTCGTCTGTACGTCCATCCTTCCGTCCGTCCGTTTGTACGAAACCGTCGGTGGGCGAGACAGATTCGCACCTTACCCGATTCTATTCTGTCCAAATACAGCTGGAGCTATTCATGCAATTCTTATTAAAATCTTCAGCTTAATTTTCTACAGCTGTAGGTCTAGCACGACTAGTGTGACTTCTATCTCGCGCGAGAACATCTACCTGCCCGTCCTTTTGTCACTCAGAATGCAACGGGACGGGTAATATAATCTCGCGCGACAAACAAAGTCGCGGCCAGTCGTGCTAGCCCTACTGGATTTAAATTAAAACAATTCAACTCTTTTTATTCTATTCAGCAAGTCTGGGAGTCGATTGTCAATACCCCGGGGTGGGTAGGTATGCTATACGTATTACTAATATGTTAGACGGTAAGTTCTGGAAGACGGGAACAGAAAGTTTAATAAAACCGGTTTAGCTGCGTCAGGATATTTAATTTGAAACTTCAGTAACTCCCAGCTTACACAGATTAGGCACCTCCCCAGTCTCATGGTAATCCATGTGAATTATCATAGTCAAATATCCCCATACTCAAACTCGTTGGCAACTTTAGGAAAAGTTTGTTAGAGTGTGATTATGGCCATGTTAGAAATAGAATTGTGTCGTACAGTCGAGTTCTCCAATATCTGTACAGCCAACGGTTCATAAATATCTAAACACGGACCTTATGTAACTGGCAATAAGGTCTGTGTATAGATATTTTTGAACTGTTGACTGTATAGATATTGGAGAATTCGACTGCACCTAGGGGGCTAGCACGCGCGCCATTTTGTCGCTTGTCGCTCAACGTCCTTCACTGATTCCATCACTATGAAAGGGACGCACTGCGCGACAAGCGACAAAATGGCCGCCGTGCTACATGAGCTAGTTTTAAACATACGAGTACCTACTGAGCGCCTCGATTGCATTCTACGATCAAAAACTATCAAATACTATGAAAATTGTTTGTTGTAGATAAGTGCCGTTAGAGGCGCTGCCAATTTGCCCGTGGTAATTGACACGTAAACGCGAACGCGATCGAGATATTTTCGTGTCAAAAATTACACTAAAGACGTCTCGAAGGCGTTGGCGTTAAAGTGTGCTGCAAATTTTGTATTTTTGGTATCTTTTAAAATATAGAAGTTCCATGTAATTTAGTAATTTAATATTGCACAGAGTTGTTTTATTTTATTTTTGACTAGCTGTTGCCCGCGACTGTGTCTGCGTAGAATTCGGTTATCGCTCTCCCGCGGGAACTATACAATTTTCCGGGATGAAAGATAGGTAGCCTATGTTTTAATCTAGGGTATAAGCTATCCTTATTCCAAATTCAGCATGTCAATTAATGTCAGCGTCAAGAAGTTACAAACATACTTAGTACTAACTCACAAACTTTCGCATTTATAATATTAGTAGGATTTTACTAAACTAGGTACTTAGGTATTCAAAAATATTTAGCTTTACTATTCTATACTACAGAGGCCCGAGTACGAATATTCGAAAACTGCGTCACGTAAAATCGAATAGTAAACGTTATTGAGTTTGTAATATGACGTTTGGAACAGCGCCCGCCCGTGAGCGTATTTGAAACTAAAATTTTCTATGAGGTTTCTCGATCTCGATACGATAACCGTAACGTTACGCAGGATTCGAAAGGTCGTGCCCTCGGCTGTACGGAATATGGCCAATTTTTAACATACCTATAATAATATTATGCATTCGTGTGGTTCTAAACTAAACAGTTAGGAGGCCACTGTATGAAAAACAAAAGCATGCAGTCACGGGTCTTATTTAAACAACGCAATACTTTTCGGTAGCGGCCGAGAAAGTTCTCGAAAAACAGTTGCCAAAATCGAAAGGTTCTTGATTAAAATGTGATATACATCAGTGAATTAGTGGAATTGTGCAAATTGACGTCCTTGTATCGCCAATTAGAGTCCACGAACCCCCAATTAACTTGTCAGCTGTAATATAGATACGGAATGACCTTTAAAATACTATTGCGTCTCAAGTACCTATTAACTTTAATCGAGTAAGGTTCAAGACGCTTCAAATTTGAAACATGTTCACAAACCAACATATTTAGTTTACAATAAAAAAAAATAGTCCACGAAACGTCAGCTCTGTATGTTTGTCTATGACAAAAAAAAACCGGCCAAGTGCGAGTCGGACTCGCGCACGAGGGTTCTGTAGAAAGATTTTAACGCTTTTCCCCAGTGTTTTAAGAAGTCCAGTGTTAGCAGAGCCCTGTACCCTAAGCACGACTTGTCGAATCCTGCGTCACGTAAAATCGAATAGTAAACTATAACGAGTTTGTATGACGTTTGGAACAGCGCCCGCCCGTGAGCGTATTTGGAACTAAAATTTAGTATGAGATTTCTCGATCTCGATACAATAACGTAACGTAACGCAGGATTCGACAAGTCGTGCTTAGGGTACTGCTCTGTACTCGGCAAAATGTACTCAGTGTGGGATCAATTATTATTGGTCTGAGAAATCTACAGACAGACATAAAAATTTAAGGTTTCGAGACTTTTCTGAGTGGTTGTGCTATAAGAGCTACCTTCATACCAAATTTCAAGTTTCTAGGACAACTGGAAGTACCCTTTAGGTTTTCACAGTACGGCAATTTGTATGGAAACAGCCTTTTTAATGGCTGTATCTTTTGATTGCGTTGACTTAGAAGGTTGATTTTTTTACAGCTTCAAGGGACAGTAGGCTTGAGTATATGATATTAATTTCAGCCTGCTACCTCCACGCGTTCCAGAGAAAAAGGGCCTTGACAGACCGACGGACAACAAAGTGATCCTGCCCCCCGACTACGTAGTGCAAAATTTGAACTTCGTATCGTACCGTCTCTCTCAAGCTAATATTATTTAACTGGAGAGTGAGCGGGACGATTTTCGATCGATTTTCGAATTTCTGTAAGGGTTCCGTTTTTTATTTTGAAGTGCGGAACCCTAAAAATGGTGTTCACAAAGTGCGTTTAACGTTTGTTATGGTCCTAGGCAGCGGAAAGCGGCAATGCCGAGGACTTCGTCCGTCTGTATCTGAGCGAGCCGTCGCGATTGGCCGTGCGGGATGTGCGCGGGCGCACAGTCGCGCACCAAGCGGCAGCTCGGAACACCACCAACATACTGCACATCATCAACAACTACGGCGGGGGTGAGTGAGAAACTTACAGCCCTTCCCAATATTCAATCTCACCGATTTGACCAATGATATTGTAAGTAAAGATACGTCATGCTCACAAAACAATTGATAAACGTGTTCCGAACATGTTGTAGTTCGCGCGCAAGTGGACCTTAAGAGCGACGGAGGCCAAAGAGGCTACATTTGTAGTCTTTTTCTGGGCTTAATTTTTGACGTGCTGATGACATATCTTCCTCTTTTTTATAATTATGACAGTAATAAATAATTGTATTACACGAGCACTTTGCTGTTTATTGAGACTGCAAAGTTTATCGTCAGTGCATAATGTCAAAACGAAGGATATATTTAATATTGAGACAAACGGAACCAGACCTTAGATTATAACATAATTGTTGTTGATGATGATGATAATGTTGACAATGGTGGTGGTGATGTTATATATTTAATAAACTTACCGAAACATGAATACACAGACTTTAACTAAGTAAGTTTAACTACCAATTCTGGTGTAAGGGTGAGCACGCGACCCGGAGTGTCGAGGTTCTGGGTTCGATTCCCGGGGTTCGTATTTTTCTGGGGTTTTTCTGTGTATTTATGTTTCGGTAAGTTTATTAAATACATAATTGATATTCATGGGAAAACCGTGAAAATAAAAATAATAAATTGGGAAAAAAGTTCAAAAAGGTTTTTCAATTGAGATCATGGGTGGTGATGTTGTTGATGATCATGATAATGATGATGATGATAATCACATTGGCGGTGATGTTACTGATGTTGATAACAATGATGAGGGTGATGATGACGACGGTGGCGGTGATTATATTGTTGTTGATGGTGATGGTAATAGTGATCACGACAGTGACGGTGTTATTTATTTATTATTTATTTATTTATTCATACAATTTGCATTTACAGGCTTACAACAGTAAAGACCAAAGCGCCTATAATGCTAAAAAGAACATACACTACATACATAAGCATATACAAATGAAGGATTACGAATTTTTTAATTAAAGTCAACAATAAGAATTATGGTGACATATTTTTTGCAACAAAGAATGCCAGCTGTCTGCAAACACATCAGCATCCTGGATCTCTACCATAAAGTGATTGAGCAGCGACACCGCGCGCGTTATTGTTGTGGTTGTTGAAGATGTTGATGATAATGATAACGACGGTGGCGGTGATGTTGTTGTTGTTGATGATAATGTTGACGGTGTTGGTGGTGGTGATTAAGATGGAGATAATTTAGTACGTTTCTTTGTTTCAGAACTAAACGCTCAGGACAACAACGGTAACACGCCTCTGCACGTCGCTGTAGAGAACGAGGCATTGGATGCAATTGACTTTTTGCTGCAACAGTAAGATATATTTTTACACTTTACTAATGGTAGTATGGTTTCGGCCCGAATTTACACTTTTAACTTAAACTAACCTGGATAATACACTAACTCAGGGGTTTACTTGACGGACTAAATGCTGTCTGACGTTACGCTAAGCCCCTATTTCGCCATCTTTACAACTGTCAGTTTTATATTACAATTCTAACTACATTTCTTTGTCAATATGAAGCGCGCTAAAACAAAAGCTCTTCAAGTTAGCAATTGACGTCGAATTGTCATTGAAAACTGACATTTGTGATGTTGATGAAATAGGGGCCAGGTTACCATGTTACTCATAAACCTATATTAACTAAAATGCTGTTAAAGTTCGTTTGTCCTTTTTTGTCACATTGGCATTTTCGTTAGTAAGAAGAAGACAAAACCTATTTTAGCTGATGGAGGCTTGAGTGACGTTTATGAATAAGGCCATTAGTGTCTAGCCCAACTCTGCAAGTAGGGCTAAGGTTGTTATTAGCGGCTATTTCAACGTTGAAGTACCTATGAAGTCGGTTGACATCTAATATCAAAAAAAGACACAATTTTGGTGTTGTGTTAGTGGTGAATGGTCCTAGTAAGTCAACGACGTGAATACTCTTAACACTTTTGCGTTCTACAAATGGTAACACTATATAACACTTTTGCATTATTTCTAGCAACGTGAATACTAGCATCAGAAACGTGAAAAGCCAAGCTCCCATTCACCTGGCAACTGAATTAAACAAGGTTAGTTGTCGTTATGGTTGTCTATTTTTTTTAAGTATCGTCAGAACATTTTGCTCAAAGAATCCAAGATCTTTCTGGCGAAAAAGCATTTCGATTGCGCTGGCTAGGATCTGAATCCGCATCTCTAGGCTTATCATTGCCAATTAGCAGGAACCATAATCTTAAATTCGCATAATCGATTTTTTGCTCAAGCCGTTAGTTTTTTAAGATAACTTAGCGTAGGTTAGGTTAGAACATTTCGACGGTACTCTGACTCAACCTCGTATACATATAAACTTTGACGAAATTGGAATGACCACTTTATATTCGTCAAAGTTTATATACGAGGTTGAGTCAGAGTACCGACGATATGTATAATGTCGTATGTGTTTTGAAAACTTGGTAGAGCATCGTTTTTGAACAGTTATGCGATAAGATTATCTGTCATTCGATCTCCACCAATGAGAGACAAGCTACTGGCCTGTGATTGGTGGATATTGACAGATCCGGTCTATAGACCTCGCTTGACCATAGAATAAAGATACAAAAGAATGTTAGCAAGCGTGCCACCGAAAAGGACAACAGATAAAGTACATACAATATTTACGGTTGCTAAGTAATGAAAAAATTACCCCACAGTCTGCATTAGTACCATAATTATTATAGGTCGAATAATGTACTTTAACTCATACCTTGACTGATTTTAATAATTGATCCAGCAAATATCACCATTAAATTATGTTTGTCTACCAGTATTTAACAGTCTTCCAACTTGGGTGGACCAACAAGCCACTAACACGGTTAAAATTGTTGTGAATGATCAGTTTCCCATGATATTTATTTATTTATTTTACTTATTACTTTTATTTCACTATGATTAAGTCTCACGGAAGTTCAATGTTGAACTAAATTCTCTTTCTATAATATTACCTTCTATTATGTGTAAGTATATTTATAACCCCGGCTCGCACCTCTGAGTTTTTCGGAATTTATGTGCGAAATTACATTTGTAATTTATCATCAGCTTTTCGGTGAAGGAAAACATCGTGAGGAAACCTGCACACTCCTGCGAAGTAATTCAATGGTGTGTGTGAAGTTCCCAATCCGCACTGGGCCCGCGTGGGAACTATAGCCCAAGCCCTCTCATTCTGAGAGGAGGCCAGTGCCCAGCAGTGGGACGTAAATAGGCTGATGATGATGATATTATTGATATAAGTAGGTAAGTTAAACACTTAAAATAATTCAGTGAAACGTATATTAGGTGAAAATGTATAAAATAACATTAAGAGCTCTACAAAAGTTAATAAGTGCAGTACTGTTGTTTTCCCTTTCTTCCAAAACAATGTTTTGTCAAAATGCTCACTTCATATTTTTGATGAAGGATTTGGCACATAATTGATTGTACCCGTAGCTTCTATCCATTTTCTAAGGTTTGGGTCAGCGGGAAATCTGAAATTTTCATAAAAATTAAATAGGTATATTATTTGATGTATTACGAATTACCCTATTGTGGGGTAAATTTTTATTGTAGAAACTAGCAACACTAATCTTTGAGGTTATAAAGCAAAAATATCAGAATGACTCGCGATAGTACTCATTGCACTGAGAAGCCGTAAAAAACGAGGTTTTCCTTATCTGTTTTTTTGGGTTTTTTTCGAAATCCCTGCCCGCGCATCCGAAATGCTTGTGTGAAAAAAATCGTACAGCTCTCATATTACTCTCACTAAGTACTCCTAAGTGAAATAACTACAAACGTATTTACCTATATGGAATGTCGATATTCTAGACCGAAAACTTTTGGGCTACCCTCGGCTTCGTCTGACCTTTTTTAATGATAAAATTTCATTGAAGTTAGGTACTGCTTAAACTAGACCTGAAATCCCAGAACTCTGATTTCAGACAAGTATAGTTTTGTAAAATTGGTTATAAAAGTATTTGGAAAGATATTCAAAAATTGCGATTGATAGGACTAGGACCTTGTACGAGCTCCGTCCGGATCGCTACCGCCATCTTACTCGCTGATCCTGCCGCTAAGCAACAGTGCTTGCACTATTGTGTTCCGGTGTGGAGAGTAAGACAGCCGGTGTAATTACGGGCACCAGAGATCTTTCATCTTAGCTATCTAGGTTAGCAACACACCCTCCGGGGCTGCTGGTACCTATCTATGAGCAGTGGTGATCACTTACCATCAGGTGACCTATAATAATAATAAACCAGGCTTCTGGAGCCAATTATATCATTCTTTTGTTTTTCATTGCTTTAATTGACAACATTTCATAATTTCATGTTGTCCATTTTACGTTCTAGATCGAAAGAAAATGTAATTTTAATGTTCACGTGTTTTTTTATTTCTCCAAAAATCCTAATTTTCATTCAAAAATATCTAATCTAAAAGTAGTGAATTCCAAAAGGTCGTAAGTAAATCGTGACGTCATTAGTGTGGCTGTAAGACTGTATTACTTGTTCCACTTATTTTTCTGAAAAAACCTCTGAGCGTTGACAATGTTGACATATATGGCGTTCGTTTCGCGTCAGTGTTGAAACTGTCAATAAAATTGTTTTCATTTCTTTCGGAGGTTAGGTTCTGTGTAGCGAGTAAGAAAACGTAAAAAAGTAAGGAAATATGGCATCTCGAGAGCCCTGTAAAACCCTGCCCATGGCTAAATACTGTATTTATGTCAGTAGTGGAAGTGGTGGCATGTTGAGCGGTTGTTGTTGTGCTTCGTAAATGGCCTCGTGGAGAGTGCCGAAACGCGTCAGCGTTTAGTATAGTGGTGGTGGTGATAGTTGGGTCTGTGTGGCATGTGTTGATTCGTGTAGCAGTGGAGGCGGAGGTGTTGCATGGAAACATACATTTGCCGCACAGATATAACTATTTGTCATTAGTGGTCGCGGGTGAGCAAAGTAATTGTTTTTTAGTTCATAAATATGGACCTCCGCAAAGTAACGCCTGATTCAATAAATTATTTAAATACTGTTATATAACCACTTGCAAGAATATTACTACAGTGGCACAAAAACGTTTCTTTTGCGTGCCTGTTGGAAGCCAAGCGGAATGGTGTCGAGTGGCAGGGCTGGACCGGATTCCTAATATATCGGAAGGATTTATTTTAAAGTCATTATATTAACTCCCTAACTGTTCCCATTACTTACTTACTAACTTTGAAATAAAATAATAAATTTAAAAACAAACGTTTTATTTAATAACCTGTGTGTACAATATGATTGGGCATTCTTTTACATATAACGATACGACATTGCACATAACATTTATCAGTGGCTCGTCAAACTTCGACGTACCCAACTGCACTTGAGACGTACGAAGTTCGAGATGACAAAGCAGCTTACGCACCTCGTATTCCGGCCAAATTATACTTTGCGTGAATTCCAGCACCATTGCAGTGTCCACCCAGGGCAGGTTTGTGCTGCTAGCTTGCATGAATCCATCTGAGGTCTTCATTTCAGCAGAGAAAACTCAAACAAGTCCGATGCGATGCGACGTCCACAAAAAGCCAGGTTACCGTTGAAAGAAGCAACGAAGTCCGAATTCTAAGCCAAGTTACAGTGAAAAGAAGAAGCCATGTCCGTTATTAAGTAATGCCAAGTCGTAGAATATCAATCCAAATTTCAAAATAACGCTGAGAAACGAGGAAAGTCTAAGCAAACGTATGAATGTCATAGTCACAATGACAGCTTAATTTGAACTTTGTGACAACCGGAAGTGATTCAAATTTTCTTAAGTATAGACAGTATAGTGGACTAAAGTATTGTTCCTTTACAGCCACAGTAATGACGTCACACTTCCGGTTTATACATTTTCACGATTTTCTTGAAAACTAGTAAAGAGAAAAATCTAAAAACTATTTTATTACGTTCAGGTAGCATATTTACCGAAATGGTTTTCGATTTAGGCATCATTATACATTTTGAAATGTTGTCAATTTGGTATCTACTTAATATGTACATAAGGCTCCATCCAATGATTCATGGAAGGTGCCAAATGTTGACACAGACTCGGGCACTGAGACGTTTAGCTCAGTTGCTTTGAACAGTTTTAATTGAGCCATCGAAATCCTATTTGATCCTAATGAAACGCTTTCACAAGACTAACCGAGTAGGGTGTAGTGGACGAAGCGCTACATACGTAATACGTATACAACGATAATTATTATGGTAGTTTTATATAAAAGTTTTCAGGGACAACATGGTACTAGGTGGTCCAAAGTTTTTGCTCGGGTTGCGAATGAACCGACCAGAACATTACAGTTTGTTTGTTGGGTACCCATGCGGCTAAGGGTGGTAACAGTTATTACTTGACTGAATCACTTTAACACTTATCTCAGAATACAGAATAAACCAGAATCCGTTTTTATACTAGAAATTTAATCGTATTCTGTTTTTTATAAGCCCAACGGCATTTCTGTATGTAAGAACGTCACGAGAAGAGGTTAAGTAGTATTGTCATTTTGTACAACAAGTCACGATACGCTGCGTGCTCGGAGATGACCATGCCAAACTACTCTATTTAAGAGTAGTTTTAGTTGCCTCAGCTTTATTCGCGCTCGCGGGTTCTGGTTTGTTCTATATTCTGAGCATTACACTGCAGATAGTCGTATTTTTCTTCTAAAATCAAACGAGATAGTATAATGCGCTTGGGAATAATTGTGTTCCAACTTCTCCAATTTTAAGAGGCATGTGGGAAGCAACAATTTAAACCTTGCAGAAATTATTCAGGTGCAGTGCAATGTGCAAGCAGTAAAATAATTTCGTAACAAAAAAGTCACAACCAAGTAAGATGGATGACTTCAACTGGCTTGCTCTGACCTGCGTTTGCCACTAACCCAGGATTAACTTGACGTGTTTCCTCTATCCCTTTTCCTCCTTAAAAGCCGGCAACGGACTAGTGACTCTATTGGGGTTGCTGGTTCTCATCCATCAGGTGACAATGTGCTCGTTTTCCTCTCTCTTTCAATAAAATAAACGTAAATACGTAATATGTATCGATTCGTTTGTCATCCCGTTAGCCTCGGGTTACTGTCTAACCGAGGTCAGTGCAATTCAGCCTTAGTGACCGACTTTGCCCTAAAGGAGATAGGTAAGAGTTAGCAGCACAAGTAGCTGAGCAATCGAAGCTGCCACAGTGATCTGCACAAGCTCTTATGTCTATAACAATAGAGCCGTGCTTAGATCATTGTGAACGCGTCGGTTGCTTAGCTACTTCTGCTGCTGAATGTACCTAATCAATTATTGAAATTAAGGAGTCAAACTTTGTGATGTTACCTGCCTTATAAATTGCTAGCTGTTGCCATCGACTTCGTAAGCGTAGATTTCGGTTATCGCTATCCCGCGGGAACTATACAATTTTCTCGAATAAAAAGTGGGCTATGTTATTCCTCAATATTCAAACAATCTTCTTACCAAATTTCATCTAGATTGGTGAAGCGGTTTTACCGTGAAGAAGTAACAAACAAAGCAAAAAAAATCCGAGATTTGGGGCGTCGTTTTCGCGAAAGAGGTCTTGATTCTCGCTCCGTGTCATTTCTGGTGCAGAGGTTGTCCATCGCGGCTCAGCGTGGTAATGCAGCAAGTGTGTTGGCTACTTTTGCGCATGAAATGTCGAGGGGCGGATTGTTTGACTGACTGTCTATTTTTTTTTATTGTATTGTATTGTGTTTGTGCTTACAAAGCAAATGTCATAAGAATCGGTCCAGACGCTCTTGGCTTTTAAATGGTGTAACTAAACACTACTTTGCTTAATTTCTTAGATTTTCTCACCATTCCCCACAGGTAACAGTACTGCAAACGTTTTCGAAGTACAAAAGCCAGTTCAACGTGGACTTGGGCGGCGAGCACGGACGTACGGCGTTACACTTCGCAGCCATTCACGACCACGATCAATGCGCGAGAGTGCTGGTAATGTCTTAACTTAGTCACTTACTTATTTAATATTCTCTGAAACGGAAGCTTTACTCAACATATGCTCGTAAGAGTGTTTCGCAAAATATCCCTCAAAACACACACACACACACCAAACACGCACACACACACACACACACACACACACGCACACACACACACGCACACACACACAGCACACATGTACATGCCTCTTTGTAAAGAATGTTAAGCTTGTAATCATTAGCTAGTTATCTTTTGTAATTGCTTTTGTAATTTAGCTAATTGTATTTTTTCTCGTATTTGTTAATAATAAATATGTTCATTTGCATAAAGTTGTACACAAGTAAACACACGCCAAATTCACATCCTACTTCTCTGTTTTCTCTCGATGTAAAGTACGGACAACATTAAATTATAAATAAATAAATAAATATGATCGGACAATAAATTGACACAAATTAGCAATTGACCTAGTCCCAAACTTAGGCAAAGCCTGTACTATGGGTACTAGACAATGGATAAACATTAGATAAATACGTATAAATCATGGTAAACATCCAAGACCGGTGATTCCCGATCGAACAGAACACTTCAAACATCATAGCTAGTTTCTCCAACCACTAGGCAGTCCGGTCGTCTTAATACTGTACTTATGGTTATTTTTAGGCCTAGTGTTAGTATTACTAAATTATACGCTGCTGGCTGTCATTTCCAAGATTGCTTCAGGTGTCGGCAAAATCACAAAAAATCATGTAACGCATAAAATGAGTTCGTGACTTGCCGGCACTGAGAGATATTCTATTTTTTACGTTGTGTGGCGTTGTACACGTAGCTGAAAAGCGACAGGGTACAAAATCATCTACATAACCTTTCTAAAATTAAAAATAGTGCCATAATAACTCTTCTTTAAACCAGATCACAGACCTCGGAGCAATCTGCAAACGTCCCTGTAACAACGGGTACTATCCAATCCACGAGGCGGCTAAAAACGCCTCTTCTCGCACTATGGAGGTTTTCCTCCAATGGGGAGAGTCCCTTGGATGCACCAGGGAACAGATGATCTCCCTGTATGACAATGAAGGAAATGTCCCTTTGCACTCAGCGGTGCACGGAGGGGACATCAAAGCTGTCAAGCTATGCTTGAGTTCTGGAGCAAAGATTTCTACGCAACAGCATGATCTGTCCACGCCAGTGCATTTAGCTTGTGCGCAGGTAAAGAAAACTTGCTTGATGGATTTAGAATTTACAGCTTGACTCATATTTTACAACTCGCTTACTGATGGTATTGAAAAGCCTTGATAACAACATGATCATGATCACGGCAATAAGTATAAGTAACTGATTAAAATGACCAGGCCTCTATTTCACCAACTTTACAATAGTCAGTTTTTTAATGACGATTCGGTGTCAACTGCTGACTTGAAGAGGTTTTGTTTTAGCGCACTTCATATTGGCAAAGAAATGTAGTTCGAATCGTCATATAAAACTGACAATTGTAAAGATGATGAAATAGGCCAGAGATACTCTCTGGCATGGGTTTTGATGAAATCAACAAGGAATTCGTTAAGCATGGCATAACATTTAAAGCAGCTTGAGATTTAAAAAACCTTCCACATTATAATGGTGCAAACTGATTGGTAGTGCAATAGAAAACGAGTTGAAAACTACACAATTATCGAAAGTAGACAATCACTTCATCTTCCATCTCTTTTTCAATTATGTCAATGAATCAGTCAACAGTTTCTTTGCAAATAACAGTTTTAATACCAGTCTATTTCTCAGGGTGCCCTTGAGATCGTAAAGCTGATGTTCACAATGCAGCCGAAAGAGAAGCTAGCTTGTTTGACGTCCTGCGACGTACAGAGGATGACACCTCTCCACTGCGCAGCTATGTTCGACCACCCTGATATAGTAGACTATTTGGTGTCTGAGGGATCAGATATCAACCCTTTGGACAAGGAGAGAAGGTCACCTTTGCTGCTTGCTGCATCAAGAGCTGGGTGGAGGACTGTTCATACATTGGTAAAAATTACGTTGGAGTGTGTATTGAAAGTAAACTTGTTTGATATTATTGATGTTTAAGATGCTATATTCTGACTCTAAAGAGAATAAACTTTGTGATGGTACAACAACTATACTAAGTATATTACCTAACTAGATTTCGTTAAGTTTAAAATACAATTTCCATAGACATATAACTAGGTTTCTATAGAAAAAAAGTTAAAATACTAGATCTATCTACATGTACCTAATTTTATTTGCTTGCTTGTTTAAGGTATACTTTCCACTTTTTGTACTAGAACAACTCTAGTACTTCACATTGTATTCGTGTAACTCTTAAAAATTTATGAATCGTTCCTTTATTTATTTTGTTTGACAGATTCGTCTGGGAGCGGACATACGTCTGAAGGACATTAATTCACGGAACGTTCTGCATCTCGTCGTAATGAACGGGGGAAGGCTTGAAGACTTTGCAGCTAACTGCAAGGTGGGATAAACCAATACTTTCATTACTGATATCATTATAGTATGTTGCTTTTACATAGTTCCCACTTGTTAGTCCTTGACTTCCTTTGTTTACTTTAGCGTTCCCAAAATAACTAGTAACCCTGTGAGCTGTAGACGTCCCGAGGTCATTTTCAAACATTTTCCGTCTGCATTTCAAATAAAAAAAAAAGACTTGACAAAAAACCTTGATCACAAAATTTCACGAGGATCGGCTCATTTTTGAAAATGTTTCATTATTCTTTGAATAAAAATTCAAAAAACGAATCGGCCAATGAATCTATAGGTATATCTAATTAGCAAACCTGCTTACGAGAGTCAGTTGAGAAATGCGACCTGTAGAAGAAAACAGCGGGACAGCTGGAGACAAGACGAAATACGAAAGAATTTTCGTCCAAGCTGAAACGGAGCTTCACTCACTTCGTTTGCTTATTCAATTAATTGGAAATGGAGCACAAAATTAGAATATATAGATATCACTTCTGGATATCCTCTATAGATCTGTCCCTAGGATTTGCAAAGCACTCAAGTTAGACTAAAAATCTCTCTTTTGAGAGGAGCTAGATTGAATAACAAGGCATCGTCGCATTTAGTTCTTAGTACTTGCAAGTTTTTCATCCTCAATGTTTTTTCTCAGGACCGCTGTGAGAAGAGTCTAGCTGAACTCCTCAACGAAAAAGACATGACGGGTTGTTCCCCGCTCCACTACGCTAGCCGCGAGGGTCACATCAGGTCTTTGGAGAATCTAATAAGATTGGGCGCCTGCATAAACCTTAAGAATAACAATAACGAAAGCCCTTTGCATTTTGCTGCGAGGTGATTTTTTTACGATACAGTATTAACATTAGGACGAATTGAATACTTCATTGATTTTACACAAAGCTAGTGCATGACTTTTCCGACAGATTGATTTTTAACTTTTAGTTGCTAAGTGCGTCTGCATCTTTATTTTGCCAATCTTCTGTTACTGTCTTGTGTTTTTCTCTATTTTCTTACACTTATCTAGTTTTAAACTGTCTTTCAATTATTATACTCATGAATAGTTGTGTCATTCTAAGCACCAGAATCAGCAACTGGATTTGCAATACTATTACCTGGTACTTTATTGTCATATTTGACTATAATTTTAGATACGGCCGCTACCACACCGCCTGCCAACTCCTGGACTCTGACAAAGGGACGTTTATCATCAACGAGAGCGATGGTGAAGGGCTAACCCCCCTCCACATCTCCTCGCGCGAGGGTCACACCAGGGTCGTTCAGCTCCTACTGAACAGGGGCGCTCTGCTGCACAGGTAACATGTTCATAACCACGTCCAAATGGCAATAATACGCTGCTAGATATAGGTCTCTAACCTCTATAGGTACCATGGATTCTGCTATATCCATCAAGTTATCGCCGGCGAGTCTTGGCCAATCGTCGGTCCAGTTACGAGGGTATGGTTGACTAGGTTTGACAGGTAATGTGTCCTTCTTTCTTTGCACGGCATGCGTCTTTGCAAATTAGTCGGTATAGATTAGTCAAAGGACATTGTTATTCAATTGCTATTCAGTCATCGTCATCGTTAGTATTCATAAAATCGTCTTGGCGCAGGCCTGCTCACAATAACAGAGCTTGGGTATCTTCCAAGCCGGCCTTGAATTAGTAAGTTAGCAAAATTAGCTAATCAACCTACGCCTTCACAATGACCTAAGCACGGCTCTATTGTTATAGACGTAAGAGCTTGTGCAGATCATTGTGACCGCTTCAGTTGCTTAACTATTTCTGCTACTGACTGTAGGTAAATTAGATTGATTTTCTAACATCTCATGGAAAAAGAACAGAGAAAACCAATGAAATACAATTCTTGCCTCATTAGTTTGCAGTATACTTTAGTCGTAGAGAAAGTCTACTAGTTTAGTGCTGACTAGTTTTCAGACTGATGGTAAGTGGTGGAAATGAGTTTTCAAAGAGTTGTCCTTTGTACAGGGACCATAACGGCAGGAACCCGTTGCACTTGGCAGCCATGAGTGGCTATACCCAGACAATTGAGCTCCTCCATTCGGTGCATTCTCACTTATTGGACCAGGTTGACAAGGACGGGGTAAGAACATCATCAAATACACGAATATAAAGAAGGCTTGGTGTTATTTAAGGTCCATAACTTTGACAGCAAAAATAGCTGAGCAACAGGCGCGTTCACAATGATCTAAGCACGGCTCTATTGTTATAGGCATAAGAGACTTCCCTTTGTCTCAGAATCAACTCTCACAACACAAGTGAAGGAAACACTCGAAAATTTTCAATGCCGAACCCTCAGTGCGCTAGGTACTTAGCCTCCATTTTTTTCTAGAACACACCTCTTCATCTAGCGACGATGGAAAACAAGCCCAACTCTATTGCTCTGCTCTTGTCTATGGGCTGTCGTCTGATCTACAACAACTTGGATATGAGTGCCATAGACTACGCCATCTATTACAAGTTTCCGGAAGCTGCATTGGCTATGGTCACGCATGAGCAGAGGTACTGACCTGATCCTCAAGGAGGATAGTATACAGAGTATCAAAGCCCATACTTCGAATCGTTCCCCGCAGTCATATTAAAATTCAGGCAATTTCTAGATGGCGCCAAGGTCGTAGCCAGCGGGTCAAATAATAACATAACAAAACAGCGGTTCTAATGACTGTGTCACTCAAGCAAGGTAGATGGCGCTGAATGTAAATAAGAACGATTCAAAGTATGGACTTTGTCAATCCGTTTTCTTCCCATGATCCTTGGTATCCTATAGGATTTAACTATTAGAGACTACAGCTACCGAATAGCCTAGTGGTTAGAGAACCTGACCACAAAGCTTGAGGTCCCGGATTCGTTCCCCGCAGGCTTAATGTCTAACTTTAAATTGATTTTGACAGTTTTTGTATGGACTAACAATTTATTGGTATCGGAAACAGCTAGCTGTCACAGTCATATAAACACTGTCATTTACTGGTTTTAAAGAGTCAAGTCTTATGAGTATTCTTAATCGGACTCGATAGTCGTATTACAAGGCTCGTTCGCCAAAGTTGTACAGTATGAAAATTTACCCGATTACGATTTAAGTAGTATTTATAATACCAAGGACGATAAAATCAAGAGGACTGCCAATGGCTATACAATGTCGCGTTCCTGTAAAATAATGGGCCTGCTGCAGCTAGTTTCACTATAGAGAGGTCTCTGTATAATTAATTTTATTATGACACTTAGACCTCTGGCTAACACAATAGCGCCATCTATGAACTGAACCTGACATCGCTTGGTTTTATGGTTCTTGATAATACCTACATTTATTCATGTTTTCAGTAGGAGTATCATTTTGTATTTTTTTTTCCCAATTTTTTATTTTTACGGTTTTCCCGTGAATATCAATTATATTTTTTATAAGCTCACTGAAACATGAATACACAGAAAAAAAACCAGAAAAATGCCAACCCCGGGAATCAAATCCATCCAGATCCTCGACACTCCGGGTGTACCGGGTGTGCTTTTCCCCTACACCACGATTGGACATAGAGGAAAGGCCGAATTTTTTCCATGTATTCAAATCTTAGCTTGTTTTTATCACTTTTTGCAGTGACTAGCGCCATCTATGCGATTACTTCGTAAGCCGAACACAACGCACCCTTTCGAAACTTATCAGTTTACCCAGGCTCAACGAGATGGCGCACTAAAGCAATCAATTCATGATCTCAGTAGGAGTATCTTTTTGTATTTTTTTCTCCCATTTTTTCATTTTTACGGTTACGGTATCTCGTTGAGCCTGGGTAAACTGATAAGTTTCGAAAGGGTGCGTTGTGTTCGGCTTACGAAGTAATCGCATAGATGGCGCTAGTCACTGCAAAAAGTGATAAAAACAAGCTAAGATTTGAATACATGGAAAAAATTCGGCCTTTCCTCTATGTCCAATCGTGGTGAAGGGGAAAAGCACACGACCCGAAGTGTCGAGGATCCGGATTCGATTCCCGGGGTTGGCATTTTTCTGGTTTTTTTTTGTGTATTCATGTTTCAGTGAGTTTATAAAAAATATAACCTACATTTATGTACGATCAAATACAAAAAAATGTGTCGAATTAATCCACCACAACAGCAATACCACAACCTTTATTCGCCGACGTACGAGACAAGGGACATATTTTTGAGTAAGTTGTATGCACCCATCTTTTTGGACTTGACTGTACATGTTATATTTGCTACTGTCAAACGTCAAAATCCCGCTCTCAATACATGACATTACGCTTCACATCATCTTAAAATCCCTAGTCTATTATCTTCTTGTTCCTAAGTACTCAACTCACACTGTGTTGTTGGGCACTAGGTTATACCCAACATAAATGGAAATTTAAGCATACTCTTCGAGTACTGTCCCTGTCAATAGCCTTGTTGCTAATAGGATAGGCATAGTACACAATAAGAGTAGGCTACAATCTCTAAATCCCTTATATTATTAGATATCTCACATTACACGTGGGTGCCGATTTCACCGACTGTTTCTTTGTGTACCTTTGTATAGGTCTAACGAGGGTAGAGTCTAAAATTTCCATTACAATAAGTTACTAGAATGCCACCTTTATAGTTTGCACGGTACGTTCGGTGAGACCACCTTACTGAGGTGATAGAGGGGTAAAGAAATATTGACTTAATATTAAATTATGTTTCAAGTTCTTTTCTTGATGGACGTGGAAGGATAATCTTCCTTTACGACATTGTGGTAGGAATTTGCCCAGCAGCGGGACACTTCGCTAGACTTGTAGTAATAAACTGTTCCACTACCACAGGAATCTATTTTTAACGAACAATTATTTAAGTAGCGTTAGATTGCGGGGCTACACAAGGTTCTTAGCGGGTGATACATCGGCCGCAATTCAATGTTTTCCTACTTTACTTCTTTCCTCAGAGCCCATGAGGTGATGTCTCTGAGGTCTGACCGGCACCCTTGCGTGACTCTCGCACTGATAGCGTACATGCCGCGCGTCTTCGAAGCAGTCCAGGACAAGTGTATCACCAAGGCCAACTGCAAGAAGGATTCTAAAAGCTTTTACGTAAGTAAACAAAGAAGTTTAGTTAAAAACGATTTTTTTTGCTCCCCCGTCTTTCATTACGAGGAGAAGGTAATATATGACTTCCACATTATGTTTTAGAAGACTGAATTAAAGTAGCATACAGTCTATTATGTGATGGTCCTGGAATATAATAGCATTTTAATACAGTTGCTCTAGCTTCTTCGATGCTATGCTCAAATATCTTTTGGGTAACTTCATCGCATCAACATGCCTAGTGGCAACTCCTAAAAGTTCCCAATTAGTAACTTAAACAGTATGCCCTTAAGGCGTACCGTGCAATGAAGATTCTCTGGCAGTTGTCTTGAATTTAAAAGCGATATGAACTGCAAATGGGAGTGCGCTATTTAATAAACAAATGTAGGGTATTGACGTTAGAGTTTTGAAGTATCCTGCAAACGCTCTTGTTCAAAGAGATATTTAATAAGTTCCTAATGCTTCGAACATTAACAAAATTTGCATCTAGATCAAGTACAACTTCGAGGCGCTATGCCCCGTCCTTGTCGACGACGAGACAAAGAAACAGGAGGCCGTCAAAACGCAGACGGTACCACTGCCGGCACTGAATGTAAGTTCACTGACGTATGTTTTTCTAATCACAGATTAAGTATTGCTTTGACAACTACCAACACTCCAAAGAAGAGGTACAAGCGCTGAGAGTCGCGCTCAACGACCCGAAGTTTAGACCCGAACCGTTGTCTGTTATCAACGTGAGTTCGATGCACTCGCTTCTGCCTATATCGTGCTTGCCATGGACTGAGATCAAATAATTTAACATCATCAGCCTTTCGTTTTAGATAATGAATTAGATCAGAGTTAGAGTTTAACCAAAATTACCAAAGAAGCTAGAAGCCATAATACTCCAGCTTTTGTCGCGATCAATAGTTGATATCCCTTTTTAACCAGAGTTGTCTAAGCTAATGCAGCAGTACTGTACAGTACTCAGCACTTTTTGGTACTTAATGACAACTGAAACAGCTATAACGTGCCCAAAACGTGTAAAGAAAGCACGTTTTAGGTCCCTAGTAAACCCTCGTATGTTAAAGATTTCGAGGCCTCAGACAAGATGCTTTCTATAAATTGCAAATGTCACATGTCCAATGAATCGTTGAAAGCGATCAAGGTCGCTTTGAAAGAAAAATCATGAAAATAATCGATTTATTGATTATTTTTGTTTTTATTTTATGAAACATTCATAGAATGAAATTCAACAATTATATTTTTTTATAAACTCACTGAAACATGAATACACAGAAAAAAACCAGAAAAATGCCAACCCCGGGAATCGAACCCGGATCCTCGACACTCCGGGTCGTGTGCTTTTTCCCCTACACCACGATTGGACATAGAGGAAAGGCCGAATTTTTGACCCGGAGTGTCGAGGATCCGGGTTCGATTCCCGGGGTTGGCATTTTTCTGGTTTTTTTCTGTGTATTCATGTTTCAGTGAGTTTATAAAAAAATATAATTGGTATTCACGGGAAAACCGTAAAAATAAAAAATTGGGAGAAAAAATACAAAAAGATACTCCTACTGAGATCATGAAATTCAACATACAATGACAATGCAAAGAAAAATCCGTTATAATCCGTCATGGTAGATTCAGCTCAATTTGTACAGAAAGCCCGCGTCAAAGCACATGATTATTATTGTAAGTTTTCTAAAAGGTCGGGTTTCAAAGGAAATGGTCGTGATAATAGCCAAGGAGCAGGTGATAGTCGGACAGAATATGGAATTTCGTGTATTGATTCCAAGGTCAGGGTTACGAGTTGCTTTTTAACAAGCATCTTAGTAGTAAGGGATGTTCTCGGAGACATTTGTTACGTGGCTCAAACTTCTCACAAAGAAATGATTGGAGTCTTTTGGTGTTATGCCATCGTAGGTGATTATTATTAATTTGATCGTAGCAAAGAACGATTCCTGCCTATGTTTATACAATGTCGGGTTCCTTTAAAATAATAAGTGTACTGTAGCTAGTTTCACTACAGAGAGGTGTACCACTTTTAACATGAAACTACCGTGAGACTCAATCATAGTGAAATAAAAACGGATCACTCACGTATATAAGACGTTTCCCGTCCCCATATGCAGCTTAGACAGCTGGTGCGTTCACCAAAGGATAAGGAGCCCCTAAACGTCCCCGGGGTATATATGATTCCCTGCACCTGTGGTAAAAACTATATCGGGGAAACTGGGCGGAATATATCCACTAGGTTCGAAAAATCCGTTATAATCCGTCATGGTAGATTCAGCTCAATTTGTACAGAAAGCCCGCGTCAAAGCACATGATTATTATTGTAAGTTTTCTAAAAGGTCGGGTTTCAAAGGAAATGGTCGTGATAATAGCCAAGGAGCAGGTGATAGTCGGACAGAATATGGAATTTCGTGTATTGATTCCAAGGTCAGGGTTACGAGTTGCTTTTTAACAAGCATCTTAGTAGTAAGGGATGTTCTCGTAGACATTTGTTACGTGGCTCAAACTTCTCACAAAGAAATGATTGGAGTCTTTTGGTGTTATGCCATCGTAGGTGATTATTATTAATTTGATCGTAGCAAAGAACGATTCCTGCCTATGTTTATACAATGTCGGGTTCCTTTAAAATAATAAGTGTACTGTAGCTAGTTTCACTACAGAGAGGTGTACCACTTTTAACATGAAACTACCGTGAGACTCAATCATAGTGAAATAAAAACGGATCACTCACGTATATAAGACGTTTCCCGTCCCCATATGCAGCTTAGACAGCTGGTGCGTACACCAAAGGATAAGGAGCCCCTAAACGTCCCCGGGGTATATATGATTCCCTGCACCTGTGGTAAAAACTATATCGGGGAAACTGGGCGGAATATATCCACTAGGTTCGATAACCTAAGTGTCTTGTCTTGACACTCAGTCCATAATTATTAATAAGACCTTACAATATTAATTAATTTGCAAAATGTTTTTTTTTTTTCAAAATTCTATTCTACCACTTTGTCGGCCTAATTAATACGTATATCTTTGCAAAATTCCATCAGCTTTCTAGCACGTATAGTCTCTGAGCTAAGCCGCGGATAGACAGACATACAGACGGACATGACGAAACTATAAGGGTTCCGTTTTTGCCTTTTTGGCTATGGAACCCTAATAATAGGGTATTAGTTAGGCATGATCCCTTTACAGGAACACATCATCATCATCATCATCATGATCCCTTTTACCAAAAGCTTCGTGATATTAAATCGCATTTAGGTATTGTACACTTGCTGGCAATAAAATTAACATAAACTTGTTAAGGTCACTTATTAGTTCATTTTGTCCCGCGCAGAACTTTACTAATACCGAGTTCTCAGTTCCATGGCAAGGCGATTTTAATGACAGTACCACACTCACGACATTCCTAGGCGCTAGTGTGGTGGTCCACTGTGTCCACGCTTTAACAAAGCACGGGTTGGGTATGTATGTTTGTCACGTGTACATAAAAACACTAAACGTTATTTGTAGTACAGTTATACATGTTTTGTTTGACGGCCATACCCGAATGTAAATAACTACCTACGTCATCATCATCATCATCAGCCTATTTACGTCCCACTGCTGGGCACAGGCCTCCTCTCAGAATGAGAGGGCTTTGGGCTATAGTTCCCACGCGGGCCCAGTGCGGATTGGGAACTTCACACACACCATTGAATTGCTTCGCAGGAGTGTGCAGGTTTCCTCACGATGTTTTCTTTCACCGAAATGCTCATGATAAATTACAAATGTTATTAGTCGTTAATGTAAGCCGTGATAGCCTAGTGGTTTGACCTGTGGCCTCTCAAGCAGAGTGTCGTGGGTTCAAACCCTGGCTCGCACCTCTGAGTTTTTCGGAATTTATGAGTACCTACATATTAATAATTTATCAAAATTTTTGTGTTCATGAATACACTTCAAATCTAGAAGGAACAATTTATCGGCACATTTTTACATGGAGTATTATTAGAAGTTGCACAAACATTTCACTCTTGCTACATGTGATTTTTGATAAGCTAAAACACGTATACGACCACACACATGTACTTTTCACCTTTGAAATATTACCTTGCTTCTGTTAATGTAAATATTGCGAATGTAAATCTAAATAGAGAGCCGGTTCACTGTATCCAATCACGTTAGTAGTCTGGCTCAGTGTTGGTCCGGGAGTGGTGGGGGAGGGGGGGGGGGGGGGGGGGGTTCACTGGGGACACGACAAACAACCGTTTTAGTTTGTTTCTATTAAATTATATTACAAAAAAAATATGTCAAACAAAACAAAAATTATACGGTACAAATGCAGAACGCGCCCGAAAATAATTTAATTAAAAACTAGTTTGTTATACTTCAACTGTTATTCTTACATACCATTTTCCTCGCTGCAGTGAGGTGAAAGTTCTTTGTTTCTCAAAGCAAACTTATTTTGCGTCTCGTGCCAAACAACAACCTCGCAGCCTTGCATAACAAATATCTATTGTACTGTACTATTAACTATAATTTACTTCGAAACACTGTAATTATAAATTTCCAGGCAATGGTAGCCCACGGAAGAGTGGAGCTGCTAGCTCATCCTCTGAGTCAAAAGTACCTTCAAATGAAGTGGCACTCGTATGGAAAGTACTTCCATCTGGCCAACTTACTTTTCTACAGCATCTTTCTAACATTTGTAACGGTGTATTCGTATCTACTGATGACGCATACAGACCCGAGTTACGCTACTCTGGAGAAGACGACAAATAATTGCATAACGTCAAACGTTTCTAGTAGCAATGAAACAGCACTCAACAGAACGGAGCCTGCCGGTAAAAAAGCTGATTTCCATGCAAGTAAGTTGTCATTTAATAATCACTGTTACCACATAAATACCTAGATAGAAGAAAAGAGTTTGAACTGAGCATGTAAATTTTTGCATGATAGATATGAGTAAGACAGCCGGTGTAATTACGGCCACAAGAGGCATTTCATCTAAGCTCTCTAGGTTGGTAACGCATCTGCAAGCCCTCCGGGGTTGCCGGCAGTGGCGATCACTAATCATCAGATGACCCACTTGCTCGTTTACCTTCCTCGTCGTATAAAAAAAAACGCAGAAAGGGATATGAAGACAGGCTGTAGGAATATTAAGGGAAATGTCATAAATTATAAGGCGAAGTTATCGCTTGAATTTGCCGAGAGTACGGCATTTCATGTAGAGCAATTTTGGTATTGCATTTTTACTTGGTCAAATTAACCCGGTTTTGTGATTGCTTTCGGGAACCAATTTTATTGTGTAAATCCAATGAGCACCAATACTTACTGTGTGTTAATGTGAGTATTATTTTGGTATTATGTAAGAATAAGTTACAGTTAAAATGTATTATTTAAAAATTGCATAGTAAGTTCAATATTGTTTTGGAAGATAAATTGAAAAGAAAACTCATGTCTTTGTCACGAATGCTTAATTAAATTAATGTAGTATTACAAAAAGCGACTTAATAGTGTCATTTCGTCTAAAAAGCAAATGGTCGATGTAGCAACTGGTCGAAATAGCAACTCGTCTATTTAGTAACTGGTCGAAATAGCAACTCGTCTATTTAGTAACTGGTCGAAATAGCAACTCGTCTATTTAGTAACTGGTCGAAATAGCAACTCGTCTATTTAGTAACTGGTCGAAATAGCAACTCGTCTATTTAGTAACTGGTCGAAATAGCAATTCGTCTATTTAGTAACTGGTTGAAATAGCAACTCGTCTATTTAGTAACTGGTCGAAATAGCAACTCGTCTATTTAGTAACTGGTCGAAATAGCAACTCGTCTATTTAGTAACTGGTCGAAATAGCAACTCGTCTATTTAGTAACTGGTCGAAATAGCAACTCGTCTATTTAGTAACTGGTCGAAATAGCAACTCGTCTATTTAGTAACTGGTCGAAATAGCAACTCGTCTATTTAGTAACTGGTCTAAGTACCTATTAGCAGCTCGTCTAAACAGCGGCTAGGTTAGGTTAGCTTAGTGAGTTAATTATTATTATAAAGACTAGATTAGATTTCGACCATTAATTCGAAAAATATCGTAACTCAAAATAATATATTTCGTAACTTTTGTATCATAAGCTAATTATTTGAAACCCTATCGAACTGTGTTTATACTTTTTTCAATTTTGATGAATAAAAAACATACACGGTATGAAAACGCAGTAAGTAAGGATTTGAAGTAAAATGTTTTAACGAATAAAATCCGTTCGCGACTTACAAACATTTTGAGTACCGTACAAACCGAAAAGGCGAAATATTATTGTGGGAATAATGTCGGATCACGAGTTACCATCTTAGTCCATCAAAGTTTTTGCAACTGTTCTATCAGTAACTGTCGATACAATTTTACTTGTCAGTAAAACCTCGCGCTATTGGAGCTACGAGTAGCCACGAAAATAGGATTACTTCATTACCCATTTATATTGATAATTTTGTGCATTGGGCTATATAGAATATTCGCTCAAGCATCATCAATTAATATTCACATGAACTTTTTTTTTTAATTTTTGCAATGCAACTTTGGTTATGATGTTGTATTACTGAAAACAACAGTATTTTGACAAAATAATACTAAGGAGTACAGTGTAATCATAGATTACAATAATGCTCCACTAGTAAAATACGTTCATATATGGAATGGTATAACAGTTTCTGCAGTTACGATAATACTCGATAAACAAATTGTTGACATTTGTGGTCGTAACTCTTTCTAAAATCGAAATAAAGCATTTTTAAAATAAAATAACAATACTCTCTTATAAAACGAAAAACTCTAAAACATATGCCACATGAATATTCAATTATGTTTAACTAAGAAACCATAATATTGAGACTCAAAGTATTTAAAATCGTTTTTGCGCTCTCCTGGAAACCAGCATTTTGTAGATACGATTTTTTTTGGAATCAACGGTCGATTAGGTCAGAGTTACGACAAGGCGCTAAGCGCCTAAACTACACTGAAAATTCCTAGGAAAATTCCTAGGAAAATTCCTAGCTACCTAACCTAATTTAACAGTTGGTCTAAACTAGTTGCTAAATAGACGAGTCGCTACTTCTAGACTAGTTGTTATTTCGACTACTTTTAATTTAGAAGACATGATAACTACATGTTTGAGACGAAATGCATATTAGGCCAGTTGCTACATCGACCATTTCTTTTTAGACGAAATTATACCAACCCATTTTTAATAATAACAGTTTTAAATGATTCTCGGTTAATTGCATTACACATAATGAAAACGGGACATTGACCGCGATTACCTTATAGGTTCGATGAGCTGCCGATATTTCGATGCAGTTGCATGCATGCATGCGTATCGACCCTCGTTTCGTCAGTTTGCCCGTGATCATGATGCATGCAACTGCATCGAAATATCGGGAGCTCATCAAACCTATAAGGTAATCGCGGTCAATGTCCCGTTTTCATTATGTCCAACCCATTTTTTCTTCTATTCAACAGATTTCGAAGCGCTCGTAGCCATGTACACCTGTACGGTGGCCATACTGATCTACAACGCGCTGTCGCTGATCCGAGAGGCCGTGAACATGAAGGACCAGAAGTGGCATTATATTGTTGACCCTTCGAACCTCATGTCCTGGGTTCTTTACGCCAGCTCCACTGTCATGGTTTTTCCCACGCTATTCAACTCGTATTACGACATACAGGTTTGTGTTTTAAATGATACTTTATGAAGGGGAAAGGACATGTTCAATCACTTTTTTTGAAACGAGATTTTAATCTCAATAGTCAGAGCACTCAATAGACTTGTTACTTGTTACAGTTACAGATACAAATATTTATGTAACTTGTATTTTTTATCAGTTATCACTTTAAAAAAAGATGCTAAGAATATGGATGATTCCATCGTTCCAAACTGTCAAATCGTTTCCATGGAGATGTCCCCTGGGTAACTAAGGTACCACCTTTAAAAACTTATTTTAGACGAGGCAATTATTTCATGCTTTATCTCCTGCTAAGGAGACGAAAATACTGACTTTCCGGAGAGTGGTGCCTTAGAAAATCCTATTTTAGACGAGTTAGCCAGGGGACATCTCCAAGGCAACGAGTGGCAATTAAAAGTCGATTGACCCGAATAATTCTCTCCGTTATTTAAATACTTAAATGACACATTGTTTTTGCTCGCCAGTGTAGGCCTCATAATACATTGAATAGGTATAATTAGATTTACCCATTCGACCCGCTATAAGCACTAATATAATTCCACAGGAATTTTCTATTAATCCCGACAAAAAGATACGTTTTGACCGTCTACAAATATCTGAGGTTTCTACAGTACCATTTAATAAAGAGAAGATAGAAATGCTGTTTTCTTCTAGAATCAATTTCGCTGCTTTCTCCATACATTTGCTATTAATGCACACACACGAAAGCACTACGTAATCACGCACACAATTAGCAGTGTAATTACACAATGTGGATAAGTTTCCGCAATTACAGTTCCACAAATATAGTTTATGCAATTGTTACATAATGAGGGTCCTTAAAACACGATTGTGTTTTTATGAAACGAGGCGAAGCTGAGAGTAGATAATTATTATGTAGAGATGCATACATTACTTTATCTACACACATTATAAGCGTTCTAAGATGAGTTCAGAAGCCGAAGGCATATCATTCATACCCATGCTTGTCACGAATTTGACTGTTTTTTTTTATCATAGACAAACATACCGAGTTTTTTTTCTTGTAAATTATGTTGGTTTTTGAAGATAATTCAAATTTGAAACACTTAACCTTAAGTTTTCGTTACTACTGTCCGCGAGCAGTCGACGACATGCTGAAATGCTGGTCATTTTCTACGGTTTCTGAACGCATTATAGAGGACTTATGACATGTGCGTAGATAAAAGCACTATGCAATCACGCACACAATCACTAGTGTAATTAATTACACACTGAGTTTCCGCAATTACAATTACAATGACGAACGTTTTTAGCTGCCTTCCTTATCCTAAAATATAATTGCATAAAACTTTATAGTAGGTAAGTAGGTACCTTAAGAACTGCATAATATTTTTCTTCTAATTGCAGTTCTCCGCAGCGTCAATAACAGTGTTCCTCTCCTGGTTCGAGCTACTTCTTCTTCTCCAGCGATTCGACCAAGTCGGAATCTACGTCGTGATGTTCCTCGAGATTCTCCAGACCCTCATCAAAGTGCTGATGGTCTTCTCCATTCTGATCATCGCCTTCGGACTAGCCTTCTTCATTCTGCTGTCTAAAGTTAGCTATAACATTAATGTCATTGGAATTGACTCCATTGTCACGATACTGATTGCGACTGAGAAACAAGTAAAGAATACTTAGGAATTAGCATTAGACAATATCAGAGAAACTGTTTCAGTTACAGGTTTCTATACAGACCTGTTGTCCTCATACATTTGTAAAGCATTTTTGGCACCGGGATTAGAACCCGCACTTACCAAGCTATCGACCAACCCGACCGAGTGACTTGATCGCTTCCATAGGGCATAATGTTCTTTTTAACTGACTTCAAACAAAGGAACTTAGTTTGGTCGAACAATAGCGCTATGACGCATGGCTGTCATCGAAAAATGCCGTGTTGTACTGGGACACATTTTTCATGAATTTTGTACTAGACCAAAGTCCATGGTGTTAATAAGATAATGCATTGAATACAATATCTACTCCGAATTGTTTAATTATAACTGAGATTCAGATCATACGCTAAATTACAGTCAATTCCAGTGACATTAATGATTAGATAATAATAATTATAGTAAATTAATTCATCATTCCAAACGCACTGAAGTCAGTTTATAGTCTGTTCGTCATAAGAAAATGGTGAATCATGGAGTTGTCATACAATTACAAAGACACCGACAACTAGGCGATTACGTTACGTAGGAATCGAAAATACGTGCTCAGGGCTCAGTTACCCCGAAGACTCACTATTTTCTTAACGCGAATGAACTATTATAGAATTTAGACCTCTGCCAATAGCGCAGTCTATAGAAGCTTTTTTAACGAGTTCATAGATGTCGCTATTGTCTTAAGCAGAAGTCTAAGTGTCCTACAGTGGTTGACTGTCCTGTTTATGTATTCGTCCATGTTTCGATTAATTGCTTAAGTCTTTTGCTGCTGACTGTACAGTCGAAAAAACTGATTTGCATACCACAGTGGAACTTTTTGCCCGCAAATGTCACATTGACATACCACGCATCGGTCAAAGAAATTATTCTCTAACTGATTGTGAAAAGGTTCCACGCCACGAAAAGGTACGCGGTTTAATTTCTTTCGATTCCTGGTCCACCGTAGAACGTTATCACAGTAAGTGTCATTATGCTTTTCCTTGTCAGGCAATGCGATGTCACCGTGACATTTCCTACGACAAGGTTCCACAGTGAGTCACGATTCAGTTGGTTCGGCAGTACGTAGCGACTGTTGTTTCAGTGTACCTATTATTTCGCAACCTTGTCCTTTTAATTAAGCAGGCTTAAGGGTTTTTTTTTATTTAAAATAGAGTAGCTGAGCTGATTGTCAAATAAAATGTTTTGATGTGAAAATGCTATAGTGAAAGAGAAGAAATATAAATGTAAGGGCTAGAGAGAAAGCGTCAATAAAAACAGATGATCCACTTGCATCGTTTAGGAGCTACGGTGCCACAGACAGACACAAATACACACACACGTCTAAGTAGACGTGTTGGTATAAGTACCAATACAATTTTTCCGTCAGGTTTAAAAACGACTGTATGGATGTTGTGAGAAATAGCATTTTCACGCTCAAAATCGCATCCTTGCTAACGTCTTGAAAATTGGAGACCGCTCGTAGCTTTTTAATTTTTAAATTTAAACCCCTAAGCCCGTCATGACGTCATGAAATTTAGACTCAATTCGGCCAGTTTGTTCCAAATTATAAATTGGTTTTAACTGAGGGCTACTCTTCGTAAAGAACTTTAGTCTCTGACAATGTTGAACGGTAAAGTATGCTGTTCTTGGTAATCTATGCAAAAAATATGCTGGGGACTTACGGTTTGTCAAACGGAATATTTTCCCGAAACGCTTTTCTTTTTTCGAAACTGTAAATATTTCATTACTGTAATATAGGGTTCTACGAGATGGCCCTGAAATAAATCTTAAAATATTTACAGTTTCTGAAAAAAAGCATTTTGGGAAATGAATTACCTAGTTTGGCAAATAAAAGGATACCGCTTGGTAGATATTCTCTGATGCAGTCTCAGCCATCAGCTAGTGTCACTTAAAGACAGTCAATTTGAAACTAGAATGAATTTAGAAACAGAGGTTAACCTTAGAGAATAACACCCATGGCAAATATTTGATGTAAACTGTAAGGGGGGAATAAATACTCGAATTATTTATTATTGTGTATTACGCAATGATGAACAGGATATCTTTCTGTCTACCGCTAAGTCTGAGCTTAATGACGAATCATAGTTCGTAGTGCAGTAGCCCTCAATACCAAATGCAAAAGAAGAATTTTATCATCTAAATAAAAATTTCGCTGTTGCATCGTCAAAGATTACTTTCTAATGGGATTGTCTAACAACCGTTCTCTTCAGTCTGTCTCTTGTATGGATCTACTGACGATAAAAACATTATCAATCTTCAACTTTGTCATCTCGATAAAAACATTATCAATCTTCAACTTTGTCATCTCGATAAAAACATTATCAATCTTCAACTTTGTCATCTCGATAAAAACATTATCAATCTTCAACTTTGTCATCTCGATAAAAACATTGTCAATCTTCAACTTTGTCATCTCAATAAACTTACTGTTGGTAGGCAATCCAATCTCTGCTATCTGTAGATGGGGGGATGGTGGACCATCTACAGATAGGTAGCAAATTGTTCATCAATTCAAAGAACAAGTTCATCAGTAGGTCAGAACGAGAGATAGATTGGATATTGGGAACGGCAGTAAGTATCCATTCCAGGGACATCTTCGCAACGTTCTTTTGTTTATACGTTTCTACCTTGTCATTATTTATCTATGTATCTAAACCAGACCTTCAGTCGTATTATGTCAAATGTTTCAACTTTATCTCTGACGACATTCCCGTCTGAAAGTTTGGTTCAAAGCACTGCTAGCACTGCCATGCGAATGTCAGCTTTGCGAAGGCCATACACCGATGCTACGTGACTAATGTGTTTCCAGGGTCACCACTTATCTTTCAACAGTATACCCATGTCTCTGATGCGTACGTTCGCAATGATGCTTGGAGAAATTGATTTCGTTGGCACCTACGTACAACCTTTCTACGAGTCAGAGACGGATCGAGCGTTACCATTCCCTATGCCAACTTTCATCATATTAAGCACCTTTATGGTGCTAATGCCGATCTTGCTGATGAACTTGCTGATAGGTTTGGCTGTTGGTGACATAGAAAGCGTCAGGAGGAACGCGCAGCTGAAGCGACTGGCTATGCAGGTAAATTTGAAGCGTGGTTATATTGAGCGGTAACCGTAGCGTTAGAGACAGACGACAGACAGACAGACGGACTTGACGAAACTATAAGGGTTTCGTTTTTGCCATTTTGTCTACGGAACCCTAAAAACGGGCAGTGGCGGAGTTTGCAAAGCCCCCCCGCCCCTCGCCCCGCACCCCTCGTACGAACGCCCTGTCTAGACGGCTTCGCTGGATCACTGAGGCCCGAGTACGAACATTCGAAACCTCTGTAACGTAATCGAGTAGTAAAGGTACAATCTAGGGCTCTTCAAGGCTAGAGTGAATAGGCTGTTACTGAAACAGTGAGTTACCATCTGCACCTTCTATCAAGTGAGACAGGGGTCAATCACTGGTCAGTTTATAGTAAAAAAAAAGGTTACTGAGAAATTCGTATGACGTTTGGAACAGCGCTCGCCCGTGAGCGTATTTGGAACTATAATTTTGTATGAGGTTTCTCGATTTCGATACGATAACGTAACGTTACGCGGGATTTGTAAACTTCGTGCTCGGCCTGTATTGGTTTATATAGGCTGTGACTGTAGTTCAACTTTGTTCCACCAGGTGGTGTTACATACGGAACTAGAACGCAAACTGCCAGCTATACTTCTGGAAAAAGTTGACAAGAACGAACTGATTGAGTATCCAAACAACAAGAAATGCAAGCTTGGCTTCCTCGACTTCATATTACGTAAATGGTTCTGCAATCCTTTCACTGACGATGGTATGTATTTTGTTGTTTTTTTATAGAATTCCGTAGTAGTTGTGTCTGTCTGTCAAGACCGCTTTTCTTTAGAACGCGTAGAAGTAACAAGCTGAAACTAATATCAAACACCTGCCTGCAGTCCCTTGAAGCTTTGAAAAAAAAAACACCAATTCCAAAGTTTTTTTTATACGACAAGGAAGGTAAACGAGCAAGTGGGTCATCGATGGTAAGTGATCACCACTGCCCATAGATACCCGCAACCCCGGGGGGTTTGTAGATGCGTTGCCAACCTAGAGAGCTAAGATAAAATGCCTCTTGTGCCCGTAATTACACCGAAGTCAACGCAATCAAAAGATCGTTAAAAAGGGTGTTTCGATATAAACTGTGAGGGAACAGTATCTATAGCGTACTTCCAGTTGTCCATCTGAAAATCTTAAGCTTTTTGTCTATCTGTGTCTATAACCAATATAAAGTGACCCCACACTGCATACATTTTGCTTACGAGCAGGGCTCTGCTAACACTGGACCACATTAAACATTTACGCACCTACAAATTTGAACGGAACCCTCGGTGCGCCAGTCCGACTCGCACTTGGCCGGTTTTTTATACGAATAATAGGACAAACGAGAAAGTGGACCAGATGATGATTAGTGATCGCAGCTGATTATAAACTAGACATCTACAAGTTTCATTAGCCAGGCTCTAGTATACTCGTAGATATTGTAAATGGGTCAATCAGCTTTTCATTGCCACTCGTTGCCATGGAGATGTCCCCTGGGTAACTCGTCTAAAAAAATATTTTCTAACAGCTCATTCTCCCGAAAGTCAGGAATTGCATGCTTATGAGATGAAGCATGAATTTGGTTGGCATAGAACTGTCGTCTTAGAAATCTTGTTTTAGACGAGTTACCCGGGGGACGTCTGCATGGCAACGAGTGGTAATGAAAAGTTCATTGACCGAAATAGTATGTTCTGGATGGTTTGTTTAGTACCGTCGTAGTGAAGAAAAGCGAAGCCAGGGCGGGTCGCTAGTTAATGTACCTATCCTGTAAAATTCCAGCTGGCCTAGACCTGGTTCTGGAGAGCAGTGAGGACTACATCAGCGCAGAGCTGGACAAGCAGAAGCGGCGGCTCCGGGAGATGTCAACTCTTCTGGAGCAGCAGCACACTCTGATCAGACTTGTGGTGCAGGTGATTATGATGATGATTGGTAATGATAGTGATGTTAGAGGTTGTGGTGATTAGTGATTATGTTGACGGTTGGTGATGGTAGTGACGTTGGCGATGGCGATGATAATGATTGGTGGTAGTGTTGTTGGTGGTGGTTATTATAGTGATGATTGGAGATGGTGATTAGGATGATGATCAAGATGGTATTACTGGTGGTGAAGATGGAGGTCCTAATTGTGATGACGGTTGTTGTTGGTGGTGGTGGTGAAGAATTTGATAAAGGTAGTGCTGTGGTGGTGAAGATTGATTAGGATTGTGATGGTTGTGGTGGTGATGGTCATGATGGTGATACTTAATGGTGTTAAAGATGGTAATGATTCTATTTGAGATTGTGGTGATGATGCTGTTGATAATGATGGCGATGTTGGTGATAATGATGATAGTAATGGTGGTGGTGGTGGTGGTCATGGTGCTGGTGGTGATGATGGGTGTGATAGTGATCTTGATATTGTTGGTAGTGGAGGTGATGCTAATAATTATAGCATAGTTCTTACTAGACAAAAACCAAAAACGATAAAGCGGCGCCACCGTCAAAAATGACAAATTTGTGTGGATATTTTTTATTATAACTGCCTAATTGAACTTGTATGGCAATATGCAGACTACACGGTAACGCCATCTATGTTTACCTTGGTTTCTCCTTTAACCAAACAAAAAAAATGCTTATGTTTTCAGAAAATGGAGATTAAAACCGAAGCCGATGACGTGGACGAAGGCGTCTCACCCGGAGACACCCGAGTCGTCCCGAGGTGGAGCTCGCCTCGGATCAGGAAGAAACTGCGAACAGCGCCATCTTTTAACAAGAGCGCTTAACTAGATAACTTTGATGAATCAAAAACAGCCAACCGTATACTTAGATTACGTTTATTTATTTATTTTTATTTTTATTTAAGTACACTTGGGTTATCTGGAAGTTCCCCATTTAAGGGATAACGTTGTATACCTAGTTGAATTGAGAAATGTTTTAACATATCAAAGCGTTAATGACCTTGACATAAGATTGATTTTTGCCTGATCGGATGAAAAACTTTTTTCACTACTTCTGTACTACTTGGTGAGAAAGTGTGTCTCGACTTGTTCCTTGCTTTATAAAAAGTTTTTTTATACCTACCTGTTATGAAACATTGTTATAGCAGCCAATATTTTGTTTGACAATAAATATTATTGTTTTTATTGTGAAAACGTTCTGTGATGGATGAGATTATTTTTCATTGTAAATCTACATGTTAATTTACTAATGACATATAATATAGTATTACTTAGTGTATACGGTTGGTCCGAATATTAAAAGCTGTTCAGCTAGCACGAGTTGTTGCGACTTGCCTTGTCGATATGTTTATGCACCGGTCGTTATCTCTTTGTAATCAAACGGATATGTAAGCGGATTTAACGATAAAATAAATTGCACCAGCTTGACACACGGTAGCCGTATTGCGAAATAAAATTGACTACTCAAGAAAAAAATTAAAAACGCAATGGAGTAAAAGCTTTATACAAACGATGGATAAAAAAAAACTTTAATTATGTAGGAACAATTCAATAAATATCAATCAATGAAAATACCTGTTAGAGATAAATTACTATGTCACCGTCGATGCGACGAAAAAATACGTCATGTGTTACATATATTCCGTTTTTTTTTCTAAATAACATACCTAACTTGTTGGCAAAGCGATGTGAAAATGTTTTCGTAAAATTCTAAACTACAATAGATTTAATTTCAACACCAACGCTATCTATTTGTACACTGGTGTCGCTAATTAGGTTTATTCCATTTTTATTTACGACTTTTTCAATTCGCGAAATTCGAGTTTATTGTAATTGTTATTTATAAATTGTTAACAGTAAGTTGTCGTTAAAATAAACTGGAAGATAGTTGCGAGGTAATACCATCCTAGGGACCCAGGTTTATATTTATCTTTTTTTTATTGTTAGACCAATAAAATTCGTCTACTAGGTTGGTAAAGCCTGATAAGAAATTTGTATTTTTGGAATGGAGTTTTGAGATGTAAAATGTACTTAATTGTAATGCATGATACCTGTTTAATTATTATAAGTACAACTTTAGGTGAACTAAGAGCTTAACCGTTAGTATTTTTCTACAGAAAGAAAACAACCATCATAATTATATAGTCAATAAAAATAAATAATAATTAAACGCTTCATACCTAAGAACGCTTTTTATAACTTACGATTATTACTGTCGATAAAACTTTTTCATAAATACGTATGGATTCATGTAAAGCAGATTTTTCTGTTTTTTTTTAATTGTCCTGCGATGACGGACCCCTTAGCATGCTAAGTCTATCCACGCCATAAAGCATTGTCCCTCTTGCACTTGCTTACTTGTTAGAAAGTGACGAATGCTTTATGTTGTGTTTCAATTAATGTTCTTTAATTTTCAGATTATTTACAAGTTCTCCTATTACTTTGCTCTAGCCTCAATAGATGGCATTAATTTCAATGCTAATGCTCAACGGCAGCGCCATCTACAGGCATAGTCAAAATAATGAGGTTGAAAATAGTTCCTGTCACCAAAATGTAGAGGACGCTGTTTGTAGAGCCAATAATAGTTGCGATTTTGACCAGTGTCATAATTATTTGATACGATTTTTCTTGGAATTGTTAAACATTTGGACAACTTCTTTTTAAAACCAGGCGGTTACAAGTAGTTACACAAAGAATATACATTACTACTTATTTAAATATCAATTATTTAGGTTCATAAATAAACAATATTTTTCCTAGTTTATAAACATAACTTATAAAACAATATAACATAACATTAGTACTTTATTGACAACAACAATTACTAAAATTAACAAATAGGTAAATAACTTAAAAGTAACCTAATAACACTAAAAACTAAAAATAATCTAAACCTAGAGCCTTGGCTAGGGTGCCCATTACGCAGGCAGCACTCCCGCGCTGGATTGCTATAAACAGTCTTTGGGCGAAAAAGCTGCCTGCGCGAGGGTCACCTGTTGCCTCCTCCACATTAGTACCCTAATATAGTATCAAACCAATTTTAGTGTTTAATTATAGCATGGTAAAATTACAAAGATTATGCTACTCAAAGTCATTTATATGTACTGAAGTATTTTTTACAAACTGTTCTGTTTATGATAGTGGACAATAGTAGTTTATGCAACTGCTACATAATGAGTGTTTTAAGGCCTAATTATGTGGAGTTGCATACATTACTTTATCTACACACATATTATAAGTACTCTACGATGGGTTCAGAAGCCGAAGGCATATATATATCATACCCATACCTGTCAAGAATTTGACTGTTTTTTTTTAATCATAGACAAACATACTGAGCTGACGTTTTTGTAAAAAAAAAACACTATTAATTATACATGTCGGACTGAACTCGGCTTATATACGTGAGTGATCCGTTTTATTTCACTATGATTGTAAATTATGTTGGTTGTCAAATTCGAAACATAGAATTCTATATCGAAAAGTCATTACGACATCGAATTCGATGTCGTAATGACTATTACTTTACTGCTGGACCTCCTGGTGGTGGCTGTCGGCGAGAAGGCCACGACGTGCTGCAATGCTGGTCATTTTCTACGGTTTCTGAACCCACTATAGGGGACTTATGATATGTGTGTAGATAAATATGTATAAGTTATAAGGGTTTTTTTTTATCTGTGACTTAATAAAATAGAAATACGAACTATCGGGGTTTTATTTTAATTTGTACCTATTATTGAAATAATTATCATAAGTTTACCAAAAGAGCGTATGAACAAAAAGTAGGATTTTTTAGAAGATTACAGACTTTTTCAAAGGACACGTTTTATTTTTATTTTATTGCTTACATTATTAAAGACAAAACACTGTTTTAAGTAGGAGTTAAACTCTTCCTCTAGATCATATCATTGCTATAATTACTTAAATTTTTACAAGCATATCTTGATATGAAAAAAAAAAAACATTTATTATCCGATTATTATAAATCCATAGATTGTTAGTGACTATGGTTCTACTTACGAGTTATGTTGGTAGATGAATAAATACTGTACCATTACTTTAACGTCACTGAAATTAATTGAGTCACGTTTGTAATTAAAATTGTACAATAATTAATAATTAATTACCTACAAATTATAAATAAAAAAAAACTAATATCGATGACGATGTTGTGTAAAGCAGAAGTCTAAGTGACACAATTTTAATGATAGCAAAACTAGCCTCTATAGTAAAACTAGCCTCTATAGTAAAACTAGCCTCTATAGTAAAACTAGCCTCTATAGTAAAACTAGCCTCTATAGTAAAACTAGCCTCTATAGTAAAACTAGCCTCTATAGTAAAACTAGCCTCTATAGTAAAACTAGCCTCTATAGTAAAACTAGCCTCTATAGTAAAACTAGCCTCTATAGTAAAACTAGCCTCTATAGTAAAACTAGCCTCTATAGTAAAACTAGCCTCTATAGTAAAACTAGCCTCTATAGTAAAACTAGCCTCTATAGTAAAACTAGCCTCTATAGTAAAACTAGCCTCTATAGTAAAACTAGCCTCTATAGTAAAACTAGCCTCTATAGCAAACCTAGCAACTAGCATACTTATTATTTTAAAGGAACGCGGCATTGTATAAGCGTTGACGGTCCTCTTGGTGTATTCGTCCATGGCAGCAAAGTACTATTATAACAAGTTGATAATAGTACTTTGCTAGTATATGCAGCGGATGCGGAGAGAGTTGTTCACAATGCGTTAATTGCAGGTTTTTCACTAGAATAGTGTCATAATTGTGCGTGTCAACTAAATAAGTATATTGTATAGTTACGACAGCAAATAAAGGGTTAACAATAATATTTGATGCTTTAGAGTACAGTACAGTCGATTTTAAAAGTAATTCATAACTTAGTAAAAAGCTAGCAAAATAAGATTAAGAATTGCGAAACTTAAGTGGCAGTGGGCGGGCCACATGGCTCGCAGAACTGATGGCCAATGGGGTCAGAAGGTTTTCGAATGGCGTCCACGGACCGGGAGACGAGCTGTCGGTAGGCCTCTAAAAAGATGGAGCGACGACCTAGTAAAGATTGCGGGACCGTGGATGCGGAAAGCACAAGACCGGCCTGAGTGGACGTCAATCGGCTGACATGATGATGATGAATGTAAGTATTCGTTGGGCTGTTTCGGCATAGTTTCAGAGGGTCGAGTACGAATATTCGAATGCTACGTACCGTAACGTTATTGTATGGAAATCGAGAAACTTCATACTAAATTTTAGTTCCATATACGAACAAAGGAACTAGTTTGATTCTGAATAAGCATATTGGTTAATATCGAAACTTTTGTTTTTAACTAACAAGGTTAACATTCGGACTAGACTACATTGCAAAACATACATAACCTAACCAACTTAGAAAAGTTGAAAACCCCCCAACATGGTCATTTCAAAGTTCAATATTTCAAAAACGGGTGAACGGATTTTATTGAAACTTAGCTAAGAACCATCTCGATTAAAGTAGCTTTCGATTAAACGAAACCGCATTGATATCGGTACATCCGTTTGGGAGTTATGATGCCACATACAGATACACAGACACACAGATACACAGGTCAAACTTATAGCACCCCTCTTTTTCGTCGGGGGTTAAAAATTAAACCTTCTTTACAGCTTCACCCCACTCGGAAGAAAGAAAGTCAACTAAGCATACGGTCACAGACATAGTTCCAGTTGGAACGTTGTCTCAATAAAAGCCGTAACAACATACCAACGTCATCTGGGTCAATCAATTTTTAAATGTTGCTATTCTGTCCCATCGCTCAGGAGACAGCAGTGATACAGTTGCCATGTCACTACTAGCATACTTAGGAGAAAAGGAATTGAGAAATAGACTTATAACTTACAACTCCTAACTTTTGGTACATTTGTACCCAAGAAAATCGTTCTTTTAATGAGTGACCGAGGAGACGTCGCCATAGCAACGAGCAACACTTAAAAGTTAGTGCTCTGCTTCTTTGCGAAAAGGTACCACGAGACTTGACAACTTCGCTTGACTGTACCCTGCCAACTTATCCACTGAGCGCGTCAACATTCCGTGACCAAATTTATCACGAAATTACCTTTTGTGGTGACAATGGGAGAAATTCTCCATTGTATTCACCCTTTCTTTGTTTACCAACGTTTACCTATATAAACGCATGTCACACCTTCACACGTTTTAAACTGAAGCTATCGCGAAAATGTTCGTCTGTTTTCTAGTCTTCGTTTCAATGATCATTTTTAGTGACACAACTGACAGCCGCCATTTTGGGCAAGGCCAGTTGAGCGGTGGTTTTCCAAAATGGCGGACGGATGGAAAGTCGGGGGAGGATCGGAAGGCGAGGTTCTGGCCTCAGAAGGAGAACAGATGTAAGTATAAACAAAACTGCAATTAGGTAAGTACAATGTTTTAAACTGCTCTTAGAACTTTTTCCTAACTGTAACTCTTTCCAATTCCAAATTCTATTGTCTATTCTTATACCATGCTATAAGGTTATTGAATTCCATAACTATAAGCCTAAAGCAAGCTAAATATTTCCCTATAGGTAATACTATACCAGATATCGACGGTATTCTGACTTAACCTCGTATATAAACTTTGACGAAATTGGAATAACCACTTTATGTTCGCGGTCTAGAGTAGTTATTCCAATTTCGTCAAAGTTTATATACGAGGTTGAGTCAGAGTACTGTCATTATATATACCTACCTAATTATTCTGAAGCAGCAACTGTTTGTCATCTTGTGTATGAATCCTATAGCTGGCTTTTTTTAAGGTATGTAGTATAAATAATGTTTTTTGTATGTATTTACTTGATGGATTTAGTGTCAATGGGTAAATCAACTTTTTATTGCCATTCGTTGCCATGGAGATGTCCCTTATATAATAAATATATAATTTTCTAAGACCCTACTCCCCCGAAAGTCGGGATTTGCTTGCTCAGGAGATGAAACATGAAGGAATTGGCTAACTGCTGAAACTCCTAACGTTTACTGAAGTGGTGCCTTAGAAAATCTTAATTTAGATAAGTTACCCAGTGGACATATCCATGGCAACGAGTGGCAAAGAAAAGTTGATTGACCCAATGTGTATGCGATTACGCTCTGTAGCGATAAGTTCGCTTATTGTAAAGCGTGTAGATACATTGAAAAGTGTATAAAATGAATATTGGCTGGCGAAAGTAGCAATTTTCCTATGTAACAGCTTAAAAGTGTTCGTAACACCACCAAAACTTCCAGTCCTATCCATCTTCACTGTGGTAACGTTCCCCAATGGTGGGTGCGCCGGCGCTTCTGGTGATAACGGCACGTGCATGGCGGCGCGCGAGTGCTCCGTGCGCGGCGGACAGGCCAGCGGGCACTGCGCAGGAGGCTACGGGCTGTGCTGTGTCTGTGAGTACCGAGCTTTATTGAGCTGGGCCATTATTGCCGGGAAATCGATAGTAGACTGGGCCATTGTCACTAGTGCCGCTAATCTTGCCCATTGACTTGAGCCATTGGGACTGTTGGGAAATTTACTTCGATAGCAAAGAGAAATGCAGACACTTGAGGATTCCGCAACGCTGGTTTTGGGGGCCCCCAATTGATGTTAGTCCACAGGAGTTATAGCTGGCGTTCGCTGATGGTGAATGTGTCGTTGCTAAGATTTTGACTTGCTTTTAAAGGTTTTGAATTTGAAGTTTGAGCGGAGCGGTAGCGCTGCACACTGTACGAGATTCGTTACGAGAGAAGAGAGTCACAGAGTACCTTTTTATAACTGAGATAGAGATGTCACTTCAACGTTTCGCACACAGCGACATCTGGTGCTGTGTGACGGCAAAATATGCGATGACGTCATTGACGTCTAGTTTCCTAAATGTTAAAATAATTTACTTTGAGCAATTGCTATTACACCATGTTCTATTATATACATTAGAACATGGTGTAACAGAAATTGCCCAATTTCCCGTTTTGATGAATTTGATAATCATTCAGTGCTTTATTTTTTACACATTTTCTTTTTATCAGGCATTCCAACTCCAACTTAGACACCTGGTGAATGTGAAAAACCACAGATTAGAGAGATAATCGCGGCCATTATTCATTCGTTCCGTTCCACTTATACCTTCACTGTACGTTGTTTTTAGTAAATAAAAAAATCTAAATAAATATCAAAACCTCCTAAATTACTAAAAACCTAAGTTTTCGCCCCATTTTATTAGGGTTTACTTGCAAATATGATACGTTTACTCAACCAGTGTCCATAGAATATTCTATATAATATTTTAGCGTAAGAAAAACTGATGCGTGTAATGATATTTTACATAAGACATTACTATAATTAAAAAAGGTCGATGTTACCAGCGCTCACAAAATAATTAATTAGCATAAACGCATTTTTAAACAGGGGAAGATAAATGAGAGCATTTATTAAGCGAAAATAAAATATTTATTCCAAAATTTAAAACTCCAATATAAACTATATTGATATTAGCACCACCTATCGACGTGTGACAACAACTTCATGTCTATAACTCAACCAAATAGAATATTACTTAAGTATATACTATACAATGTAACTTGAGTGACTACTGAAATTAGCTAGACAACGAAGTGTACATTTTGTTCTAAGTTACACCACCGTGAAGAGAGTGAATGTCTCTAAGACGTTGGCAACACTGTACTGGTGTTGCGTTTTGTTAACGCTTTTTGGAAAGCGTTTTGTTCGTATCCACATTCAAATCTGCCATCGATTTGGATAGATTAAAATAATTAAAAACAAATAACAATCTTGTGCCAGCTGAATACTAGGTTTATAGAAGTACGGAACAGGGACTGATACGCGGCATTGATACTAGGCTGGGCTAGTGTTACTAAGCTGATTAATTATAATTACTATGTTTAACTATTGGTCAAAGTTTTTTAAGCTGCGCAGCTAAACTGACTTGCACTGAGAGCTCGAAATATGACAAGTACTTAATTCAAATACTGCCCAACCCTGCCATTGGAAGACCCTAAAGTTACTATAGGTACCTACTCTTTGTTGCAGTCATGACGTCATGTGGTAGTACCACATCAGAGAACGGGACGTACTTCGTTAACAATGGTTACCCTTCGTCTTTCGACGGAACGGGATCCTGTGAGCTTACTATCGTGAAGGCACACCCTGACGTTTGTCAGATCAGGTATCGTCATTATCTTAGACTTGCACTGCAGGATATTGAACTCCCCCACCGAAATCCAGTCAAAATTAAATTGTATTCTGCCCCCCCACTACGAAGTGCAAAATTTGAATTTCGTACCGTGCCGTCCCTCTCAAGCTAATATTATTTAACACGAGAGTGAGCGGAACAATACAATACGAACTTCGATTTTCCAATTTCGTAGTATGGTGGTAGTGAGTGAGTGGTTGAATGCTCTTTTATTTTTAAGGGTTCGGTAGGTACCTGTAAGGAAAAACGGAACCCTAATAGGATCATTCAGTTATCTGTCTTTCTGTCGAAGCCCTTTTTCTCTGGAACTTGATGAGGTAGCAAACTGAAATTAATATCAAATACTCAGCCCTACAATCTCTTGAAACAGTGAAAAAATCAAACTTTTAATTCAACGTAATCAAAAGATACATTCATGAAGGGTAGCTTGTGCATAGAAATTGCCGTGAAATTAAAACTGATAGCGGTACTAATACTACCATTTGTCCTAGAAACTCAAATTTTGGTGTAATGGTAGTTCTTATAGCACAACTCATCAAATAAGTCTGAAAGTCTCAACTTTTATGTCTGTATGTATATGTCAAAGACCAATAAATAAAGATCCCACACTACGTACATTTTGCTAAGGAGCCCTAGGGGTCTACTAACTCTGGATAAATAAAAAAATCGGGAAAAGCGGGAATAATCTTTTAGACTCGATTCCTGTGAATCCGTGATAGAGAAACTATTTACATTTGTAGTTTGTACGGAACCCTCGGTGCGTGAGTCTGACTAGCACTTAGACTGTTTTGTGAGTCCTATCCTGGGCATGTCCGACACGCTCTTGGCCGGGTTTTTGTTTTTTTTAAAGAAAATTTTCTTCTAAACTATCTTCCTCACGTCACGTTTCGGTTGCTTATCAACATTTGCTGCTGACTGTACTATCAGTTATTCTATGCCACTAGTCTATGATTGGTGGAAATTGACAGATAGACCTCGCACGCTAGAGATCCTAGCGGATTTTTGACTCACGATAGCCCTAATTGTGATGGTAGTTTCAAATTTCGCTGTACTGTCACTTTAGTATTGTGTCATTCTCTGCCTCCTTAGGTTAGACTTCAACCGATTCACTATAGCGGGCCCAGAGCAAATGAACCACGTCTGCAACCAGGACCAGTTCATTGTGTCTGGAGGCAACCCTGTGCCAGCGATATGCGGCGTCAACCAGGGGAGTCACAGTTGAGTATTGCCACTCGTTGCCATGGAGATGTCCCCTGGGTAACTCGTCTAAAATAAGATTTTTAACGCACCACTCCATCAAACATCAGAAGTGTCGATAGTATGCCAATTCCTTCATGCTTCATCTCCTAAGCATGCAAATCCTGACTTTGGGGGGAGTGGGGTCATGCCGCGGCCCCGAGACCGGGCGAGTCTCCCATGTCGTCCCTTTCAAACCAGACAAGCAAGAAAAGGACGGCATGCGTGCCTCGTTCGGTCTTGGCGAGTGTGTAAAGTCTTATTCTTATCTTTTTTAGACGAGTTACCCAGGGGACATCTTCATGGCAATGAGTGGCAATGAAAAGTTGATTAACCCGTTTATGATGATTACAAAAATAAGTTTTCTGTTAAAAATTTCATTTTAAGTACAAGCTTTTGCCTACTGAACTTTTTGCTGTTTGTAACTACGTATTGTCATCCAACTTACACATCCATACCAAATTTCAATTCGATGCCATTAACCGTTGAAGAGTTCCCTCCTGTGGAGACGATCTTGGCCTCACCACCAGAATTTCACTACCAGATTATTCCATGGTCACCGAACTTACATTAGTATGAAAAATTCCAGCTGAATCGAACAAATTTGGGTCGAATTCGACTTGCAAGATTCCACCCAAATTATTACCTAAGTACCTACTTTTGTAAAAAAAAAAAAAATATTTCTCCAGTGTACATAGACGCCGGTATCGGTACCACCAACCCCGTCAAACTCACTTTCGTTACCAGTGGCGCCGCCTTCGAGAGGATGTGGAAAGTCAAGGTCACGCAGATACCCTGCAGCACTACCTACAAGGGTTAGTACCTACTCCGCTACAGCACGTGCAAGACAGCTGCGTCTACGCGCCATATATATGTTCTCAGCTCGGTGTGCTTGAGGTACAGTCAGCAGCAGAAGTAGCTAAGTAATCGAAGCGGTCACAATGATCTACACAAGCTCATATGTCTATAACAATAGAGCCTAGATCACTATAACCGTTTCGGTTCCTTAGCTACTTCTGCACATGTAGTTCGGCCCGCCATTTTATCGCTTGTCGCGCAGTGCGTCCCTTTCATAGTCACGGAATCAGTGAAGGACGCACTGAGCGACAAGCGACAAAATGTCACGCGTGCTAGCCCCTCTGTTGCTATTGTACGAGAGAGAATTCGTCAAAATCGGAGCTTCGAATGAAATAATTTCTAACGTCCCTTTTCTAAATTTAAGGGAAATGAGTTTGATTTTTTCACAGACTTGCTACCTCCACGTGTTCCAGAGAAAAAGAGTCTTGATAGACTGACTGACAGCTAGGCAGACAACATCCTATAACAGTTCCGGTTTTCCTTTTGAGAGCCCTATAAGTAGCAAAAAACCGCGCTAGTCAGACTCACGCACCAAGAGTTCCTTATCATTTTTTTTACTTATGCTCTCAATGTTCTTTCAGCGGATGAAGGCTGTCTCCAATACTACACTGGCGTGTCAGGCCAGCTGCGATCCTTTAACTACGACCCAGCGTCTGGTCTCCAGCTCAGCAACCAGGACTACGGCATCTGCATCAGGATGGAGAGGAATTTCTGCGGTGTCCAGTACTCGGCATGCCCTGACCCTGGTCAGAACAGCTTCTGTTGCATGTCCCTTTGTTTCGTAGAAAATGTTCAGTCCTAATGTAATCTATACCTATATGTAAACCCTAACCAACTAAGAAAAGTTGAAAACCCCCGACATTGTCATTTCAAAGTTCAATATTTCAAAAACGGGCGGTCGCCCAGGTCGCCCCCCCCCCCCCCCCCAAAGGCCGACCCTGGGATAAGGGAACTAGCCCATTGTCAAATATTTCACGGGAGCAAAGCCGAGGGGCATAATAGGCTAGTTTTTGTCATAATTTATCACTACTTAGTTTTTTTTTCTTTAAAACCGTTAAAATTTCAGGAGAATTAATAATGGTCATCCTTTAGAACTCTACATTATACGTTAGGTTAGGTAATTTTAAAATTCATCGTCATCATCATGTTAGCCGAAAGACGTCCACTGCTGGACATAGGCCTCCCCCAAGGCTCTCCACTCAGACCGGCTTTGTGCTATTTTATAATAATCCCAAACAATTAATATAGTTTCAGAGAAAAAATTCAAGTAGTGCCAAAGTTTATGGAATGAAATTATTAATGAACCCTAGCAGGACCCGACACGCTCTTGCCTGGTTCTTTATACCTATTAAACTTGGCATAAGAATAAATAGTAACATAGTAGAACGGAATCTCTTTTGACCGAGTCCAAAACGCCGCCATTTATATACCTACTTCCCCCTTCATGTCGTTACACCCCTCTGTCATCCAGGCGTGTTGCTAGGGTTGCTTGCTATTAAATATTAGGTACTTACGTCTAAAAATAATATCACTAAGATATAAGTTTTTCTTTACTTCGAGATGATTATTTTGTTCCAATTTTACATTAATGAGATTTATAAATCATTACATAATTATAGACACTTCTAAATAAGAATTTATTATAAGTGCCATACCAAATGAAGCCATTTAAGGTGGTTTAAGTAAGTATTACTTACCTACAAATATAAAATAAAATACATACAGGCTCACGTAAAACTATTACAACCAGATTATAAACAACCAAACGCGCGTGCGGCGACGCCGGCCGTGATAGCCTGACTGAGTAGTCTGTTTAACGAATACTCTAATTATACTGTTATTATTTATTCTTATGAACTTGGCTTTGTTCGAGATCGTTTGTGGGCATTCCGTACGCTAGCACAGTCAGCAGCAGAAGTAGCTAAGCAACTGAAGCGGTCACAATGATCTAAGCACGGCTCTATTGTTATAGACATAAGATCGTGTGCAGATCATTGTGGCAGCTTCGGTTGCTTAGCGACTTCTGCTGTTAGTATACTATTAAGTATCCAGTTATTTCGTGATATTATCGTCCTTGTTATTTCACAGTCAACAACCGCTCGCGCGCATTCAGTATCTCTGGAAACAGCAACGGCCCGGTCAACGCGATGGTTGGCTCCGGTGTTGGACCCAACAATTGTGCCAATGATTGGCTGTTGGTCCCGTGTGCGTCCAATGTTGGCCGCATTCCCCCTGCGCAGGCGCTTTGCACAGACCGCATCTGTGGCGGGACGTTTTCTGCTGAGCTCAGCATGATGGCTTCTACCGTTATGAGTGAGTTTTCTTACAAATTTTAGCAATGATATTACATATAAAAACCGGCCAAGTGCGAGTCGGACTCGCGCACGAGGGTTCCGTAGAAAGATTTTAACGCTTTTCCCCAGTGTTTTAAGAAGTCCAGTGTTAGCAGAGCCCTGCTCTTAAGCAAAAAAATGTACGCAGTGTGGGGTCAACTTATATTGGTCTGCGAAATCTACAGATAGACATAAAAATTTAAGATTTTGAGACTTTTCGGAGTGGTTATGCTATAAGAGACCTTCATACCAAATTTCAAGTTTCTAGGACATCTGGAAGTACCCTTTAGGTTTTTGGAAATCGGCAATTTGTATGGAAATAGATTTTTTAATGACTGTATCTTTTATTGCGTTGACTTAGAAGGTTGATTTTTTCACGGCTTCAAGGGACCGCAGGCTTGAGTACTTATTTGATATTAATTTCAGCATGCTATCTCCACGCGTTCCAGAGAAAAAGGGTCTTGACAGACAGACAGACAGACAGACGGACAACAAAGTGATCCTATAAGGGTTCCGAACCCTAAAAAGAGAGTAGATTATGTCATCAGCACGCCAAAAATGAGGCGCAAAAAAGGCGACAATCTTTGGCCACAATCTCTCTCAAATAAGTTCCAAACTTGTCTTGTAAGCATTATAACGTATCTTTACTTATAATATCATTGAGTTCTAGAAGATTCTTATCCTAATGAGCCTTTGATGTCCCACTGTTGGGCTCAGGCCTCTCAGAATGAGAGAGCTTGGACTATAGTTCCCACGTGGACCCAGTTCGGATTGCAAACTTCTTACACACAAGTACTTCATAAGTACTTTATAAGTAAGGTGCAAAATTCCATCTCAATCGGTTGAAGATAATTGATTTAACATTTAGATGCGAGATCTGATTTGATCCGAACATACAGTACAAACATTACTAAGTACAGCTTTTAAAAAAATCTTGTAAAAAATGCATGAAAGGAAATGAATGTGAATGTTAGTGGCACCCTCATTTTAATAAATTTCATGTTTGCGCCCTCTACTGGAGGAAACCCCCAAACGCCACACTACCTACGCCATCTAGTAAGAATAATATGCAACAGCAACTATATTCGAGGACTAAAACGGTGGTTAGAGGATGGAACTAAAGTTGTACGGACGAGCGACACTCTTGCGTAGGTGGCGCCACTGTGATGTCAATTATTTTCTCGCGTACTGTTTAATAAAATGAAAGTACGTACTAGAATCTTGTACAGTTTATTACAGTGTCACTTTTGAATTATTTCAGGTACAGTCAAGCCGTTTAGATTATGGTTTCATACGGACAACGTTGAAGCTCCTTTAGACATGGGTAACAGAGGATTCTGTCTTAATTACATACAACAACCGTGTACCAATAACGTCATGTAAATATTTCTAGATTATTGTATCTTAATTCGCGTTTTTACTTTTATACAATAAACATTTTTAAACAATCTTGCTTGTGTGAATAATCATTTACGCGCCATCTGTCGATTAATTCGAGTACATCCGTTAACTTACAACGGAGCGAAACCATGAGATAATGAAGTCAATCAGTAAAATTACGAATACGGATAAACTTAAAAATGCTTTTTTTATGTGTATTTTATTTTCCTCGCACTTACTCCACCGTTGTTTAGCGCCATCTATTTCAAATGTGAGTAACTAGCTTGACTCCAAGCTTGTTAGTCGAAATGTTATCGAAACTCATAGAAACTTAGTACCTCAAGCAGAAAATGCTAGGTGGCGCTGTTATAAGCCATGACAAGGCGGTTTTTCTTTTCAAAACTAGGTTGATGGTAGTTGATGACATTACACACGCGTAGTTTTAGGATTTCTTAGGAACCTTTGGTGAGCGCCATATATTACAAATATGCGAAACTAACTTGACTCCAAATCGGAATGTTAATGCAACCAACCCCTTAAAGAAACTTAGTACCTACTTCAAGCACAAAATGCTAGATGGCGCTGTTAAAAAAATTAAGGTTTTTTTTCAAAACTGTTTTTTGCAAGCCAATCTTCGTTTTTTCTTCGGCTTCATAGATGACGCGCTTGTTAATAAGAGATCAAGTGTCATACTAAATTAATGATACAGAGACCTCTATAGTGAAACTAACTACAGCCAACTAACAGCTGGCATAATTATTATATTAAAGAAACTCTTATAAGGTTTTATCGTCAAAGTTTGCCGGGTTAGCTAGCTACATAAAAAGTAAAACCGCCTTCAAAAGCACATAAAATTATCCTCTAAAGCCATCAGTTTTACGGCCTACCACAAAATATGAAGTCGGTGCGGTGAGAGCGGAATAAGTACTTACCTATTCCTTTAATGAAGCACCGACTTCATATTTGTGGTAGGCCACAAAACTGGTGGCTTTAGAGGATTATGTGTTATGTGTTTTGGTAACTTGGTGAAAATGGGACCAACTAGAACGTCCTTTCAAACAAAAAATATTCCGACGAATTGAGAACCCTCTCCTTTTTTTGAAGTCGGTTAAAAAAAAGTACCTACATTATGACGTATTCAGTCATCAGCTGAGCACGCCGAGCCTCTTTGGCCTCTCGAGTAAGGTCCAAATTCGCGCAAACGTCAACATGTTCCATATTCGGAACATATTTTTTGATTGTTTCGTGAACATAATGACGTGTCTTCACTTAAAATATTATTCACACAATAAAGCTTCATTAAAATTCTTTGTCTCAAATAACTGTCAAATATAACTTAACGAGCTCTGATTCTTTACTAATAAGGGTTCTCGATAACTCTATGGCCCTTTGTCTTTGTAAAAAAACTGGCCAAGGCGAATCGGACTCGCGCACCGAGGATTCCGTACTAGCATTTATCGATTTTTTTCCCGACTTCTGTTTTGAGACCTTGCGTGTCAAAAATGTCATGACTATGTCAATATAATAGGAAGGAAGCCGTGATAGCCTAGTGGTTTGACCTACGGTCTCTCAAGCAGAGTGTCGTGGGTTCAAATCCCGGCTCGCACCTCCGAGTTTTTCGGAGTTGATGTGCGGAATTACATTTGTAATTTATCATGAGCTTTTCGGTGAAGGAAAACATCGTGAGGAAACCTGCACACTCCTGCGAAGCAATTCAATGTGTGAAGTTCCCAATCGGAACTGGGCCCGCATGGGAACTATAGCCCAAGCCCTCTTATTCTGAGAGGAGGCCTGTTCCCAGCAGTGGGACGTAGAAAAGGCTGGTGATGTGGTATAACTACTCTGTATGTTAATAACAATAACATACAGGGTAGTTATACTACCCTAGTTATAGACAGACGGTTTCGTTTGTTACCCGACTGCTGACATGTGTATCTGTGTATCTGTGTATCTATATATCTGTGTATCTGTCTGTGGCATCATAGCTCCCAAACGGGTTCACCGATTTCGATGCGGTTTTTTTCAATCGAAAGCTAGTTTAATCGAGATGGTTCTTTAGCTAAGTTACATTAAAATCGATTCACCCGTTTTTGAAATACTAAGCTTTTTCGAGCGTATGTTTATAAGAAGGTCTAATTCTTAAGCACGCTCTGATACATAACAGCCCGTTTGACGGATTTCAAACGTATGTAGTGTCATTGGGTTCGTCTCAGTTGTGGAAGTCACATAGGGTATAATAATAATTGTTTCCCGGAATTGCAGTCGGGTTTCTAGTTTTTAGGTTTCCGTACATCTAGATACCCTCTAGAATAGGATCACTTTGTTGCCCGTCTGTCTGTCAAGACCCTTTTTCTCTGGAACGCGTGGAGGTAGCATGCTGAAATTAATATCAAATACTCAAACCTGCAGTCCCTTGAAGCTGTGAAAAATTAACCTTCTAAGTCAACGCAATCAAAAGATACAGTCATTACAAAGGCTATTTCCATACAAATTGCCGAAATCCAAAAACCTAAAAGGTACTTCCAGTTGTCCTAGAAACTTGAAATTTGGTATGTAGGTAGCTTTTACAGCACAACCATTTGAAAAATTCTCAAAATCTTAAATTCTTATGTCTGTCGGTAGATTTCAAGACCAATATAAGATGACCCCACACTGCGTATATTTTGCTAAGGAGCAGGGCTCTGCTAACACTGGACTTCTTAAAACACTAGGGAAAAGCGTTAACCCTCGTGCGCGAGTCCTACTCGCACTTGCCCGGTATTTTTTTTAAATTTGATATTGGTTGGGTTATTTCTTTTGAGGTTACGAGCCCTAAAAAAGAATCTTTGTGGATCGTCCCAATTAATAGACTGACAAAGGTAACCAGAAACATATAAAAAATACGTAACACAGCTTTTTCTCGCGATCTGTGTATTCAGTTTTTTTTTTATTCACCTATCCCGGGCTCCTATCTGTCTGTCTGTGTGTAATCAAATATTGTAAGTTTAAAGACCCACATCCAGAGTGCTCCGCTTGACTTGAAGTTGGATGTGTAAGTTGAATGACAGTTAAATACAATTGCAGTAAACAAGAAGTACAGTCGGCAAAGAAAGCTTCTAATAAAATTTACAACTGGTTATTTTATAGTCGTCAAAATTCTTATCATCATTATTGCTTTACGAAGACTGTACTTAAATTGCCCATCTAATCTAAGGTCCAAAATAAATGCGGTTCTAGTGATTGGATAGGTTTTGATACTTCATGGTTATTCATCAAACGTACGCATCTCAATCTCAGAACACAATTACCGAAAGTTAAATCCTTTCACAAAGCGGTCTATAAAATAAATTTCAATTAATCATTACATTATTTATACTTTTTCTAATTAATGGGCCTTTATTGACAACAACAATTACTAAAATTAACAAATAGGTGAATAACTTAAAAATAACCTAATAACACTAAAAACTAAAAATAATCTAAACCTAGAGCCTTGGCTAGGGTGCCCATTACGCAGGCAGCATTCCCGCGCTGGATTGCTATAAACAGTCTTTGGGCGAGAAAGCTGCCTGCGCGAGGGTCACCTGTTGCTTTAAACTTTAGTCTGTTACTTCAAACAAACCCACAGTTCTGAGCTAGTATAAGACAGTACGGTATCATCGTATCAACAGTGACTCATGACCTACCTTGTTAACATACCGGATCAGATTTATTAGATGCTGCAGTTATTTTAACAAGATAGCCGGTATTTGCTACTGTTTTTTCGGCATTCATTGATGTTGATTTTGAAATTGATTGATGAATTTTATAATCGGTGCCCTTAGTGTAATAAAAAAAAAAACGGCCAAGTGCGAGTCGGACTCGCGCACGAGGGTTAACGCTTTTCCCAAGTGTTTTAAGAAGTCCAGTGTTAGCAGAGACCTGCTCCTAAGCAAAATGTACGCAGTGTGGGGTCAACTTATATTGGTCTGCGAAATCTACAGACAGACATAAAAATTTTGAGACTTTTCGGAGTGGTTGTGCTATAAGAGCTACCTGCATACCAAATTTCAAGTTCCTAGGACAACTGTATCTTTTGATTGCGTCGACTTAGAAGGTTGATTTTTTCACAGCTTCAAGAGACTTCATTTCAGCATGCTATCTAAACACGTTCCAGAGAAAAAGGGTCTTGACAGACAGACAGACAGACGGACAACAAAGTGATCCTATAAAGGGTCCGTTTTTTCCTTTTGAGGTACGGAACCCTAAAAAGCACAAAATACGTCTCGATCGCTATTGCGTTAAAGTGTCAAATAGTATGAGAATTGTTAAACGCGAACGCGATCGAGACGTATTCCTTGGCTTGGTCGGTGATACACTAGGCGCTCTGAAACCGATCGGAGCCGAGGGTCGAGCACGAGTTTTCGAATCCTGCGTAACGTTACGGTTATCGTATCGAGATCGAGAAACCTCATACTAAATTTTAGTTCCAAATACGCTCACGGGCGGGCGCTGTTCCAAACGTCATACGAACTCTATAACGTTTACTATTAGATTTTACGTGACGCAGGTTTCGAATATTCGTATTCGGGCCTCTGAGACTTGAGAGCTTTCACATGTTTTGGTGTAAGGCAAAGACCAACATAGTCGTTATAGCCTAGTGGTTTAACCTATGGCCTCTCAAGCAGAGGATCGTGGGTTCAAACCCCGGCTTGCACCTCTGAATTTTTCGGAATTTATGTGCGGAATTACAATTGTAATTTATCGTGAGCTTTTTGGTGAAGGTCAGGTAACCTGCGCTTTCCTGCGAAGCAGTTCAATTATGTGTGTGAAGCTCTCAATCCGCACTGGGCCCGCGTGGGAACTATAGCCCAAGCCCTCTCGTTCTGAGAGGAGGCCTGTGCCCAGCAGTGGGACGTAAAAAAGGCGAATGATGATGATGATGAAGACCAAGATAAGCTTACTGAGCGTCTACGGGTGGTAGGACCTTGTTCGAGGTCCGTCCGGATCGCTACCACCATCTTTCTCGCTAGCAGCAGCAGCAGTGCTTGCACTGTTTTGTTCCTATGTGGGGGAGTAAGACAGAGACATTTTCATCTTAGCCCTCTACGTAGCAACGCATCTGAAAACCCCCCGGAGTTGCGCGTGTCTATGGGCAGTGGTGATTACTTACCATCAGGTCACTCACTTGTTGGTTTGCCTTCCTTTCTTAGTCTAGTGTAATAAATACGTCTCGATCGCGTTTGCGTTACGGATGTCAAATAGTATGGAAATTTGTTCGTTGTTGATACGTGGCGTGGCGCTGTTAATACGCCCATAGTAGTTCAGACGAAAACGCGAACGCTATCGAGACGTTTTTTTGCTGTTTATTACACTACACGCTTTGTGTTTCTAGTATAATTTTTGACACAAAAAAACGTCTCGATTATGATCAGTCAGCAGCAGAAGTAGCTAAGCAACCGAAGCGGTCGCAATGATCTGCACAAGCTCTTATGTCTATAACAATAGGGCCGTGCTTAGCTGAGCAACCGAAGCGGTCGCAATGATCTGCACAAGCTCTTATGTCTATAACAATAGAGCCGTGCTTAGATCATTGTGAACGCGTCGGTTGCTTAGCTACTTCTGCTGCTGACCTGACGTACTATGGGCAAATCGGCACCGACTCTTACGCACTTAATATTAATAATACCTACCTAGTTAACAAAACACCAAATTAAAACAGCGTAAAAAAAATTACGGGTGAACAAAGGGCAGGCGCCACGGACCAACCACCCTCTGGACACCAAATGTCAGGGCGAACGTTTCCGAAACGCATATGCTCATTTGCACTTATAAATCTCTCTAGCCTCGAATCGCGACTCAGTTTCGTTCGACCAGTGCCCTAAGCACGACTTGTCGGATCCTGCGTTACGTTACGGTTATCGTATCGAGATCGAGAAATCTCATACTAAATTTTAGTTCCAAATACGCTCACGGGCGGGCGCTGTTCCAAACGTCATACAAACTCGTTATAGTTTACTATTCGAGTTTACGTGACGCAGGATTCGACAAGTCGTGCTTAGGGCACAGGACAAGCGAGATGACGAGCTACGAACCAATCACGACGCATTCCCCCGGCCCGCTCACCGCGGCTTTTTTCGTAATGACTTTCCAAGTAAATTATAGAAGATGCGGTGTCCTGAGGTTGGTTGCTCCGTGGCTGGCGCGTTCCTCGGCGTATAGGCATCGCTATACAAATGCCTTTTGGGCATCTTGCCCCAAGGTAACGGACTCGGGGACATTTTCCATTTTAGGTTCTAGTTTTAATTTTTGTTATTATTAATTTTGTTTTGTTGTAATAAATTAATTTCATAAAAAAACAACGTGAATATTGTAGAATCATATATTAAATTTCCATGTATAAATAAGTTTCATAATGCTATTACTACGATCTAATTAAAGTCGGGCCACTGATATACAGAAACGTGATTTTAAACAAGCAAGCTCATTTAGACTTGTTAATGAGGGCTCGTTAGTCAAAAATCAGGATCGCTAGTGTCGACTGGTCTTTCTGTCAATTTCCACCAATCGTAGGCCAGTGCCATGGTAGCCTATTGGTTAGACCCATGGCCTCTCAAGCAGAGGATCCTGGGTTCAAACCCCGGCTCGCACCTCTAAGTTTTTCGGAATTTATGTGCAAAATTACATTCGTAGGTAATTTATCATGAGTTTTATGGTTAAGGAAAACAACCTGCACACTTCTGCAAAACCAAACCATTCAATGGTGTGTGTGATGTTCCCTATCCGCACTGGGCCCGCGTGGGAACTGTAGCCCAAGCCCTCTCATTCTGAGAGGAGGCCTGTGCCCAGCAGTGGGACATAAATAGGCTGATGATGATGAATAGGCCATTACTTGTCTCTCATTGGTGGAAAATGACAGATGGACCTCACTCATTCTAGCGGATTTTTGACTCGCGATAATCCTCATTGGGAGGCTAGCACGGGCGTCAATTTATCGCTTCTCGCTCACTGTCCTTCACTGATTCAATCAATGAGAAAGAGACGCAAAGTGACAAGTGACAATATGACGCGCGTGCTAGATGTTGGAGTCGTGCATTGTAGTAGCGTAAAGTTGGGTTACTTTAGCCCAGTGGAGGGTAACTTTTGCCCAGTGAAGGGTAACTTTGACCCGCAAGTAAACCACGCATAGTGTCGTCAAATAAAAAAGTAAAATTAACATCAAGTAGCTGAAATATGCTACACATTGGTACGACACAGTTTTAATGCAATAAATGAATCTGGGCAGAGCTATTTGTTTGGGCTAAAGTTACCCTTCAGGGCTAAAGTATCCCAACCATACGGTAGTTGAAATATGTATGGCAAACCTTATTACCGCGGCAACAAAGTTGATGCATGTATACATATTTTAGCATATTATATCGGCACATATTTCTGACCTTGACTCTATACATAAAATATTTGTCACAGGTGCCTACACTCAGCAACAAAAGTAGCTAAGCAACCGAAGCCTTCACAATGATCTAAGCACGGCTCTATTGTTATAGACATAAGAGCTTGTGCAGATCATTGTGACCGCTTCGGTTGCTCAGCTAAGCACGGCTCTATTGTTATAGACATAAGAGCTTGTGCAGATCATTGTGACCGCTTCGGTTGCTCAGCTAAGCACGGCTCTATTGTTATAGACATAAGAGCTTGTGCAGATCATTGTGACCGCTTCGGTTGCTCAGCTACTTCTGCTACTGACTGTCCAATTTTAATAAAAATGCAAACATCACATGCTTATTTTTACCAATGGCCAGACTTCTCAACCACATATATGTTGCTACAAGCTGGTACAGTTACTTATATACTATAACAACTATATACACAACTTTGTAATTAGGACGAATCTGGTTCTATACTAGGTTTCTACAATTATAAATACACTGTCATTATAATGCACGATTTACGAATTAATATCAATAAGTAGAGGCATAGTTTTACTCCAGTATAATGATCTACAGTGTGAGGAAATAGCATTGCTCTCCTAGTCATTCGCATGTTCGTTTCGTGCGTCAGTCAGAAGAAAATTTGCTGCAATCAGCCATTTTTTTCCTTATAACTTATAATTAACAGGCTTCAAACCGCCGACATCCTAGCTTCAAAATTGGCAATTTCAAAATATCTAAGATCGTCTCTGCTCTGATAAACCTTTGGTTCATTTCAAAATACCTAAGATTGTCTCTGATAAACCTTTGGTTCATTTTTATAACGAAATTTAGAAAGCTACCCCATTCTTGTGTAATGGATCCCGTCACATAAGAATAAATAATAACATAGTAGAACGGAAACTCCCGCTCCGGACGGGCTCAAGGTCACGATATTAAAGTATTCGTTAAACAGACTACTCAGTCAGGCTGTCACGGCCGGCGTCGCCGCACGCGCGTTTGGTTGTTTATAATTTGGTTGTAATAGTTTTATGTGAGCCTGTATATATTTTATTTTATGTTCGTAGGTAAGTAATATTTACTTAAATCACATTAAATGGCTTCATTTGGTATGGCACTCATAATAACTTCTTATTTAGAAGTGTGTATAATTATGTAGGTATGTAATGTTTTATAAATCTCATATTTTGTAAAACTGGAATAAAATAATGATTTCAAATCAAACAAAAACTTATATCTTAGTGATATTATCTTTAGATGTAAGTACCTAATAAATAACAGCAAGCAACCCTAGCAACACGCCTTGACGACAGAGGGGTGTAACGACGTGAAGGGGGAAGTAGGTATATAAATGACGGCATTTTGGACCCGGTCAAAAGAGATTCCGTTCTACTATGTTATTATTTATTCTTATGCCCGTCATCAGATTTCCACCAAATTTAAATGTGACAACTGTGAAGGTATTGTCTTTAAAAAAAGTATATGAGGTATTTAAGTAACAATGTGACAATTATCGCTGGACACGAGCAATCATTAAAAAAAGCATGGAGTCTAACAATAGAACCTCTTTCTTTTTGAAAATCGGTTAAAAAATCCGTAGGTAAGTGCTCGCTTTTTTGTGAGCTTTGTACTATTGAATGTGAGTATGTGTATTTGGAGATAAAAATAACATGATGTATTAAATTTATACCGTCATGTATAGTTTTGTTACGAAACGCAATAATGTCTGCCAGTTTTTTTTACATTGACGATGTAATGACTTCATGACTGCCGAGAGCAATAATAATCTTTTTTTTTTATTTTGATGATTTACTAGGAATATTTTTTTTTTTGTAGGCCGAATTGGTACTTATTTCACTATTAGGTACATCCTATACAATAAATTACGGATATTGTTTAGTTGAACTGCGATTACCACATGTGGCCACGACTCGGTGCTTAAGCGTCCTGATAATTCATATTTAATTCGTCATTTACATCGGGAAAACTATAGCCCAAGTCCTCGAATACTGAGAGGAAGCCTGTGCCCAGCAGTGGGATGTAAATAGACTGGTGATTATTATAACGGTGTGGCTTAAATTTACTAAATTAAGTCTACCTGGGACATTAATTTCATCTATGCTCGTTTTAGATTTCAAATACCTCGTTCAGTATTTGAAATCAAGGTTTAATATTAGAAAAAACAAAAGCAAAAACCAGAACGGGATAAAAAAACGCGACAGAGCAGGATGGTGCTCTACATCACCATTTTGACACGTTCCTCCCAAACAACGCAATATTTCACTGGAATTTTAAAGCAATTCGATTCTTTGACCTTGGGAATCGCGAAAAAGTTGACAAAATATGATATTGGGTGTATGAATTTTGTGTATTAAACAAAATAAAATCGCAATTTCAAGACAAAAGCGAGCGATGTATTTATTATCTATGCCAGTGTTGCCGTTCAGGGATAAAGAAGTCCATTCATTATCGTCAGTAGATCAAAACAATAGATACTTAAATTGCATACTGGGAATGGTTGTTATTCGTGTTCTTCTTCTTAGGTGTTACACTCTTGCTAGAGTGGTCGTGGCCGTCACGTCGGGGTTTGTGGCCTGCTTCACAATGCGACGCCACTCATCGCGAATTGCCGCTCTTCTTGTGCATTCGTGTAGAGGACCTTCGACTGCATTTTTTATTTGGTCCGTCCACCTCATCGGTGATCGCCCGCGTGGTCTGGTGCCCTCAACTTTGCCCTGCACTACCAGGCGCTCAATCGATTCGCCTCCGCGCCGCGATACGTGTCCAAAAAAAGTGAGGATGCGATCTTGCGCTGTGCTTGATAGCCTCTGTTTGATGCTCAGCTCTCGAAGAATGGACTCGTTGGTTCTGAATGCCGTCCACGATATACCGAGCATTCTTCTCCAGCACCACATCTCAAGAGCATCAATCCACTTTTTCTCACTTTCTCGTAGGGTCCATGTCTCTGCAGCATAAAGAAATATGGGAAATACGAGAGCTTTGACAAGTCTGGTTTTGGAAGCTTTGGTGATATTTCGGTCCTTCCATATTTTCTTTAGCTTATCCATAGCCGATTTGGATATTGCCATGCGCCACTTGATTTCATCTATGCAGCCGCCACTATTTGATATCAGTGTTCCGAGGTATATATATGATTGTACAACCTGACAATTCGCTATTTGTGTAATCTGTGGCGAGTTGTTATTCACACGATCGATAATCATCATCTTGGTTTTGCTGCGATTTATTTTGAGACCGAAATCAAGACTGACACGTTCCATTCTGTGTAGGAGCTCTTATTTATTCGTGTTACTTACATAGTATTAGGTATATATAATTTTTCATTTCATTTTCGACTTTATGATCTTCATTTATGATAATCAAAGCGAGCATGGACAAAATATGACATACCCCTTCTTTCTCTCATATATTCTTGCAGGGTTGACTAGTATCACATATATATACAAAATAATAAAGTCAAGACAATAAAGATACTTAATGACTACACTTTAGTTTATATAGATACACAATAATTCTAATTACCGAGTAACAACTGAAGAAGTAAAAACATGTATCACGAACAATACTGAGTCACAATTCGCACACTTGTGACGTACACGTCATGCGAATTGTATCCTCTTTGCATTAGTTCTTTGCTGGACTAACGTATCCTGTCCTTGCAGCAAACCCACCACTGCGCGTCAGTACCCCACCGACATAATTATAATACATAAGTACTTATAACCATCCAAAACCATGCTAGTACATCTCGTTGAACGCCATAGGGTGGTGCGGCGTATGTACCCTCAACTCTTCCAGGTTCTGCAGGGAGTCAGTCATCATCAGGGACGAAGCTGGACCCTGAATGCTGGAGTGGCCAGAGGTTCCGTTGGTCTCCTGGCGCATCATGTTGCGACGCCATTTCGCTCGGGCATTTTGGAACCATACCTGTGGAAATGGACAGATTGTGCTGAAACCATAGACATATACATAGCGTATGTGACCCTTCGGAACTCCGTGTTTCAAACCATAAGCCTCTGGTACGTGTAATGATAGTAATTGGTCCTCGGACCGGGGGACGAGCTGTAAGTAGGCCTGCCGCAAGACGGAGCGACGACCTGGTAAAGATAGCGGGATCGCGGTGGATGCAGAAAGCACAAGCACAAGCGTCCAGCAGTGGACGTCTTTCGGCTGACATGATGATGATTAGACATTGGCAATCCTCATGGTTTCATCCTCCTTAAACAAGGTTCACACACACATAAAGAACCACCAGCTCACCTGCAAAACCCTCTTGGACAGTCCAGTCTTCTGCGCGAGCTGCTTCAGGTCTTTCGCGTCGGGATTCTGGTTGATCGCGAAGTATGACTTCATGGTCCTGAGCTGGTGGTGCTTGAAGCTGGTGCGCATTCGCTTGGCCCGCTGCGTGTGGCTGGAGACTGAGCCAGGAGAGGCTACTGATGAGTCGTAGGCTAAGGACTCCATGGAGGATGAGAGATCGCCGTGATGGAGGATTTCTGAAACAAGAAGATTGGTTTTAACATGAAACTACCGTGAGATACAATCATCGATGATGTTATAAGTAAAGATACGTCATCATGCTCGCACAGTTTTTCTGTCTGTTTGTTATGTCTTCGACCAATGTAAAATGACCCCACAGTGCGTAATTTTGCTTAGGAGCAGAGCTCTGCTTACATTGGACATTTTAAAATAGTCGGGAAAAGCGGGAATGATATTCGAGACTCGATTCCCGTGATATTTATTTGATATTATATTTACATATAGGTATTACCTACATTATACAGAACCCTAAGTGCGCGAGTCAGACTCGCGCTTGGCCGGCTTTTAATTTGTAGTATCATTGCAAGTGTCACAGATATTTACTTAGAGTAATGCTTGTAAAATTATGAATGACAGCATTAACATAGAAAATGTATCACGGAACTAGGTACTCAATGCCCTTCGCTGTGATTGTTAAATTCAATTGCCGACTGGTCTAAATCGTAAAAAAAGTTCCTAAAATGTCTATCGAAGCCTAACTGTAACATTCAAAAAACCTATAGTTTTTTTCCTATCCAACTTTCTATACGAGTGGGTCCCACCGCCTTATTTCCGCCGGAACCGAACCCATTACACTGGCAAAAACGGGCGACGGCAGACCGCAAACGTTTCGCGACCGCTCCTCCCGTGACGTGGAAAAACGGATGCGGTTACATGCTGGGAGAATGGGATAATAGAGTGGATAGATAGATAAATCATGGGATACAGTATGGTGAAAAGCGCAGAACTTAATTAGAAAAGTTGAAAAACCCCCGACATTGTCATTTCGAAGTTCAATATTTCAAAAACGGGTGAACCGATTTTATTGAAACTTAGCTAAGAACCATCTCGATTAAAGTAGCTTTCGAACGAAAAAAAACCGCATCGAAATCGGTCCATCCGCTTGCGAGCTACGATGACACAAACAGATACACAGATACACAGATTAGAGTGAGTTATCACGAATCAAAAATACCCCAGGATCGCTAGTGTACAGTGAGATTTATCTCTCAATTTTCACCAATCATAAGGCAGTACCTAACGATGTTTCTCGTAAAGGGGTTTCTCTGCAGGATAGAATCAGAAATGTTGATATCCGCAGTAGAACTAAGGTTACCGAGATAGCCCGAAGAAATGCGAAATTAAGTGGCAGTGGGCGGGGCGAGCTGTCGGTAGGCCTCCAACAAGATGGAGCGCCGACCTGGTAAAAATCACGGGACCGCGCTGGATGCGGAAAGCAAAAGACCGGTCTGAGTGGAGAGCCGCGGGGGAGGCCGCCGGCTAGCAGTAGACTTTTGGCTGACATGATGATGATAATAGGACAGTAGCGATCTTAGCGGATTTATGACTCGCAATACTCATTGGCATGGTCGCGTGAATTGTGGCTTCCTGTATCGCTGCGATCGAACCTACGAACCTCTGCTGAGAGGCTATAGGTCAAATCACTAGGCTACCAGGGTGTCTTTTAACCCCCGACGAAAAAGAGGGGTGCTATATGTTTGTCCGTGTGTCCCATGTATCTGTCTGAGCCATCATAGCTTCCGCTCCCAAACGGATGGACCGATTTCAATGCAGTTTTTTTTTAAGCGAAAGCTAGTTTAGTCAACATAGTTCTTAGCTAAGTTTCATTAAAATCGGTTTTTGAAATATTGAACTTTGAAATGACAATGTCGGGGGTTTTCCTACTTTTCTAATTGCAAGATTTGTATAGATAGAAATACATTGATCAAGTGAACTCAACCGTAAACACTTCTTTACTTAATTCGAAAAGCATCAAAAACGCCTCTAAGTTTCGAGTTTGAAACAATTAAACCTAACAGCTTTCCTTACCAAGAGCTTTAATTTAATTTGACAGAAAAAACTCGCAGTAAATTAACCCACCCTCGTGAGTCAAACATTGAAATCAATTATACAACTATTAATCTAGATACGTTTCCGTATTTTTCAAGTTCTCGGCCGAGGCGTTTGTCTAATTAGTTAAAAAAAAAGTTTAAAAGGACAGGTGAGTAGTTCCGATGGTATCTGGAGTTTAAGTGATTGTTATAGTTAAACTATCTGTTTGTGTTTAACCGGGGTTTTTTCACAAACGGCTGTTAGTTCGATTAGGAACGTTTGTTTTTCAATTACGATGATTTTTGTCTGATAGTGGATAGGAATAATAATGAGCATTGACACGACAGTTATCATAGTGAAATGAACGGATCACTAACTTATGTCAGTCGAGTACATTATGAAGGGTATGCGGAAAGAACATGTCAAAGTCACCTTAGCAACTTTTTGAGTTATCGCGATTGAAAGTTTGGAACGATGTAATTATCCATTATGATTTTCGTATACATCTTTTTTAAAGTGATAAAAAAGACAAGTTACATAAATATTTGTACCTGTAACTGAGTGGTAACGTATAGTTCACATTTTAAGATTAAAATCTCTTAAAAAAAGTGACTAAAAGTGAGTAAGAAGCTGCCAGCTCTTCGGTCCCCGTTGATGTCTGTGAGTCTTTTTGAGATGTCTTTGATTAAAATTTGGGCGCTAGGACGCCACGGAACTAAGGTCTCAACTCCGAATGGTACGAAGTTTTATTCGGAGCCAAGACCTCTGTATTTAGGTGTCTTTAATTTTGTTTAATTAAAAATGAGGTTGCGAGATCCACAGCTCACAAATTCACTACTTATATTTGAGAGTATCTTTTCACCAGAGCACTTTGGCATCTTTGTGGCTAGACAAGTGACTGTCAATGAATTCTAGAATGGCATTGGGCAAAGCAGATTTGCAAAGTGTACAGCTCCGATCAAAATTACGCTTTTTAAAGCATACTGCCAGACCCTGTATTCGGGCAGTCTGTGGGTGAAGCACACTCAGCGTGTCTACCAGGCGCTGAGGGTCCAGTATAATAGCATTTTCAGGATGCTGTTGAAACTGCCGCGGCACTGTAGTGCGTCCGGTATGTTTGCGGAGGCGCACACCGATGACTTCTATGCAATTAGGCGAAAGAGAGTGGCCTCACTTCTGCAACGTGTCCGCGCCAGTGGCAACGATATCCTGAGGATGTTTGCTGGACGCTTAGACTGTACTATGACGAAACATTGGGTGGATATTGTTCAGGGTAGAATAAAATAAATGCTGTAATTTTGTAATTTTTATCATTATTGTGTGAATGTATGTAAGTAACATTAGGTTAAGTTATAACTGTAATTTTACTAACATATTATGATCCAACGATGGTCGAAATAAATGTTTTTATTATTATTATAAAGCATAATCTTCCACCTTAAAACACTTTTTATACTTTATGATCTGACTGCCATAGCTCACGGCAGGTGGTGACACTTTCATGCCTGCCATAACAAATACCGCTATGATGTATAAAATGATAATTGTGCATACCAGATCTAGAGATAAAGAGGCGCGCGCATAAATAGAAATACTGTTGCTTTTAAAATTTATTAATTTCTCACTAGCAAACACTTGGGTGGGTTTTTTTATGGCCACCGATGTGAGTCGACCTAATTATTAAATTTATAATAAAATATATTAGACAGCCAGAGTGATTTAGACGTGGGGTGAGGTCAATTATTTTTTATTGTGCCTTTTGGACGTTGAATAGTAATATAATGAGGTCTTGTTTTGAGTTTAGTTTGCATTTACACAAAGAGGAGAAAAAAATACAATTGCATTGCAGTGGTTTGTTGATGTGTGCGTGTTTTTCGCATTTGTGTGCGAGTTGTTTCAGTATGAGTTGGTAGGGATGTACCTATCTTTAAAGTGAGAAAAGCTTTCCCCTGTCCAAATGTTTACGACATTGTCATAAGATTGATTTTTGCCTGACTCGTGAGAAAAGTTTTTCTACTACGTCTCCAATTTTGTCATGAGCGCAGTCGCGTGCTATACGTGTGTACCTCGTCCCTTAAAACGTAGCAGAAACACTTAGTGAAATAAGCTAATGGTTTTCATAGAAAATCGTGTCAATAATGTCGCGTCCGAATCGTCGAGGTATTTAAATATTTTTACGTGGTTAAATCCCAAATACCATGATCATCATCAGCCTATTTACGTCCCACTGCTGGGCACAGCCCTCCTCTCAGAATGTGAGGGCTTGGGCTATAGTTCCCACGCGGGCCCATTGCGGATTGGTAACTTCACACACACCATTGAATTGCTTCGCAGGAGTGTGCAGGTTTCCTCACGATGTTTTTCTTCACCGAAATACTCATGATAAATTACAAATGTAATTTCGCGCATAAATTCCGAAAAACTCAGAGGTGCGAGCCGGGGCTTGAACCCTCGACCCTCTGCTTGAGAGGCCATAGATCAAACCACTAGGCTATCACGGCTTTCAATATCATGATAATGGCCATCAATAATAATAATAATAAAGTTTTATTCACAATATAGAACAAAATCAAATTGAAGTCCCTGACTTCTGAGCTAGGTTGAAACCTGTGTTACAGAAGTCAATCCTAGGAAAGCGTACACTGCACATAATGAAACTCCCGTTTGCCCGTGATCATGATGCATGTGACTGCATCGAAATATCGGGAGCTCATCAAACCTATAAGGTAATCGCGGTCAATATCCCGTTTTCATTATGTCTAATGCAATTAACCGCGAATCATTTAAAACTGCACTGCAATTTTCGTGCACACCTTAGGCTTCAAACAGCTGACTAGCGATTTTTAAAAGACAAAAGAAAAACGAAGGGGTGACAGGTACCCCAATTTGTTGGCTCAACAGTGCCACTCGACGGGACCGAGGGTACTTCAGTCCGTGCCTTATCGACTCTCGCGCATGTTGCGAAGGGACGCTAATAAAATTGATGATGTTTTTTTTTTGCGACTGTGGGTTACGGACATCGAGTGCATGTTTGTGGCATGTGTCACACATACATACATATCTACATACTTGTTTTGTTGTTATGTTAGATTAAATTGGCTCTATGACCCCGCAACCTCGTTTTTTTTTTTTTACCGGCCAAGTGCGAGTTGGACTCGCGCACAGTTAAAAAAAAAATCCCGCTTTTCCTCAGTGTTTTAAGTTGTCCAGTGTAAGCAGGGCTCCTAAGCAAAATGCACGCAGTATGGGGTCATCCTATATTGGTCTGTGAAATCTGCAGACAGACATAAGAATTTAAGATTTTGAGATTCTTCTGAGTTGTTGTGCTATAAGAGCTACCTTCATACCGAATTTCAAGTTTCTAGGACAACTGGAAGTACCCTTTAGGTTTTCACGGTACGGCAATTTGTAAGGAAATAAACTTCTTAATTACTGTATCTTTTGATTGCGTCGACTTAGAAGTTTGATTTTCACAGCTCCAAGGGACTGCAGGCTTGAGTATTTGATATTAATTTCAACATGCTACCTCCACGCGTTCCAGAGAAAAAGGGTCTTTATACAGACGGACAACAAAGTGATTCCTATAAGGGTTCCGTTTTTCCTTTTGAAGTGGGGAACCCTAACAATGATTCGAGAATTTTACGAATGTCTTTAACACAGCTTCTGATTGCAAAATAATTCCAGTGAAACGTCCACAATATCAAGGACCATAAAACCAAGAGGACTGCCAGTGTGTATACGATGTCGCGTTCCTTTGAAATAATAAGCCTGCTGTAGCTAGTTTTACTATGGAGGGGTCTCTGTATCATTCATTTGGTATGATATTTAGACCTCTGGCTAACACAATAGCGCCATCTAAATTCGTTTTTTCTCTCAGTTCATAGATGGCGCTATTGTGTTAGCCAGAGGTCTAAGTGTCGTACAAAATTAATGGTACAGGGACCTCTCTATAGTGAAACTAGCTACAGCAGGCTCATTATTTTACAGGAACGCGACATTGTATAGCCATGGCAGTCCTCTTGGTTTTATCGTCCTTGACAATATGCAAAAGCCTTAATTACATGGTGTTTAAAATACCGCGCGCTTCGAGTTACATTGCGGGCCGTGGTACAATTTATTAATAAGCGCTCGATCGACTCCGGCATTGTAACCCTACTCGAGCGATATTCTCGGTAAGCTTGCACCAATTAATGAACTATTATTATTATTATTATTGCCGCCCTACTACTATTAGCTTGGCTTATTACATTATATACCCATCAGGCATATGTTATGTGGAAATGTATCATTCATATAAGGCAAAGATCATGGAAAGTAAACGGATTGACAAAGCCCATACTTTGAATCGTTCTTATTTACATTCAGCGTCATCTACCTTGCTTGAGTGACACATTAGAACCGCTGTTTTGTTATTATTTGACCCGCTGGCTACGACCTTGGCGCCATCTAGAAATTGCCTGGATTTTAACATGACTGCGGGGAACGATTCGAAGGGCTTTGACACTCAGTATACTATTCTCCTTGATATAAGGTGAAAAGGGATAAATAATACTTTGGCTGTATCACAAACCGGACCGGGAAAATGCCTCGTTGGCATTGAAATTTATTTACGGAAAAATGTTTGATTGATGTTTTTTTCGGGAATACTTTTCGGGTATTTGTACAAAAACTCGCGCAATCTCTTGCTAAATTACCTATTTCCTGTTTCCTATATGTGCACAGGTGTTTTGGAATACCTTCTCAAATTGTAGGGTCAGATTCATGTCAAAGGTGACCCTATAGTGTCATTTTTGACACAAGAAAACGTCTCGATCGCTCGCGTTAACGTCGCAATTACTATGGGCAAATCGGCAGCGCCTCTAGCGGCAAGCGTCGGCAACGTACTATTTGACACTACTCATGGTATTACACTCTTCAACGCAAACGCGTGATGCGTATTTTTCTGGCGCCTGTTACACTAGGCGCTCTGGCGTATTTAAGTAAGAAAACACTGGTGTTGAAAAGTTTTTTTTTTAATTTATTAAACAACGCCATGCCAACGGTAAAAATACAAGTGTTCGTGATTTAACAGGTCGAGAGTCCACAACCTGAATAGCCTACATCGAGCCCCGCGCTTCTACGAATATAAAGAATAATCCCGAATACCGACCTTACCGGCCGACCCAACGGACAAACTGTAGAACCTCTCCGTCCAAACAAAGGGGATTCAACAGGCAAGAGCGAGACGGGCGTACATCTCGCGATCCGCAGCCTATTCATTAGTACAGATTATAGAATAGGATGAATTGACATCTGGGACGCAGGGAGCATGATTTTTCTTTTTGAGATTTCAGGCAAAATTTTTACCGGCGTCTAGAAATGCGTCGGATGGTGGTTCGTTGGTTATGTCTCGACTCTACGGAGCGTACGCTGCGTTAGCTACTTTGAATTAGATTTTATTAATACCTACTCAGTTTAAAAAAAAGCCAAGAGCGAGTCGGACTCTAGAGAGTTCCAAGGTGCCATCAAATTGTTTGCGCTTCGTAACTTACGATATGTATAGGCAGTTCGTCTATTTTTAACCGACTTCAAAAAGAGGAGGAGGTTCTCAATTCGTCGGAATATTTGTTTTTTAGCATTAACATACAAATTGTCAATTTTCAATGACAATGCGAACTACATTTCTTTGGCAATACGAAGCGCGCTAAAACAAAAGCTCTTCAAGTCAGCAGTTGACACCGAACTGTCATTGAAAACTGTCAATTGTAAAGTTGGTGAAATTGGGGCCTGCTCTTGTCTTTTACAAATATATAAACGCCTTTTACAAATATATAACAGCAAGTAACAATAATAACAGTTTAAAATGATTCGCGGTTAATTGCATTAGACATAACGAAAACGGGATATTGACCGCGATTACCTTACAGGTTTGATGAGGATATCAAACCGATGGGAGTTTGCCCGTGATCATGATGCACGAAACTGCATCGAAATATCGGGAGCTCATCAAACCTATAAGGTAATCGCGGTCAATATCCCGTTTTCATTATGTCTAAGCAACAATAATGTTACTGTGTGTGTGTTAGTGTTTTGTAATTTAGGTAAAGCTAATTGACGAGGCCTGTTGCTGATGTATTTCAATGTAAATGCCCATCACTTGACATTGTACGTAATATTATTGATGTAGTTTTATAATGTATTAATAAATGATTTGTCTTATCGTGTAGCAATTAGATAACAGTGAGATTTAATTTTTTATACCTATTGTTGCGGTTTTATTCGTAACGGTTACATATTTTAAAAAACACTTTTTCAATAAACAGACATGTATTGTCAAGATTGATTCATACTTTTTAACCCGATGTATTAAGTATTTAATTCTGTGCTATGTGTTTTTTTTATTGAGTTCGGAATAAAATAGAAATCCTGCCTAAAATAATACATAGCTCAAATTTCTGAATTTCTTTTATGCATGAAAAAAATAATGAAAAATAAATAAGCAACGTTTCTTGACCCGTATCGGGTCAGCAGGAGAGAGTCATTTTATTTACGCTAAAATAAATAAAGGTAACGTAGAGTAACTAATATATTATTCGATGATTCCTAAAAAACTATGATATTTGGCGACATCGTTAGTGCATAGATAAGCCTAAGGCGCCTCCCGTCTGTCTGCTTATGTAATTAGGCCTTATAACACTCTTGTGATCCTATTATGAAACGAGGCGAACTCGTGACGATTGACAGAAAAAGATGGCAAATGCCAAAACGAAGCGAGCGCTTTCGACAATAAACCCACAGACTAAAGACGGAACAGATCAAACAGACTGACAGACTGGGGCCAAAACATCACAGTATCTTTTTTCCTTCCAGTACGAAAGGCTAAGCAACAAGGCCAATAATTTTGCTTTGGCTGAGGCGCCTTCCCTTTTTCACCCCAAATAAACACACAAATTAGAAAAGCTATTTTCGAAATATCTTAAAATTTTACACAGAATTCGCATTGCCACGCAATATTCTAAAGGTACCACAATTTATTAAAAATAGCATATTTTATTACCTACAGTAAAGTTATTCTCTAATGCAGATTCGCTCACAGCCTCGAACGCAAATGTCACTTTTCGGTATCAAATAACAACATTTTATATCGAAACTGACACTCTCAATATTGTATACCTTTAGTAACACGAGTATTGAATGTCTTAATGACACTGGCGTATACTGAAAAGTGACACTAGACTACGATAAATAAATAAATATCATGGGATAATTGACACCAATTGACCTAGTCCCAAACTAGGCAAAACTTTGACTATGTACTAGACTACGGATAAACATACTTATACCTACACATAAAACACCCAGGCGTCGAGAATAAACATTCGTATTTATCATACAAACATCTGCACTGACTTGGATCGAACGCGAGACTTCAAGCTTCATAGTCAGGGTCTCTAACCACTAGGCTATTCGGTCGTCGTAGAATAACATTCGGGGCTGTACTACAGCATAACACTAAACAGCTTTTCAAAGAGATTCAATATGACCGCCATTTTGCTAAAGATTAAAATTAGCGGTAATTTTTCCATACAAACGTTCTCGTGTGTTTACTCCTTGGTGTCGACCCTAGATCAATGATTATTTCAAATAAGATCAACACTATCAGATTTTTTTTTATACGACGAGGAAGGCAAACGAGCAAGTGGGTCACCTGATGGTAAGTAATCACCACTGTACATAGACACACAACCCCGGAGGGTTCGCAGATGCGTTCCCAACCTAGAGAGCTAAGATGAAATGCCTCTTGTGCCCGTAATTACACCGGCTGTCTTACTCTCCGCACCGGAACACAACAGTGCAAGCACCTGCTGCTTAGCGGCATGATTAGCGAGTAAGATGGTGGTAGCAATCCGGACGGACCTTGCACAAGGTCCTACTACCCGCAGCGGATTTATAAGTTCTAGGTTACTTCAGACAATGCTTAAAACGACTCAATGAAACAGAAGCCCTGTACACAAATCTGTCAAGAATAACTGCAAAAATGTAAACAGTCCGACACAGAACATTTCCTTTGCATTCATTGTCCAAAAGTTCGTTACGATTGATCAAGTTTTCGAGGAGGAATCAATCGAGAACAAAACCTCGATTTTTTAGTTGATTTTTAGTCGGCGCTGCAGTTGTCCTTACCGCACTGATTCTGGTCCCGCCTACGTCAGCGCGACAGAAATATGGATTCAGGATTCATAAATCTGGAAAAGGGCTCTGCTAATGTTACCTCTTAGGGAACAACCCTCCACAAGTTAACGCAGAAACCTAAGTAATATTTATACATTTTGTTTCTTCTCGTGCCGGCGTGGGCACAGCCCCGATCTTTTAAGCCGCTTACCCACAGTTTTAATTACACTTACAGAATTAAGCTAAATTCGCTCGGCTTCGCTTCTAGCTTTGTAATTATAATTAATATTGCGTTGGCGCTGATTCGATGTCATAATAGTGTTTGGTCGAATTATCGTTTCGCATAAATTTCTGTCCTAATGTATGACACTTTAATTCCAATTGACATCCTGCATATCACCTTTATTGCTATGAATAACATTGACGGCGTCAACTATTGGGGACTGCCCCAATAGTTGACGCCGTCAATGTTCGTCAGACATCGGGACTTTGTTATTAGATAGTCTTAACATGGTGCTATTACATTGTATTATGTTAACATATTTTAAATGATTAGCGGTTAATTACATTAGACATGTTTCGAAAACGGGATATTGACTAGGTTACCCATATATCCGAAGAAGTAGCCATACCCGTGCGTACAGAAAAATCTTTTCCACGGGCCAGGCTAAAATCAATCTTATGACAATGTCATGGACATTTTGACAGGAGACAGCTTTTCTTGTTCTAGACCAGTGATCATGATGCATGTAACTGCATCGAAATATCGGGAGCTCATTAAACCTGGTATGGTAATTGCGGTCAATATCGCGTTCGAAATATGCTTTATAATATACTATGTTGCTTACCCAGAGCTGTGCTGGCCATTCTCATGGTTTGAACTTGCATATCATCAGGGGATTGGACCATTTTCCTCTTCCGAGGCCTTCCTTTTTGGGTTGGCCCGCCGTAGTACTGGGGAGAGTCGCCTTCGCTATGCATTTCTTGGCACCTACAATAAATACCATTTCTTTTAAAAAGCCAGTTGGGTTCCTCATTTACTTTGTGCGAAATTTCACGATTCCATATCACTGGGAACACCCTTTAGGTTTTGATTTACTAGGGATTGACAAACAGGCAGACAGTCGGGCAACAAAGCGAAACCTGAAAATAGTTAAGTTTTGTTCGCATCATAACTTCCAAGATTACCATTCTACTGTATATTCTTATGCATGACAGCTGCCATTACTACATCTTGTTTTACTCTTGCATAACCGTCATTATCTGTATATTTCATCTACATATAACTCTTTAGCTACCTGTACATGATGCCATCGTCATTACATACAAAGAGAGAGAGACGCGCACACGCTCAACACAGTGGTGCCGTTACCCTGATTTGGTTTAAAGCATCATCACTCTTAAGATACTAAACCAATATACCGCATATTTTCGGATAAGATAGCTGTCATTTTGGTCTTACCTTTTATCCAAATGCGACAATCATATCTGTATTTTTCAGCGAGATATACAACTTTTTAGCTACCTGTATACGCTGGCATCTTCATCCGCGTAGTCATCAAGGCAAGCGTTGTCGTAGTGCGGCCGGCAGTACACGAGTCCGTCCCGCATCCCGAATACGTCGCCTCGTGACAGTAAGGTCCCACACGCGGCGCAAGTGAAACAACTCAGGTGATATACGAGGTCACGAGCCCGCATCACCAGCTCGTTAGCGGTTATGCCGTTCCCGCAACGAGCGCAGCGTTTCACGCAGAACAGCCTGAAACAACGGTTGAGTAAAGAGTATGGCCGGCAAAGCTAACCGGTAAAGCTTAACCGGTAAAGCGACGCCGCTAGGTTCACGGTAATTCTCGCCCGTCGATCGTACAGTCAAGTTCACCAATTTGTGTATACCACAGAGTCCCAAAAGTATGTATACAGACCTTATTACTGCAACGTTAAGGTTGATGTATCTTAAATTTTCAATTTTGCGCGGATCCATGTCTTTGATTTTGACTGTACCCTTAAAATGCTGCTTGCATAGTACCACAGTCTGGCACAAGAAGTTTCCGAAAAGGTATGGAAAATCCTGAGGGCTTAACTAACAAGCAATGTTAAACGTGTCGAGGGTTCACTGGAAAGCTTTTATCAGTTGCTTCAACTGCTTGCCTACCTAGTTAAAAATTAATAATTATAAAAATAAACATAGACCTGTTACATTTTCCGTTGGGAAAGCTTCCAATTGGAAATTTGTTTTTAATTCTCTTGAAAGTTCTTGGGTTCTGACTTAGGTGTTTGATAACGAAAAGTGGAGTGCACTTGAAGTCAGTTTTCTAGTGATTTACCAAAAAAAATTACACAGCACGATAACTAAACCAAAGCGCTGGAAGACTCAAACAATAATTATGTACATACATAGAAAAATACATATGAAACAAAATAATACAACTATTAAGGGAGAGACTGTCATTTTTGCTTCCCAAAAGCGATGGAACACCACACCCTCCGGTCAGAAGTCAGAGCTCAGGAACATTGGCCGCTTGGCAGGCACTTGGGATCTAAAGGTGCTGTATTCTCAGTGGTTCTAAGGTCATGCTTTCATTATTATGGTAGTTATAATAATGGAACTATTTTGCTACGTTAAAACTCAAGCTCCTATTTAAACGTCATCAAGAAACAGCAATAAATTGCAGTCGTTCGAACATTAGTTTTTAATAATAAGTTTCGACCCGGATTTTTATTTTAACTAATAATTATTTGACCAAACATTTTAATAAACGTAATGTAATTATCTAACCACTATTAGTTTTATAGTTCTTAAGTAAGTACCTGCATCTATTGCTTTGGCTTAGATAGCTAACAACAAAACGTTAGTAATAAATTATTATTAATACTATTAATAACCCGCTAACGTGCGTCATTGAAAAATATAAAATAATTTCCAATCCAAACCGCTAGGGGGCGCCCCCTCCGACATATGGCGTAATTGAGGCGTTATCATCGACAAGTGTCAAAATGTCAAGGTGTCAAGATGTCCGGTGGATGACAGGTACGGAATAGTTACAGGTGTTTCGTTAGATACAGGAGCACCTTGTTTTGGATGACTTAGGCATCGAATAGTTTATTTTTATGAGATTTTATTTAACTTGCACGGTTCGTATGTAGTATGTAACTTCATTTGTAAACCTTGCTGTCCGATTCAGCTACTTACGTAAGTTTTTTTTTATACGGCAAGAGAGGAAAACGAGCAAGAGGGTCACCTGATGGTAAGTGATTACCACTGCCCATAGACACCCGCAACCCTGTGGGGCTTGAGAGTTATGGTGGTTCGGCCAGAGTCGTCTGCAGGAGGGAATTCTTAATAGGTAATTATGTTAATGACATGCTATAATGTGACATGTTTTTTTTTTTTTTTAATTTTTATATGTACTTTTGTTTTGTATTGTGTATTTCTTATATTTAAATTTTATAGCGCATTGGCTTTGCTGTAATGCTGTGAAATTGTTTTGATAATAAATAAATAAATAAATAAATAAATAATACAAGTCTATTTTCGTGAAAATCATGTTTTTCGGTGTAACTTTGTCTTTTTTTTCATAAAGAACGATGAGCAGGTAAGATAGGTAACATTTCCCCAGAGCTCGACACAGCTCCAATAGTTGGAACGATCAATTAAAAAATTTAACAATAAAAACTCTTGGAAAGTGTCCAACTTGGAAATTCATACAAAATAATGACCACATATAATTAGGGTAACACCAGACAGATACAAACAGACGGTGTGGGAACACTCAAGTGCAGTCTTGACAGCCCTTAATTGCTCATCGACATTCCAAAATCCACCCTATCTCAGCGCTTTAAAGGTTAAATTGCGTTACGTCACTAAATTAACGCTGAAAGGATATCAAAATTGAAATACAAAAAGTACAAGATTAAAGTTCAAATTGTCTTGTTTTTTTATAATTATAATAGGGTTTGAAACTTTGGGTCCACGGGGTCCCAGCGCTTACAAGCTTATTTCTGAGTTACAAAAGCGCTTAGTTGATGCAACTTGTGACCAAAGCTGGCAGTTTTCTCTCTCAAAGAATCAGCATCGCTATTCAGCGAGGCAACGCTTTTTGGGCACCATGCCACGGGGGCCTTATTTAGATTTAATTTAGTTTTAAGTTGTAGTTTATTTAGTTTAAGCTTAGATTCAATGTCATTGTAAATTGCTTTTATTATGTAAATTGTATTTATTGTATTATTATAATAAGTGTGTGTAAATGTAGGATTTTTTAAAATGCTGTCACTTTAGAAAACAGCACCCAAGGGGATCGATTTTTGAATCTCACTTCGTGACTAAATTCTCATCCGTAACTTGATATCACTAATTGCCAAAAGCCTTATTTTTGAATGTCATACCCGTCTACTAACATGCTGCTAATTTGCGTTTCTGTCATAGATGAGCATGTCAATATAGTAGATTGAGGTTAGCTGTCAGTGCCAGTGGTCAAGAAGTCACTCAGTGATCTCGTTTACGAGTGGGTGGGAGAATTCGTATTCGATATCATAGGCATGAGAATTTTAGTCACCGGTGAGTTCCAAAAATAAGAACTTTTAGCAACCAGTAAATTTGTACACCTATAACTTTGTAAACAAAAACACATAATATACACTTTCAGCTCAGCTTTAAAACGATTCGCCGTGATCAATAACATCCGCTTCGCATAATATTATTAGACATACACTTATTTTTGCAATGACGAATCTTTACTTATAACATCATTGGCGTTACCTGTAATAATCCTCCTTGCAGTAGATGTTCCCATCTCTGGAGAAGCAGGTCAGCTCGGAGTCCAGAGGCAGACGGCATTCACAGCAGCGCAAGCAGGCACCGTGCCACTGCCGATCCACGGCCAGCAGGTAGTACCTAGACATCAGTGCTTTAGTATTACCGTCCCCAATACAACAGAGGTGTCACCGCCGTGCCGTGGCGACCCGCGGTCCGCCTTTCCACACCCCGCGCGCCCCGCGCTCACCCCCGCTCGCGTCCCGAAACGCACACAGCCGCGAAGTCGCTTACTGCACACATGCATTAGTGTCGTTTCTTGTTAGTATATGATATTCTTTGCCAATACTTATGCTGTCTCTCGTTTTGATTTACTGACGACAGAAACGTTAAACTATCTTCAATTTTGCCGCCTTAATTTACTGTCACTAGGCAATAAAAATAAAAAAAAGATTTTCCAATTGAGATCATGAATTGATTGCTTTAGTGCGCCATCTCGTTGAGCCTGGGTAAACTGATTAGTTTCGAAGGGGTGCGTTGTGTTCGGTTTACGAAGCAATCTCATAGTTGGCGCTAGTCACTGCAAAAAGTGATAAAAAAAAACGAGCTGAGATTTGAATACATAGGAGAAATTCGAGCCTTACCCAAATACCAATTCTGGTGTAAGGGTGACGCGACCTGGAGTGTCGAGGTTCCGGGTTCGATTCCCGGGGTTGGTATTTTTTCTGGTTTTTCTGTGTATTCATGTTTCGGTGAGTTTATTAAAAAAAATATAATTGATACTCACGGGAAGACCGTAAAAATAAAAAAATAAATAAAAAACACAAAAAGATTTTCCAATTGAGATCATTTCTACTTGCTATCCGTCGATGGGAGAATGGTGGGCATGTAGATACATGTAGGTCATGGGACAATTGACACCAATTGACTTAGTCCCAAACTAGGCAATGCCTGTAACTATGGGTACTAGACAACGGATAAACATACTTATATAGTTAAATACATGCTTATATACATGTCAAACATCCAAGACCCGAGAACAAACATTTGTATTCATCATACAAACATCTGCCCCGACAATCGAACCCGGGACCTCAAGCTTCATAGTCAGGGTCTCTAACCACTAGGCTATTCGGTTGTCAATTGTAATTGTTCGTCAATTCAGTCAAAAAAGTGTCGGAAGATCAAAACATGAGATAGATTAAATATTGGGATGGAAACGGCTGTATATTGTCCACAGTTCGGTTCCCCGGAAAAAAGGTACCTCAAGAAAATCTGTTGGAGTGTGAACGCAACCTCTTTAATTAGATTAAGCAACCTCTTTAATTAGATTAAGCAACCTCTTTAATTAGATTAAGCAACCTCTTTAATTAGATTAAGCATCCTCTTTAATTAGATTAAGCATCCTCTTTAATTAGATTAAGCAACCTCTTTAATTAGATTAAGCAACCTCTTTAATTAGATTAAGCATCCTCTTTAATTAGATTAAGCATCCTCTTTAATTAGATTAAGCAACCTCTTTAATTAGATTAAGCAACCTCTTTAATTAGATTAAGCAACCTCTTTAATTAGATTAAGCATCCTCTTTAATTAGATTAAGCAACCTCTTTAATTAGATTAAGCAACCTCTTTAATTAGATTAAGCAACCTCTTTAATTAGATTAAGCAACCTCTTTAATTAGATTAAGCATAGTGTTTTTCTACAACGAGTTTATGAGTCATTCCTACTTTCACTTGCCCTCTTGTAAGCCTCCGTTGGATACCGTGATATTATACACTATATTGTTTATTTATATTTGCTATGGTTTAAATATTTCAACATAAATATATCAACATGGTAGCAGAGCGTGGTTCGCTCAGTGGTTCCCTGGTTGAAATTTGAATATTCTGAATAGCAAAAATTAAGAACAAAAAGAAGAAAACCGATCGGCGTATTTTATGGTTAAATGATTGCTTGCTGCTTTGCTATGGTTTAATTACTTCAACCTAAATATCAACAAAATCTTTCGTCCACTAGGCCGAGCACGAGTTTTCAAATCCTGCGTAACGTTACGTTATCGTGTCGAAATCGAGAAACCTCATACTAAATTGTAGTTCCAAATACGTACACGGGCGAGCGATGTTCCAAACGTCATACCAATTTCTCGATAACGTTGCTATAGTCGTCCCACGATAACTCTGCAACGAACTGACAACAGTAGAAATCTAAAGTTTGTTTATGGCAACACTGATTTATATTCAAATGACACGTTTTGAACTTTTGATTAGATTTAAACATAAACAGGTCATCGTTCATCCACCATCCATTAAAATACCTCTCAAATTTCGTTTTATATATTTTTTCCCGTACAACGATAAAACCTACTAAACACTGGCAAAATTGTCCTCCAATGGACAAAAACAGCGACTTTTGGTTACTACTATCATTATTATTTATGATTAAAAAAATGTCTGAATCTCATGAATAAAGTATTACCACAGCGTGATTTTCCTGGGTTGCCAATTAATATCTTATGCAGAGTTGTCGTGGGACGATTATATTCGATTATGTTACGCAGGATTGGAATATTCGTACTCGGGCTTCTGCAATACCCTTACCTGTCCTGTATCCGCCCCCCGCAGCCCGCGCATTCGTCCGGCGCCCCCGGGGACCCCTCGGAGCCCTTCCGTTCTTTGAGCATCTCTTCCTGTTTCGGCTGCACCTCAGGTTGAGACTCTATGTCTCAAATAACAAGGTTCAGGCCTAGGGAAGGCTCGCTGGAGTCGGCCATCTCGCTCGGACTGGGTTCTTTGGTCCTGAACCAATCAATTTTGGAAATTCAATTCAATACAACATTTTTCATGGACAATTACAAAAAAAAAAAAAATACAAGAATATTTATTTCTCTACAAAGTTACACGGACAGTCGTAATTACAATAGAAAATAAATAACTTTACATGTAAACTTATAAGAGCAACTAATTTCCAGTCAGGATAACACTGGTCCCAACACTGGGCATAGCCTGTCTCGTAGGTAAATTGTGTTTGAAATTATTACCTAGTAGAGAGCGGCCGCGGCCCCGCCCGCGTGGAGTATTATATTAACGTAAGGAATCTCTATAGCAACAGGAATGTCTCCTCTGGGTAAAAAAGTAATATTTCAAATTAGTCCGTCACATAGATTATGGAAAAAAAATATTGCACACTTATTTTTTGCTTTTTATAATAATATCAATAAAAAATTGCATAGGTAGATAAAATTAAAAATTCCGTAGACTGCAATATAGGGAAATGGATTAATTTCTTTTTTCCTGAACGGCAACGCTGGCATAAATAATAGATCGCTCGTTTATGGTTCGAAATTCGAACTTGCGATTTTATTTTGCTTAATATACGAAATTTACATTCCCAAGGTCAAAGAATCGACTTGCTTTAAAATTCCAGAGAAATATTGCGTTGTTTGGCAGAAACGTGTCAAAATGGTGTTGTACCTAAGCCTAAACTGAACAAACTGAACTGATGTTGATGAATTTCGGTAAAAAGCAAATGGTACATATAATCAGCCCACTTATAGCTTTAGCGTTGGTTTTCGAGACACCCTGTCTATACAAAATCACGATTCTCATATACCCAAGATACATATATAATATGTAAAATGCATGCCCATTTCACTGCGAGGACTCGTTCGTACAAAAGCAATGAAAAAAAAACATTCTATTGTCTCCGAAACGAAATGACCGGTACGTTATATGTATATGTATAGCAGTCTTTGTTGGGCCCATTGTATACAGATCGATGGAATAATAAATAATATGCTAAGAGGCCCTGGTATTGTATACGACGTCGCCATTTTTAAAGAGTTTTGTTTCACAAGAAGTTTTTTTGAATTGCCATCCATGCGAACGTCATCGCAATTGTTTTAAGAAAGTCTATAAGTTTTTTTTAAAGATGCATGATGAGATGTAAATCTTACAGACTTACTAAATAAGCGAAAAACTAAATGCATCAGTTTTTACATTGACTTACCAACACCATGGACTTTGGGTTAGCGCTTTGAAAACGTCCGAGCCAAAACACCGCTGAATTGCAAAAGAGACCACTAATCGAGTGTCAGTCAGTCTTAGTTTGGTCGAGCGACAGCGCTATGACGCATGGCTGTCATCAAAAATGCCGTGTTGTACTGGGACACGTTTTCCGTGAATTTTGTACTAGACCCAAAAGTCCATAGTGTCAGTAAGTCAATGAGGTTTTAACCGCAATTTGACATTTGACTAAACTCTTAGGTAGTGTCAAACGCTGCCCCGATATTTGTCAACTTTGTCAAACATTGAAACGTTACCTAACGCCATATTTATAAAAGGATCAAACGGTAAAACATGCATTGTTTCAGATAATTTTTAATTAATAAAAGTCATACAATTACTATTCTACGAATAAAGTTAACTGTCATAACTTCAGTACGTCTCAAAGTTTATGAGTGAGGGGTTAACTTTTGCCGTCACCTAACCCCGCGAAAAACCAGTTAAACAAAATTCAACAGCGATTTAAACATTCGAAATGTGGCTAATGTAAATACAACGAAATAACCAACCGATTAGTAATTGAGTCTGACCGTTTTACTTAAACTGAACTCTAACCTCACTGACTCAGAGTTGAAGTTCGCGGTTGCAAAGGAAGACGTCTGAGTCGATAATTTTCAGTACCTACAATTAGACGTACCTAACTGATATTCTGTGATAATTTTTTTGTGATAAATTGCGTACTACCTTCGCTTGTTTCAAGTTACACAATTTTTGTGTAGAATACATAATAACGTTTTTTTATACACGACAAGGAAAGGCAAACGGGGTCACCTGATAATAAGTGATTAGCACTGCCCATAGACACCCGCAACCCCGGGGGTTAGCAGATGCATTGCCAACCTAGAAGCTTGACACCTAATTTCCATAACCACCAGGACTACCAATTAACTGTGGTTCTATCGTCCTTTGGATCCAGTAATTGACATCTTGCTTGTTCTGTGAATTTTATTAAGACTGCTGATGCCAACTATGTGATCTGATCAGTCTCGGGCACTAGGACAGGTACCTTATCGTGTCAAGTGCAATAAGGGATCGCTAGTCGAGTGACGTCTATCTGTCTTACTCCACCAATGAGAAACAAGCACTGGCCTATGATTGGTGTAAATTGTCAGTTAGACCTTGCGCGATGTTCCCCTCAAAAGTCAAAATGTACACTAATCGAGCTTATCTCGAAGTCGGTATCTACGAATACACCTTTTTTCATTCTGACAACTAATTCCCGAGACCAGTCCTAATTAGAAATAATAACTTGTATTTCAACTTATCCTGCCCAAGTTACCCCAGCTCATAGAAAAATAATTAATTGTTTTAGACTATGCTTGTCACGGTACTTGGTTAAGACGGAAAAAAAAATTCAACACACAAATGAAAACTTTTTGGACATAGCTCGCTCTATAATTGGACAACTAACACGGTATCTAATTTACTGTTGTTGCCGGTGCAGGTAATAATCTACTATAGGTAGTTGGCGCGTAGATAATTAATGCCAACTGGCCCCTGTTTCACCAACTTTACAATTGTCAGTTTTCAATGACGACCATAGTAGTTTATGCAACTGCTACATAATGAGGGTCCTTAAAACACGAGTGTGTTTTTATGAAACGAGGCGAAGCTGAGTTTCATAATAGGATCACACGAGTGATTTAAGGCCTACATTAGTTGGAGTTGCATACATTACTTTATCTACACACATATTATAAGTACTCTAAGATGGGTTCAGAAGTTTTTGATTGTTTTTTTTTAAATCATAGACGAACATACCGAGTGACGTTTCGTAAACTGTTTTTTTTTGTAAAAAAAAATATATCACATTATTAATTATACATGTCGGACTGAACTGGACTTATATACGTGAGTGATCCGTTTTATTTCTCTACGATTGTAAATTACGTTGGTTGTCAAATTCGAAAAATCGAATTCGATATCGAAAAGTCATTACGACATCGAGTTCGATGTCGTAATGACTATTACTTTACTGCTGGACCTGCTGGTCGTGGTGGTTGGCGGCGGAGGATGTACTGCAATGCTGGTCATTTTCTACGGTTTTTGAACGCATTATAGAGGACTTATGATATGTGTGAAGATAAAGAATATTATATACTAACAAGAAACTACACTGACGCATGTGTGCAGTAAGCTACTTCGCGGCTGTGTGCGTTTCGGGACGCGAGCGGGGGTGAGCGCGGGGCGCGCGGGGTGTGGAAAGGCGGACCGCGGGTCGCCACGGCACGGCAGTGACACCCCTGTGATGACGACTTCGTACTGGCCAAGGAATGTAGTTGGAATTGTCATGACAAAGCGACAATTGTAAAGTTGGTGAATTATAGACCTGACTTAGTGGACGATTTTGGAACTAACTGATACTTAACACGTATGTTATCTTCAAGATAAATTTTTCTATGATAATTACCATCGATGGCGTGCAAAAACAGGTCAAGAGTGAGTTGGACTCGCGCGCCGAGAGTTCCGAGCCATCATCTAATAATATTTGTGTTACTTTACGTAGCAGTCCTTTCAATAGAATATAGACAGACGGATAGCACCGTCCGATAGTGGAACTGTAATTTTTGATGATTCACGAAAATCTGTGTTATTTAGAGTTGTATTTCAAATTTCGAAGTGAAACGTAAATATACAGATATACCAGAAAAAATATATAGGTAACTGGGATTCAAGTCTGGACCTCCACCATATCGTGGTGACGCGCTATCAACTACGCCATCCGATCAATCATCCTATATTTAAAGTTAAGATGAGTTCGCGTTTGTATTTGTACTTTGTTTTGGGACATTTTTATCTCATTTTGTGCATAAAAAGCATGCCAACGTAAAACAGTTTAAAAAAGCGGCAACGCACTAATAAGTCGTAATCAATTAGGTAATACCTGAAGGGTACACGGAAAGAACATGTCTCGTCAATTTTTTTAAACGAGATTTTAATATCAAAATGTAGAGCACTCAATAGACTATAAGTCACCACTTAGTTACAGATACAGATATTTAAGTAACTTGCCTTTTTTATCACTTTAAAAAAAATGTATACGAAAATTACATGAATAATTACGTCGTTCCAAACTTTCAAATCGCGATAACCCAAAAAGTTGCTAAGGTGACTATAGATGTTCTTTCCGTGTACCCTTCACCTACTCAATCAATAATTTATACAACTCCTTAAAAACCATCTACGTATAGTTCCGCTTTTTAATACACTTCAATAACTTTTAATACAACACGAACAAAGTTATGGGTTAAGTTAACACTTTATCGCTTGAAAATTTTGAACGCAAAAACTTCAACACGGCCATGAAATAAATAGTAAAGTAACAAAGCCGCTATCAGGTTTTAATTGAATAATAATAACTGATAAGGTTTTTACTATGCTCTGGCACAATCAATATTAACGAGCTGACCGTACAATCAGAGATGGAAACAAATAAAAATGCAGCTTTTTAACTTGAATTTAACAGCGCAGTCACACTAATCCTAACTTCCTACTGTTGAAGGAATAAAAGCAACTAATCACTATTGATTACAAATTCTCAATTCAAAATTGTACACCGCTATTTCTAAGAACGCCGGGCGCAAGAGAGGCCCTCAGGGGTATATATGTCAGACCACAGACTATGACAGTAGCGTATGCTAACTATACTAACTAATATTATAAATGCAAATGTAACTCTGTCTCTCTGTCTGTCTGTTTGTTACCTCTTCACGGGAAAACCGTTGTACAAATCTATGAAATTTGGTAAGAAGGTAGTTTGAATACACTGAGGAATAACATAGGGTACTTTTTATTCGGGAAAATTGTGTAGTTGCCACACAGTTTTTGTATGACTGTGACAGCTAGCTGTTTTCGATACCAAATGTCAGCCATACAAAAACTGTCAAAACGAACACGATGGCGATTGCGAGTGAGTTTGACAAAAAGCCTGCTGGTTGTGATGATGATGTAATATCATGGGACAATTGACACCAATTTTCCTAGTCCCAAATTAGGCAAAGCCTACTGTGGGTAATACACAACGAATAAATATACTTATTTAGACAAATTTCATACTTAAACATCCATGACCCGAGAACAACCATTCCTATTCATCACACAAACATCTGCTGAGATCGGAGATCGAACCCGGGACCTCAAGCTTCATAGTCATAGCGTCTAACCACTATGCTATCCGGTCGTCAATGTATTCCTTCGACTCGTATTTCAAAATTCAAGTTGTTCTCCATTTTCAAATGGTATTTCGACAGGTTTGACAGTTAAATCGCTCTTATGAGTTCCTAAAATGATCCTTTTAACAGGAAACTACCGTGATACTCAATCATAGTAAAATTAACTTTAAATTAGAATGAATGTATTAAAATAAAGATAAGAAGAATTGCTCGTCAATATGATTGGAGATACATACATACACGCATACAGATGCATACAGATACAGATACATACATACAGTCCCGCCTGTTTCCCGGAGGGGTAGGCAGAGACCACGGACTTCCACTTGCTACGATCCTGACATATAACCTTTGCTTCCCTTAATTGAGATGATTCGTTTATTTCAATAAGACGTAACTGTCTTGACTTTCCTATGCAGATACGCCCTTTTAAGTCAGCAGGGCAGAATTAACAAGGAAAACCGCTCACTTTTAATCTATATATTTTGCTGAGTAAAGGCTTATCTCTCTGTATTATGGTATGGTAAAATAATGTCCCAGTGTCAAACACTGCCCCATAGTCGGTTTCGCTTTACTTGCGATAGACAGATCGACTGACAACATACGCAAACAGAGAGTAATGGACAGCGAAGTGATCCTATAGCTTCCGCTTTTTTGACCTCCACAAAAAGAGGGGTGCTATAAGTTTGACATGTGTATCTGTGTATCTGTCTGTGGCATCATAGCTCCCAAACGGGTGGACCGATTTCGATGCGGTTTTTTTTCAGTCGAAAGCTACTTTAATCGAGATGGTTCTTAGCTAAGTTTCATTAAAATCGGTTAACCCGTTTTTGAAATATTTGACTTTGAATGACAATGTCGTGGGTTTTTCAACTTTTCTAAGTTGGTTACGTTAGGTTATTTTGATAAGTGCAGAACCCTAAAAACTATTTTTTTTGCTTATTGAACTGTACCCAATGTGCGAGTTCGATAATACTCGTTTTACTCGGAAACGGTCGTAATTAACTTTAAGCTTGAGTCGATAAGGTTTTTATGTTATTGTTACTGATAAAGCTACGCGGAATAAGGTACTAAAATTCAATTACAGTTTTTAAGGTTTGTTTACAGAGTTTTATTAAACGAGTTACTTAATTACAAATGAGATGAATGGCCGCTGTTGAAGCAAAGGCCGGAAGGTAGACCCAATGCTTGACACATTTACTCCAGTAATTGATACCCTGCGTCACCCGTATTGCTATGAATTAAGATTGGGGGAGTCAAGCACTGGGTTGTTTTTACTTTACGTACGTCCTCATGTCACTCAGCCTTTGTTACGTTTCCAATTGACTACTTATAAGTAATTAAAGTATGTATAAAAAAAAAAGTACAAAACATGCACTCACGAGGATAAAAATATATTTATGAAACTTGTCATAATTACAATAAGTAGTCAAATACTTAGACAAGTGGTAATAAAAAAGCTGAAAAGCCAAAAAAAAAAAAAAGTTGAAAGTTGAAAACTCGTATGTAAAGAACTTAGCTAAGAACTAAAAAAAACCGTCCAAATCTGTCTATCCGTTTAGGTGCTATGATGCCACGGAGAGTCAGACAGATACCTGATTCATACTTGTAACATCCCTCTTTTTGTGTCGCGGTTAAAATCGGGGTTAAAATTGGAACCAATTTGATAATTTGGGATACTGATTTACCTACACTTCGGCAGTGACAGACCAACGGAACCGCGGTTTCTTAAAAGGGCGTAAGTTTTTAAAATGACCCCACTTACACTCTTTAGAGCCCAAATAACTCACAAACACCTACTCACGTTTACAACGGAACCGCGGTTTCTTAAAAGGGCGTAAGTTTTCAAAATGACCCCACTTACACTCTTTAGAGCCCAAATAACTCACAAACACCTACTCACGTTTACAACCTTATTTTACTAAAACTACACACAACTTAGAAAAGTTGAAAAACATTTTTATTTTAAGTCAACAAGTCGAACTTACCAAAGATCCACGATAAAAAACTAGCTTTCGATTAAAAGTTTGCCACCGTTTTCGCTACGATGCCACTGACAGACACAGATACACACGTTATTTTATTACACTTTTTTTTTTAAAGTCACATCTTTATCTACAAGTTATAGGTATTCGACCACAACTTTTTTTGATGACACTTTTTCGCTCACGAGTAGACGGAAAACTCTTCAATTGCCAAATGAAACGTTCTGCGAACCGGAGGGTTGGCTCAGAGCCACTCCCTCTCTGGCCCTCAGGGTTTCGTTCTGCTGCTAACGTAAAAGGACGTAACTGCTCTCAGTTTCCTATGGAGATACGACCTTTTAAGCAAGCGGGGCCGTTGCTAAGAACAGTAGGCGACGTGACCCCTAGCTTCGACACAGACAATAGATTATGTGCGACATGCCTTGTCGCTAGCTGTACGTAGCAACGGAGTGTGTGGAAAAACGCGAGGCGAAATCGTTTTGGGAGTTTTCTGGGAGAATCCGGCAACGAAAATGGAAGCAAAAACTCTGGGAAAGTTCTTCAGATAAAGTGGAATTAGAGGAATTGGAGCCGTGAACTTAGAGGAAGCAGTCTTTAATGATCTTTAGGTCATCTTTGCACTACATTTTTTTGTCAATTTACACACATACAGCACACGTCTACGCTCATGTCAAAATTTGATACGTCCCTCCAAACTCATACCACAGCTAAACTCTCACACACATGCCAAAAACACGCACACAGTCAACAGACCCTGTGCAAAAATGGACAGAATAATTTCAAAGAGTAAATCAAAGTAACGACTTTACGAAAGCTGCGTAACGTAAAATCGAATAGTAAACGTTGTCGAGTCTGTATGACGTTTGGAACAGCGCCCGCCCGTGAGCGTATTTGGAACTTAAATTTAGTATGAGATTTCTCGATCTCGATACGATTAACGTAACGTTACGCAGGATTCGAAAACTCGTGCTCGACCCTCAGACCTCAGAGCCTCTAAAACCTCAGTCATAAAATCGTTGCGAATTAAAAAGGACGTTACACAAACGATACTTGCAACTGGTTAATCGTCGATTAATGACGTGTTAACTGTTCAACTAATTAGTCCTTAATTAGCGCATATGCATGCAGTAATTTGCAGCAACATGAATCGTATCTGAGATGCGGCGCGTAATAAAATTGTAAGATGCGATAAAAAGAAGCACCCCTTCCAATGATATTGCGCATGAGAAATAGCAGTTTATGCAACTGCTACTTAATGAGGGTCCTTGAAACACGAGCGTGGTTTTATGAAACGAGGCGAAGTCGAGTTTTATAATAAGATCACACGAGTGTTTAGAGTTGTCACTCGCGTGATCTTATAATTATTATTACACATATTGTAAGGACCCTTATTATGTAAAGTTGTATAAACTACTATTGGAGGGACGCGCCATGTTATTGTAGTTGAAGGGTACATGGAAAGAACATGTCTAGTTATCTTAGCAACTTTTTCAGTTACAGCGATTTGAAAGTTTGGAACGATGTAATTATCCATGTAATTTTCGTATGCATCTTTTTTAAAGTGAGAAAAAAGACAAGTTACATAAATATTTGTATCTGTAACTGAGTGGTAACTTAGTCTATTGAGTGCTCTACATCTTGAGATCAAAATTTCGTTTAAAAAAAGTGACGAGACATGTCTAGCGACTAGTAAAGATATATATTGGACAGATTTTTGTCCAAACTTGTACCTAATAACTCCAAAGTATATGTCTGATTACGAGATGGAGAGACGACTTAGTAAAGATCGCGGGAGCGCGGTGGATGCGGAAAGCACAAGACCAGTCTGAGTGGAGAGCCTTGGGGGAGGCCTATATCCAACAGTGGACGTCTTTCGGCTGACATGATGACGATGATGAGACGAACTTGATTGAGATCTACTAGTAGGCGTTGTCATAGTTGTAAACGTCAGCAGATCACGGGGACGTTCGCCTCTGCGGTGGACGGACCAGATCAAGTCGTTGACTGACAGATTCCTCAACGACTGCGCAAGACAGGCTTCAGCAAGGGACTGATGGCGCATGGTGGTGAAGAGCTACCGAGCGTCTCGCGTGACCACGACTGGTCTGTCAGGAGCAACCGACTGAGAAGAAGTAGGTATTGTCAAAAAACAGAAGCGACAAATGTATCACATCACACATCACCAGCCTTACTTACGTCCCACTGCTGGGCACAGGCCTCCTCTCAGAATGAGAGGGCTTGGGCTATAGTTCCCACGCGGGCCCAGTGCGGATTGGGAACTTCACACACATCATTGAATTGCTATGCAGGTGTGTGCAGGTTTCCTCACGATGTTTTCCTTCACCAAAAAGCTCATGATATTTTTTAAATGTACATAAATTCCGAAAAATGTCAGAGGTGCGAGCCGGGATTTGAACCCACGACACTCTGCTTGAGAGACCATAGGTCAAACCACTAGGCTATCACGGCTTCACGGCGGATAAATGAATAGGAGTATATATTATTAACTTCACAATATATTCACGCTGGGCTTGCTCGATGAAATATTTATGAGGAATTTTTTCACCTCCCACAGCCTTTCATACAGAGAATTACTCACTAGTCTATAATGTCGACACGTGGGGTAAGCAATTATCTAAGTCTTCTGTGTCAACACAAAGGTGTCATTCGTTGGGAAGACTCCAATAGCAGATATCTCTCTCCAGGCAGATGTTATGCCTGGGGACCGAAGTCCGAAGGAAGAGGGTTGGAAATTGTATTTATGCAACCGATTTGGGAAACTGCGTTAGTGCGATGTAGAACTATGACCCATTTTTTACAATGTTTACCCCCCTTCCCCCCTCGATGACCACCCGTAGTATATGCCAAGAACCCCCCTTCCTCTCTAGCTAAAAAAATAAAAATCATGGGACAATTGACACCAATTTGACCTAGTACCAAACTAGGCAAAGTCTGTACTAGACAACATATAAATACATACTTCTATACATATTAAAAATCCAAGACCCGAGAACAAACATTGGTATTCATCATACAAACATCTGCCACGACCGGGGATCGAAGCCGGGATCTCAAGCTTCATAGTCAGGGTCTCTAACCACTACGCTAGCCGGTCGTCAAGCTTTCGCGTAGTATTTTCATAAATATATAAAATGGGCTCGCAGAGGGTCCGAAACGCGTCAGCATGTGGTGGTGGTGGTGGTGGTGATAATTGGGCGTGTGCAGCATGTATTGATTCGTGTGGTATTGGAGGGGGGCGGGGAGGGGGGGGGGGGGGTGACATTATGTACATTTGTCGCGAACTGCTCGTCGTAATGCTGGTCATTTCCTACTGTTTCTGAACGCATTACAGAGGACTTTATTATGATAATTATGTGTGTGGAATAAACATTTTTCTGTAGGACCTGTAACTGTTATTATTACTAGCTGTCGCCCGGGGGACTATCCTAATTCACGGAATAAAAGATAGCCTTTATGTTATTCCGATGTACCTACACCTAAGCTCTAACACTTGTGAAGTTTAATCAAAACCTGTCCATTCCTTTTTGCGTGAAAGAGTAATAAACATCAAAACATCGTTACAAACATTCGCCTTGACCGAGCGCGTGCGAAGCGTCTACGTTTCAGATCAGGCAAAAATGCTTTCGTATGTCCAGCTGTCCGGCTGTTGTCCTTTAGTGGTCGCATTTGCAACCTGAAAAAAAATGTGACCAGTTTCGATAATTATATGAAGAGTACAATACGGACGGAAAGAACATGTCCGGTCACTTTTTTTAAAACGAGATTTCAATCTCAAAATGTAGAGCACTCAATAGACTATAAGTTACTACTCGGTTACAGATACAAATATTCACGTAACTTGGCTTTTTTATCACTTACAAAAAAGATGCATTATGAACTTTCCTACATTTCATAATTAAGGACTTTGTTGTCAATTCAGTTATTGGATTTTTTTTTAATAAGCTCGCGAGGTCTACAGCTCACAAAGCCGCTATTATTAAGTAGGATATGATAGGATGGCAGTATTGTCTTGTTTATATTCTTGTTTTGTTTATTAGAATGTGTGTTTCACTCATAAAATAAATGTCCTAGTGCCCGACCCTGGACTGCCCAGGTAACAGCAGGCTGTTTACTATTGGAATTAGGGTGTCAAACACTGACACGTTTACCCAAAACAAATCGTCGTACATAAAATCACATTAAGACTTTTTTAACAAAGTGTGTCCTGTCTGGCATTATACGTGTAATGGCACCAATGCTGGGCACTTGAAGCTGACAAGCACCAGTAATGGACCCTTTATTCTTAATTGCAAGATCGTATGGTTGAAAATTGACTGTTGTCAAATAAATGACTATCGGTCCTTTATTTTCTATTCAATGAGACTTATTGTCCATTACTGGATTCTTATCCGTTACTGGTGCGACACCCATTTATTTTGCAATATGCAAATTTAAACATACAATTAGAGCACCTTGTCACAAGATTTGCACTCTGGTGCACCAAATCCCAACACTAGTCAAATAAACTATACTTTTCATAGTTCATCGAGAGAACCCTACGCCACTTACCTACCTATCATCATACATTTGCTAATCACAGAACAAACAGCGAGCACAGAATCAAATATTCAAAATTACCTCCTAAACGTAAGGCTGGCAACGTCGCGCGAGGCTACGATGCGTTGGGAACCGTTCGCGCGGTACTGTTCGAATTTGGAACTCGAAGGGGCGAAAACGGACTGCAACGTTGCACCGCCTACGCGGCCCACCCGCCAATCAGGAGCCGCGGTTTCGAGCTGTGATTTAAATACGAACACGGCTGATATACGCGTCCTTTTCGGCTCTAAAAAAAACTGGTCGCGCAGAGCGAGACGAAGCGGCGTGCAAATACCGCTCCGTTCGAAATTCGAATGGAGCGCGCCGTCGAGTAGCGTTGTAAGTACAATTTGCCGGTAAGCTATGATTGACTTTGTGTGTGTTGATATGAAGTTGCGTTTTCCTTGGTACATTTGGGTGATTTAAGTGGTGTTCTCAATGTTAAGTTAACTGAATACATTGCGATTTCGATGACCAAATCGATGCTCTCAAAACAAATTGGTTGCGTTCTCCGTTAGTATTTGTTTGTTTTATTTGAAGTACCCTTGATTCTGTTGTTTTATTGTCTTGCTAACTTTTTCCAGCGGCTTCGCTCTAAATTTAAAACGGCCTAGGATCCCAAATACACAGCAACACTGCCATTCATTTTGTATGGCACTTACCTATAGTCCACTGCTTAACAGCGCGGTCAAAGGAGCTTTTTCATTGGGTTGATAGATGGCGCTATTGTGTTAAGCAGGGGTCTAAGTGTTATACGCAATGAATGGTACTGAGACCTCTCTATAGTGAAACTAATAAATAAATATCGTGGGACACCAATTGACCTAGTCCTAAATTAAGCAGAGCTTGTGTTATGGGTACTTAGACAACGGATATAAACAAACTTATCAAACATACGTATCCGTATAGGTAATCTGTTCCGACCGGGCATCGAACCCGGGACTACAAGCTTCGTAGTCAGGTCTCTAACCACTAGGCCATCCGGTCGTCAAAATTAGCTGCACGCTAATTATTTTAAAGGAACGCGAGATTGTATAGGCATTGGAGGTCTTCTTGATTAATTTATTCGTCCATGGTTTTACGTAATTTGATATTTTGCTGGCACGTTTTGTAACACGCGGCGTTAATGAAGCCTACGCACTGGGGTGTTACCTCTGAGCTTCTAGTGTAACAACGGCCAAAATACGTCTCGTATATACGTAAAATACGTATACGTCTGAATTATTATGGGCGCATTAGCAGCGCCACTATAGTGGCACGTATCGACAACAAACAATTCTCATACTATTTGACACCCGTAACGCGATCGCGATCGAGACGTATTTGTGGCCGTTGGTTGGTTATTCACGCTGTTTCAGCGTTGAAGTGTCCAATTGGCTGTCATTTAGTACCGAAAAGTGATACTAGCTGTCGAGGCTCTTATTAATTGTATTTTCACGATGTAGAGAAGCTCTATGCAGAATTCCAACTTCGTACTGGGTTTAAAAGTTGATGAAATGCACTTAGTAAGTACCTAGATAAGAGTTTTTGAAATTCGAACGTGAAGTTCGTCGTCACATTCGAATTTTAAAAAGCTATGCTGGCTGGATATAACTTTTGGATGTCGATTTCGTGTAGAGTCGAAGAAATTAATTCCTGACCCACCATAGAACATTTTCATAGTAAACGTCATAACGATTTTCCTAGTCAAGCAATGCGATGTCACTATGACGTTTACTGTGAAACGGTTCCATGGTGGGTCAGGAATTAATTTCCTCGACCGTACCTGCCTATGTTTGGCTGCGATGAGCTCTATTTGAAATTATTAGTTTTTGGATTCAAGATGGCGTGTGACGATTTCACATTTTAGACGCAAAAATTGGTAAAATCGGTCATGGCTGTCGATTTCGTGTAATTTTGCTTCGAAGAGGTCGAATATGTCATTATTTCTTGGCTTCAAAATGGCGGATCACAGGTTGACATTTTTAATGCAAAAAAATGTCATGGCCATGGAAGTGTCATCTCGGATACTTTTATTTTCTACCGCAGCAAGTTTTTAGTTCATCTACTTACCATTTCCTCGAGGTACCTTAGTGAGATGAAAAGCTGTGTTTCGCACATTATCATGATACTCGGGACTTAATCGCGTAAATCAATACAAAGCTGTGTTTCGCTCGGCAGCAAAGTTATTACGCGTCTCGAGCTTTGAAATCCTTCCGATACGTAACAACTGCGCACTCTGCGCACTATTGTATAACAGATAATTACTTATTTAATCTCTTACTCTTATAAATTTGTAATAAACTCTTCGGGCCGATGAAGACGTCAAAAAAGAGTTACCCTCTTATTCATAAACCTATTGTAACTAAAATTCCGTTAAAGTTCGTTTGTTCTTTTTGTCACATTGACATTTCCGTTTGTAAGAAGAAGACAAAACATGTTTTAACTAACGGAGGCTTGAGTGACATTTATGAATAAGGACCCTAGTGTCTAACCTATGGGTGTTGCGGATATTCTCATCTGCATCCGTGGAGCTTCCGCATAAAAGTCAACATCTGCACTCGCATCCGCAATAAAATGCGGAGCTTATGCGGATGCGGATGTTGAGCAAGTTATTACAGAGGGTCGAGCACGATATTTAGAATCCTGCTTAACGTTACAGTTATCGTATAGAGATCGAGAAACCTCATACTGAATTTTAGTAGTTCCAAATACGCTTACGGGCGGGCGCCGTTCCAAACGTCATACAAAATCGATAGTGCTTACTATTCGATTTTACATGACGTGACACAGATTTCGAATATTCGTACTCTGACGTGCACGTGGTAGGTAGTTGCACCGTTAACCAATAGGAATGTTCATTTCGATTCTGTCCTTGGCCAATCGACCGCCCTACCCTACATAGGTAACAAGAACTGACCCATTTGTTTATCTATTATATGAAAAAAACAACTTATAAGCATGATTGTTTTACCTTTTACCAAACTCGAACTCAGCATTCGCGTCCGCGGATGTGAGCCTTACAATATCCCCGTCCACATTCGCATCCACGGATGTCAAAAAATCTGCATCCGCAACTTCTCTGGTGTAACCCATGTAGGCACAGCCACGCAAGCGTCAATCGAGTGTTTTTTAAAAGCCGCTAGTCAAACTCACATACGCACACATTGGCGAGTACACAGTCCCGCTCATTTCTTCCCACAAAAATAACCATGATATTAACTTCCTTTTTAGTCACATGAATTATCTTGGGTTTCAATTATTATCCGATGGCCGAATAGATAATACTAATTAGAGTATTGTTAATATAAAAACAACATTTTGTTTGAGTTGAAATTAACGACTAGTAAATATTTGTATGGAGCAGATGCAACCTCCCGCTGTGTCGATGTGAATAATACTTTAATTCGAGTTAATACGGCATTTTATAAATCAAATTTATGTTAATGCCAGTTTATTATGTAAAAAAAGTTGTTTAAGTGCTTTACGTACATACATTATTGTCTACTACTACAAGCTTAGTACTTACTAGTACTCGACACTGGCCTAATAGGCACCTGTGTAATCATTAGGTATATCCATAGCGCTTAAGGTGTTTAACATGGTGTTAATTATTGGAACTAAAGTGTCAAGCACTGGAACGTTTCCCTAACCTGATATTGAGGTAATTTAGTGCTAAGAATTTAATACCAAGCCGACGTTTCGTGTTAGCTACTTATTTTAAATTTAGTCCTAATTTTAAATCGTATTGATTTTTGAAAATGAAAATTTACCGTCGTAAATCTGAACGCATTATAGAGGTCTTATGGTATGTGTGTAGACAAATAATTATTACTCTATAACTGTATCCCACTGTTGGGCAAAGACCTCTACGAGGGTAGAGTAATATTTCCACATCTCCCTATCCTGAACTGCATCTCGGCAACCCTGAAATTCTGCTTCTATTTAAATTCTTTAAACCTGCCGCTAAGCAGCAGTGCTTGCGCTGTTGTGTTCCAGTCTGGAGAGTAAGACCGCCGCTGCAATTACGAGCACAAGAGGCGTTTCATCTTAGCTCTCTAGGTTGGCTGCGTATTTGCAAATCCCTGGTGTCTATGGGAAGTGGTGATCACTTACTATCAATTGACCCACTTGCTCGTTTTCCTTCAAAAAACTTTGTAAAACGTTTTAATGGTGGTAATAACAGTTCGCTGTACATTCCAACGTGTCCCAGAGGCGCGATATCGGTCCAACAAAGCCATAAATATTTTTAATGACACTCACATTCTTCGCCATTAGATCGCATTGGAGTCAGGAATGCAACACCGCCACACTCAGAGTCGGATAATTGACATTAAATTACTGGCGCTTACGATTTTGACGTTGTCGTAAAATTAATGAATTGTAAAAACGTGTAATTTAATATTAAGATTAATGAACCTTAGCTAAGCACCATCTCGATTAAACTAGCTTTCGATTAAAAAAAACCGCATCGAAATCGGTCCATCCGTTAGGGAGCTATGATGCCATAGACAGTTACACAGATGAACAAAACACAACACACAAACTTATGACATCCCTCTTTTTCGTCGGGGGTTAACGAGACAACACAAATGAAAAGAACAGTATTACCGATAATTGTTACCGACGGATGGATAAAATGTCTTTGCCTTTTTCAAAAGAAAGCTCACTTTTGAGTTTTCCGTCATCACCAATCTTAAGACTTACACTCTTGTCGGTGGAGTGTCTTCCAATCATCTCCTATGAGCCAGCTCCTTGACCTCCTGATACGACACGACACCGACCTTCTCCTTTATCTGGTCCATGTGAAGGGCACAAGAAAATAACATGTCTAGTTACATTAGCAACTTTTTGTGTTATCGCGATTTGAAAGTTTGGAACGATGTAATTATTCATATAATTTTCGTATAGGTACGTCTTTTTTAGTGATAAAAAACACAAGTCACATAAATATTTGTATCTGTAACTGGGTGGTAACTTATAATCTTCAGTCTTCGAATACTCTTGCTTGAGGTCTGACGACTAATAAGGCTGTGCCTAATTATATAAAGTAGAAATATGAAATGTTGTCAATTATAGTAGAATAGATCGTACCAAGATGGGCACGCGATACTAAATAAGCTAAGGCGCTAATACGTGTTTATTTACTTTTGACACCTGTCAAATATTTATCTGTATTTCAAGTACCTAAATAAATCAATTCGTTATAATTTATTATTTCAAGCACAAACATAAATTACAATTCAAATACACAATCAGTCAAACAAACCGCCCCGCGTCATTTCAGGCGCAAAAGTGCCCACCACCACGCTGCACCGCGATGGACAACCTCTGCACCAGAAATGACAATGCAAGACCTCTCCCGCGAAGACGACGCCCCAAGTCTTTAAAAAAAAGTTTTGCCTCATAGCCCCAAGAAATTAAATTAACTGTGTATCATCTTGAGTTCGTCTTCTACGATACTATACTGTTGAGGAGTGCCCCGACACCAACAAATGAACTAATTTCATATAATAAATAATAATAAATACCATGGGACAATTGACACCAATTGACCTAGTCCCAAACTAGGCAAAGCCTGTACTATGGGCATCCATCCATCATCCAACATCCAAGACCCGAGAACAAAATTCATATTCATCATACCAACAACCCGGGACCTCAAGCTTCATAGTCAGGGTCTCTAACCACTAGGCTATCCGGTCGTTAATATTACCTACATAACAGTAAAACGAGTATCAAAAGCTGGATAATGGATTTAAAAACAACAATTACTATAAAACATCAGAGTTACAGATTATTTTGTAACGCCGGGTAACTTACTAAGGAAAACATAAATTAGAAACATACCATAATACTACAATCCCGTGATAAGCTTATCAAACTTCCGTTGATAACGAATTAATTACGGTATAAAATCGACTCGTTTTTTTAAGATTTTAGATAGACATTTTTGTAATAAATCAGCAGCAAAAGTACACACGTCACAATGATCTGAGCACGGCTCTATTGTTATAGACATAAGAGCTTGTGCAGATCATTGTGACCGCTTCGGTTGCTCAGCTAAGCACGGCTCTATTGTTATAGACATAAGAGCTTGTGCAGATCATTGTGACCGCTTCGGTTGCTCAGCTAAGCACGGCTCTATTGTTATAGACATAAGAGCTTGTGCAGATCATTGTGACCGCTTCGGTTGCTCAGCTAAGCACGGCTCTATTGTTATAGACATAAGAGCTTGTGCAGATCATTGTGACCGCTTCGGTTGCTCAGCTAAGCACGGCTCTATTGTTATAGACATAAGAGCTTGCGCAGATCATTGTGACCGCTTCGGTTGCTCAGCTAAGCACGGCTCTATTGTTATAGACATAAGAGCTTGTGCAGATCATTGTGACCGCTTCGGTTGCTCAGCTAAGCACGGCTCTATTGTTATAGACATAAGAGCTTGTGCAGATCATTGTGACCGCTTCGGTTGCTCAGCTAAGCACGGCTCTATTGTTATAGACATAAGAGCTTGTGCAGATCATTGTGACCGCTTCGGTTGCTCAGCTAAGCACAGCTCTATTGTTATAGACATAAGAGCTTGTGCAGATCATTGTGACCGCTTCGGTTGCTCAGCTAAGCACGGCTCTATTGTTATAGACATAAGAGCTTGCGCAGATCATTGTGACCGCTTCGGTTGCTCAGCTAAGCACGGCTCTATTGTTATAGACATAAGAGCTTGTGCAGATCATTGTGACCGCTTCGGTTGCTCAGCTAAGCACGGCTCTATTGTTATAGACATAAGAGCTTGTGCAGATCATTGTGACCGCTTCGGTTGCTCAGCTAAGCACGGCTCTATTGTTATAGACATAAGAGCTTGTGCAGATCATTGTGACCGCTTCGGTTGCTCAGCTAAGCACGGCTCTATTGTTATAGACATAAGAGCTTGTGCAGATCATTGTGACCGCTTCGGTTGCTCAGCTAAGCACGGCTCTATTGTTATAGACATAAGAGCTTGTGCAGATCATTGTGACCGCTTCGGTTGCTTAGCAACTAGTGCTGCTTACTGTACAAAGTGTTTTTTACTGTATTTGTACCTACTGTATTGTGAAGGTACTGTACCTACCAAAGTTACATATCCAATTATCCATACCAAACTTCAAGTCAATCCAACCTCTGAAAGTGGGTCAAATTTAGCCTGCAAGATTTGTTTACACGCACAGACAGACAGAGAGAAAAACCGGCCAAGAGTGTACCGGTCATCTATACCTATAAAACAGTACCATGACTGACTGACCGCCTGACTGACTGACTGACTGACTGACAGACAACGCACAGCCTAAAACACTGGGACCTAGAGAGTTGAAATTTGGCAAACATGTACCTTGAGTATCCTAGAGGAGACCAGAAAAGCTTAGCTTACTACCTACCTGTATTCACAGCATTTCTTCTTGTGTTTGGTAATACTTTTTATCTACACACATATCATAAGTCCTCTATAATGCGTTCAGAAACCGTAGAAAATGACCAGCATTGCAGCACGACGACGCCTTCGCCGCCAGCCCCAGCACCACCACCACCCCAGCAGTAAAGTAATAGTCATTACGACATCGAATTCGATATCGTAATAACTTTTCGATATCGAATTCGATGTTTCGAATTTGAAAACCAACGCAATTTACAATCATAGTGAAATAAAACGGATCACTCACGTATGTAAGTTGAGTTCAGTCCGACATGTATAAATAATAATGTGTTTTTTTTTTTACAATAAAAAAACCAGTTTACAAAACGTCCGCTCGGTATGTTTGTCTATGATAAAAAAAAACAGTCAAATTCGTGACAGGTATGCGTATGATACGGCTTCTGAACCCATCTTAGAGTACTTATAATATGTGTGTAGATAAAGTAATGTATGCAACTCCACATAATTAGGCCTTAAAACACTCATTATGTAGCAGTTGCATAGACTATTATTAAATTATAATATTCCAAATACCGAAACAAGAATACGCAGAGCCAGCAAGTAGAGCTTAGTCCGGGAATCGAACCCTGTCCTCGACATTTCACGTCACGTGCTCTACCCGTACACCAAACAAAGGTGGTAAAATCTTATTTTTAATTAACGGTAGAATTTTTAACTGCAGCCCTACCTACGCTCCGACACAAATCCGCGGCCCGAGTCAAGTGCGCTGATATTTCTAACTATTAGTATATATTCAGGGGTGTCACAGTGGGGTCCGCAGCGGAGCCCTAATGACTGTTCTCAAGTGACTGCCCCTAGAGTAGAATATAGGATAACAGAACCGACAGTTTCGAAAGCTTCCCTTCAAAACTTGCTCACTTTCGGTCGCGTTTGCGTTAAAGTGTCAAATAGTATGAGTGCCCTTAGCGTAATCAAAACGCACAAAATACGTCTCGGTCGCGTTTGCGTTAAAGTGTCAAATAGTATGAGTGCCCTTAGCGTAATCAAAACGCACAAAATACGTCTCGGTCGCGTTTGCGTTAAAGTGTCAAATAGTATGAGTGCCCTTAGCGTAATCAAAACGCACAAAATACGTCTCGATCGCGTTTGCGTTAAACTGTCAAATAGTATGAGAATTGCTTAACGCGAACGCGATCGAGACGTATTTCTTGGCTTTGTCGGCGATTACACTAGGCGCTGAGAATTGTTTGTTGTCGATGCGTGCCACTAGTGGCGCTGCTAATGTGCCTATAGTAGTTCAGACGTAAACGCGAAAGCGATCGAGACGTTTTTTTTTGCCGTTGATTATACTAGGCACGCAGAGCGCCTAGTGTAATCGCCGACCAGGCCAAGAAATACGTCTCGATCGCGTTCACGTTTAACAATTCTCATACTATTTGACACTTCAACGCAAACGCGATCGAGACGTATTTTGTGCTTTTTGATTACACTAAGGGCACTGGCTTATTACTTTAACGAAACATTGTACGTAAATTGGCAGTCCTGGTTTTAAATTTCTTGCTCGAATACTTAATTCTTCTGGTGCCTTTAAAAAAAGAAGCGGGTGGTAGGTCCTTGTGCGAGGTCTGTCCGGATCGCTACCACCATCTTACTCGCTAACTACTATTATAATTACTGTATTATATTGACTAGGTCAATTGGTATCAATGTCAATTGTCCCATGATATTTATATATTTACTAGCTATTGCCCGCGACTTCGTCCGCGTAGATTTCAGTTATCGCTATCCCGCGGGAACTATAATTAAAATTTTCCCGAATAAAAAGTAGCCTATGTTATTAACAATATTCAAACTATCTTCTTACCAAATTTCATCTAGATTGGTGCTGCGGTTTTCCCGTGAAGAGGTAACAAACAGACAGACAGAGAGACAGAGTTACTTTCGCATTTATAATATTGGTTAGGATTAGTTAGGGTTTTGTTGTGTTGTGTTGTGTTGTGTGGAGAGTAAGACAGACGGTGTAATTACAGGCACAAATAGCATTTCATTTTAGCTCTCCAGGTAGGCAACGTATCTGCAAGCCCTCCAGGGTGATGAGGCAGGGGGGGGGGGATGAGCAGAGTGGAGATCATCAAGAAATCATACTTCACGAGAGATTGAACATAACTTTTATCGACTATTACAGTTATCGATGTTATCGAATCGACTCTTCGCTTGTTATCAATTTGTAACATTTATGTTTTGTGCAATAAAGACTAAATAAATAATTAACTTTTGCCGAAAATTTACAAAAGCTTCCAAGTAGATTTTTCCTGTGTGTTACGATAAGTTACATTCTTTTCACCTTGTTGACATTCATATCCATATTAATTAATCTATATAGCAAGCTTATTTCTGAGTTACAAAAGCACTTAGCTGATGCAACTTGTGACCAAAGGGCTGGCAGTTTTCTCTCTCGAAGAATCAGCATCGCTATTCAGCGAGGCAACGCTGCCAGCCTTTTGGGCACCATGCCACGGGGGCCTTATTTAGATTTAATTTAGTTTTAAGTTGTAGTTTATTTAGTTTAAGCTTAGATTTAATGTCATTGTAAATTGCTTTTATTATTTAAATAAAGTTTCCATCTATATAGCTACTTCAAATCCACGTCGCTCATTTGCATGTCATGTCATTTATGTTAAATTTGAACTATGCATAATAAATTAATAATCCATAACTGGGAGAGTCGATAAATTACAATGTTCTTTACCTGACTTTTTTATTTTCGCTTTGAGAATTCCGCTCCTTGGTAATCACTTGCTATCAGGTGACCCACTTGCTCGTTTGCCTTCCTTGTAGTATGAAAAAGTCCCGTCTGTATTTTTAGTCTGTGGCGTGGGCGGGCCACCACGCTACAACGCCGCTTCGTGTGAGCACCTGAGCTTTGGCTTCCGTTGACGACGACGCCGCGTGTGCACTCTGACTGCAGAGCTCCGAGCACGAGTATTGATATAGTCGTACTAGAGGCAAGAAAGAAAGAAATGTTTATTACCGGACGACCGGATAGCCTTGTGGTTAGAGACCTAGGGCCTTATTCATAAACGTCACTCAAGCCTCCATTAAGCCTCCAAAAGTTGAAAAACCCCCGACATCGTCATTTCAAAGTTCAATATTTCAAAAACGGGTGAACTGATTTTAATGAACCTTAGATAAGAAACTAGCTTTCGATTAAAAAAGATCGGTCCATCCGTTTGGGAGCCACGATGCCACAGAAAGATACACAGATACACATGCAATCTTATAACACCCCTCCTTTTCGTCGGGTATTAAAAATAGGTTTTGTCTTCTTCTTACTAACGGAAATGTCGATGTGACAAAAAAGGACAAACGAACTTTAACGACATTTTAGTTAAAACAGGTTTATGAATAACTTGGCTAGTTCCCTAGAACATCTAGCTCCTGTCTAGCTAATTACTACGCTACGCTACGTAACGTAATCTAGTTGAATGGTTATCGAGTTCTTTTTTATGACGTTTGGAATAGCGCGTATTTGGTACTTTTGCGGGTGGTAGGACCTAGTGCGAGGTCCGGCCGGATCGCTACCACCATCTTGTTAGCTAATCCTGCCGCTAAGCAGCAGTGCTTGCGCTGTTGTTGTTGTATCTAAAATAATGAAGATGGCAGCACAGTGGCCCATGCCGTATGTCCTTGTAGTTAAGTCAGTCTGTGGTAAAATAAAGAAACATAATTTCGCAATCAATAAATTTGCCTTTTTATTCGAATTATTTAATAACGTAATAAATACAACAGTCGAGTTCCGGTGAGGAGAGTAGGACAGCTGGGTGTACTTACGGGCACAAGAGGCTTTTAATCTTAGCTCTCTAGGTTGGCAACGCATCTGCAAACCCCTTGGGGTTGCGGGTGTCTATGGGCAGTGGTGATCTCTTACCACCAGGTAAGAGACCTAGCTCGTTTGCCTTCCTTGTAGTCAGTATAAAAAAAAAGATTTATGTCATGATGTTTCTCGATGGCGATACGATAACGATTACGGGACTCAGGTGTCGAACTTTCGTGCTTGAGGCTCAGAGCCCTTAGAGCAAATTTCACGTCGCAACAAGCGTTTCAATTGCGTTCGCGTTTACGTCTGAATTACTATGAGCAAATTGGCAGCGCCACTTCACTAGTGGCATGTATTGTATCGACGACAAACAATTCTCATGCTATTTGACACTATATAACACAAACGCGTTCGAGACGTATTTTTGACCGCTGATTACACTAGACGCTCGGCGAGTAATTCAGACGTAAACACGAACGCGATCGAGACGTTTTCAGGGTTCCGTACCTCAAAAGGAAAAAACGGAACCCTTATAGGATCACTTTGTTTTCCGTCTGTCTGTCTATCAAGACCCTTTTTCTCTGGAAATGCTGAAATTAATATCTAATACTCAAACCTGCGGTCCCTTGAAGCTGTGAAAAAAATCAACCTTCTAAGTCAACGCAATCAAAACATACAGTAATTAAAAAGGCCATTTCCATACAAATGACCGATTTCCAAAAACCTACAGGGTACTTCCAGATGTCCTAGAAACTTGAAATTTGGTATGAAGGTAGCTCTTATAGCACAACTACTCCGAAAAGTCTCAAAATATTAAATTTTTATGTCTGTCTGTAGGTTTCACAGTCCAATATAAGTTGACCCCACACTGCGCACATTTTGCTTAGGAGCAGGGCTCTGCTAACACTGGTATTTTTAAAATACTGGGGAAACTTTCTACGGAACCCTCGTGCGCGAGTCCGACTCGCACTTGGCCGGTTTTTTGATCTTTGATTACACGTATGACATGTATCGACAACAAACAATTCTCATACTATTTGAGAGTTTAACGCAAACGCGTTCGAGACGTATTTTTTGGCCGTCGATCACACTGTTTCCTTTTATTAAAACCTCAGAATACAGAAAAAACCAGAACCCGCGAACGCGTCTAAACCCGAGGCAATTAAAACCACACATAAAAAGAGAACTTCAAGGAACTGGGCTTCGATTTTTGAATCTCACTTAGTGACTAAATTATAGAGGCCTCCCGTGACCAGAGGGCTGGCTAATACTTCGCTCAGCGAATCAGCATTGCCATACAACATGGCAATGCTGCCAGCCTTCTGGGCACCCTTCCCATTGGCGGCGATCTGGGAGAGATTTTTTACCTTTAGTTTAGTTTTAGTTAGTAAGTATTTAGTATTTAAAATTTTAGTTTTAAGTTTTATAATGTACCTACCTCATTATAATTTATTTACTTTTTTTGAATAAATAATTATCATCCATGACATTGATATAACTATTTGCCAAAAGCCTTATTTTACCGTCTACTAACATGCAGCTAATTTGCGTTTCTGTCGAAGACAAGCAAGTCAACATAGTGGATTGAGGTTAGCTGTCACTCATTGATCTCGTTTACGAGCGGTGGGTGGGGGCATTCGTATTTGATACCATGAGCACTGAATTTAGTCACCGGGTGAGATTCAAAAATCGATACCCTGCAGGTTTGAATATTTGATATTAATTTGACACGCGTTTCAGAGAAAAAGGGTCTTGTCAGACAGACAGACGGACAACAGAGCGATCCTATAAGGGTTCCGTTTTTTCCTTTTGAATTACGGAACCCTAAAAACAAGATAGGTACGATTATATTTTAAGTGCAAACGGGTAGCGAAATCAACAAAAAATTTACACATCGCACACGGCTTCTGGTTTGTTCAGTATTCTGAGATTACTCGTAATCAGCTAAATAATGATTTGTGTTAATAAAACAAAACATCTACAGTTTTTTAGCACACGTTATGGAATCATAAAGATGATTCCCAACCGTGTTTGACAAACAACAAGCTTGTCCGTGTGGATTTACGCACACAAATAAACGTTGAGGCGCCGACAGATTTATAATAATTAGATACGCACACAAGGACGCGAAGGACACACAACCACCGAAACAAGTCACGGCTGGTTATTCTCTATACTATACAGACAGACATACAGGCAGACAACAAAGTGATTCTTCAAGGGTTCCGTTTTTACTTTTTGGGGTACGGAATCCTTATAGGATCACTTTGACCGTGTGTCAAGACCCTTTTTCTCTTGAAGCTGAAATTAATATCAAATACTCGAGCCTGCAGTCTCTTGAAGCTGTGAAAAAATCAAGCCTCTAACTCAACGCAATCAAAAGATACAGTCATTATAAAGGGTGTTTCCTTCTAAAATGCTGTGGTATCAAAACTTTAAGAAGGACTTTTGGTTATCCTAGTCACTTGAAATATCGTATGAAGGTAGCACTTACAGCACGAAAAGGAAGAAAGCGAATAATCATGTCACGTCTTTTTATTGAAAAACGCTTTTTAAAAATAAGTGATCATCTACACTAATATTATAAAGAGGAAAGATTTGTACCTATTTTTGTATGTTTGTAATGAATAGGCTCAAAAAGTACTGGGCCGATTTAAAAAATTCTTTCACCAATAGAATGCTACATTCTTCTACATCTACATCTACACTAATATTATAAAGAGGAAAGATTTGTACCTATTTTTGTATGTTTGTATGTTTGTAATGAATAGGCTCAAAAAGTACTGGGCCGATTTAAAAAATTCTTTCACCAATCTACACTAATAATATTATAAAGAGGAAAGATTTGTACCTATTTTTGTATGTTTGTATGTTTGTAATGAATAGGCTCAAAAAGTACTGGGCCGATTTAAAAATTCTTTCACCAATAGAATGCTACATTCTTCCAATTTGACATAGGCTACATTTCATTTTGAAAAAAATTAGGGATCCTTGGTAAAATTTGAACAATGTAACCGAAGGTGTAGAAAAATGAGTCTTAAAATGTCTTTCGTCGAATGCGCTGCCGAAACTATTAGCGATAGAACAAAATAATGTACAACAATATTGAAGAACATCATAATGTCTACAAAAAACTCCGCGGTAGCATATGTCCAACTATTGTAGTTATGTCACTACAACAACTTTTTTCATTTTATAATTGTCTACCCCGTGCGAAGCCGGGACGGGCTGCTAGTCACGTATAAAACTAAATAATATTATAAATGCGAAAGTAACTCTGTCTCTCTGTCTCCCTGCCCGTCTGTTTGTTACCTCTTCGCGGGAAAACCGCTGCACCAATCTAGATGAAATTTGGTAATACGATAGTTTGAATATTGTGGCTACTTTTTATTTGAAAAAATTGTATAGTTGCCGCGGTATAATAGCGATAACCGAAATCTACGCGGACGAAGTCGCGGGCAACAGCTAGTTACAAATAAGTAGGTATGTCCTGTTGTTGATATTTTTTTACGTCTTAATTACGTTTCTTAGCAAAGGTGAGGCGGTGTGAAGAGGATGCAAAATACCAACATAACGTCACCTTATCTTATCCTATCATACTCTACCCTATCGTATCAACTTCTATCTTATCCTATCCTATCCCATCCCATCCTATCCTACCCCATCCCACCCCATCCTTCCCCATCCCATCCTATCCTACCCCATTCCATCCTATCCTACCCCATTCCATCCTATCCTATCGTATTCTAAACCGACCGATTATGTATCTAGACTGTGGTTAGAAGTGAAAGTAAAAATACATTTTTGCTCCGTTGCCGTATGTTGTTTAGCCTCTAAAACCGTGTGTACACACACCCAAAATAGTCCATAGCTTTCATCTCGTTATAGCGCCACAATTACGCCTCGGTCGATTGACGGCGTCACTTACGTATATCCTTTAACACCATGCTGTAAGGTCCAAGTTGCCGTGGCAACCTGAAAATAAACATCAAAGATACTGAGATAGATTTAGTTTCACTTAAAAAGCAAATAAGCCAGTAATTAATAAATAAAAACAACCCAGCAAGTGCGAGTCGGACTCGCGCATGGAGAATTAAGTATGTAACTCTTTTCGTTTTTTTTAACCTTGCTTTGTGACAAATTTCATGATTCTAGGATAATGATAATAATAATAAAATATCGTAGGACAAATTTTAATGACACCAATTGATCTAGTCCCAAATTAAGAAGAGCTTGTGAGTTATGGATACTAGACAACGGATAAACATACTTATATAGATAAATACATATATTAAACATCCATGACTCGCGAACAAACATTTGTATTCATCATACAAACATCTGCCCTGACCGGGGATCGAACCCGGGACCTCAAGCTTTGCAGTCAGGTTCTCTAACCACTGGGGTATTGCAGGATAGTGGGAAGTACCCCCTATGGTTTTGATTTACTTCGAATTGACAGACGGACAGACAGACTGAAAGCAAAGTGAAGTCTTGCAAGTTAAAATTGTCAAAACTTTGGCCTGTCTACGTACAAAATATGGCATTGATATACAATGATATCGTAAGTAAAGGTAGGTACGTCATATGCTCATAAGACAATCGAAAAACATGTTCCGAACATGTTGACATTTGCGTGCAAGTTTGGCCCTTATTTAAGAGAGATTGTGGCCAAAGAGGCTGCAATTTGTAGGCGATTCATTTTCAGCATGCTAATGACATATCTACTACCTCTTTTTTTAAATTATGTAATTATCATAGCAATAAAATAATTTACAGTACTGCTAGCAAAAATACTATTTATGTGACCCATGAAACATGTAAGCTAAACGTGTCAATGATCGACACTTTATTACCAATAATTGACACCCGTCGCTAAAAGTTGATTGACCCAAGTTAAGTTTTGCATTTACCTTAGTGATAAAAAAAACTCTTGGTACAGCCGTTTGTTAATTCTCTAGGGTCCAACTTACATAATAAATACATGTGTAGTAAAGCTGACATGTTGAGTTGAATATTAGATACTCAACTAGTTCCCCCCTCCCCCCTCCCGGTCTATCTTCCTCCCCCTTCCTGGCCCTAAGCCAGTTCAGGACTATCCTTTTATTTATGTTCCGCATTCATTTACTCCCTATACCCAGGGAGAGGCAGCCTACTTAGTGCTAAATAACTGAGCGGTTTATTGATTACGATACAATACAATACAAATACTTTTTATTGAAAACCACAAAACAGTAAAAGGGAATTCCAAAATCAGGTATGGTAGACATTAGGTAATCTTATCGCTGCTTAAAAACGATCTCTTACAGAAAAATGAACTACAGAAACTAAGATAAAGAGGCCAATTTAGGTAGGAATTTTCTCTATTTAATTTATACAATCAGTCGAAATGTATTTCTGATCTAAATAGGATTATTTATTTATGGCATAAAAGAAACCAATGAAGAATTAAAATCACGTGGATTGTAACTGTAGTTGCTACTACTTACTCAATAAATAGTAAATACTTATTTAAAAAAAACGGTCTATCGCAGTTTTTTTAAACTAAATGGTTTAAAATATCTGCGTACCACTCTCTTATCCCAGCCACGTAAGCCATATGTGTACTGAATAATATATTATATGAAACAGGATTGTCGCAAAAACGGGCTATCTTGTAGAGCTCTTATAAGGCGGTGGTGCGTTTTTCTCATAAATACCACATCATGAAATTAATATCAATTGCGGGTACGCCTTCTACGTCTCGAAAAAAAGAAGACTGGCGTGTTGCAAAATATGCACGGGCTGTGCATGGCTGGTAGTTAAAATGAATTTTGTTAGGTATTTATTGTGTATGGAAGTTTTTTGTATGAATCCCGTTTTTGGTGTAGCTGTTTTTGGTGTACCTAAAACGGTGGATGCTTTAATTGAGACTGGTTGAATCATTGTTTAACAAACGTGATTGTCTGTAGAGAAGTGGCCCCAATATTAAATCTAGTCCTAGTTTTGATGTGCTGACGATAAAAAAATATTCAGATGTCTTCAATTTTGCCGTCTCAGTAAACTTACTGTCATTAGGCAATCCAATCTTTGCTTGCTATCTGTCAATGAGAGTATGGTGGGCCAATTCAGAAAAAAAAACAGTGCATCAGAACATGAGATATCATCATTATCATCATCATCATCAGCCTATTCTAGTCCACTGCTGGACATAGGCCTCCCCTAATGAGCGCCATAGCGCCCTGTCTTCAGCTTGCCGCATCCAGCATCTGCCTGCAGTCTTTCGCAGATCGTCATCCCACATGAGATATATTTATTGAATATTAAACAGCTCTACTCCCACTCAAGAAAATATGAAAACGTATTTAATAAGAGTGAGTTACAAAAGCGCTTAGTTGATGCATCTTGTGACCAAAGGGCTCGCAGTTTTCTCTCTCAAAGAATCAGCATCGCTATTCAGCGAGGCAACGCTGCCAGCCTTTTGGGCACTATGCCACGGGGCCTTATTTAGATTTAATTTAATTTTAAGTTGTAGTTTATTTAGTTTAAGCTTAGATTTAATGTCACTGTAAATTGCTTTTATTATGTAAATAAAGTATTTCTCTATCTTTAATAATAAGAAAACATGGAGGTTTTTAGTACAGACAAAATACGCTACTTAAATGGAATACTAATGCCATATTTATATTTAGTAGAAATACCTGTCCCACGGGCCAGGCAAAAATCAGTCTTATGACAATGTCATAAACATTTTGACAGAAGCTTCTCTCACTTTAACTGTAGCGATGTTTTCTACTATACTGATTCGTCCTTATTTTTTCCTAACATATTTCATTATAGGTAGGTAATCCGAAAACTATGGCCTTAAAAAAAGTTTTAAAATGTGCAAACAAGGTCCTTGGATATTGTTATGATATCATACTCAAAACCACCTTTAAGTTTTAGGTCCTGTTGCAATAAAAAAAATATCTAATTATGTTTTGTAATTATTTTCAAAATATTTGGGTGAGCATTATCTATATTTCAAATGTCAACTGATAGCAGTACCTGAGATTACTAGCTGTGACCATTGATATACAAAAATATACAGATAGGTACGCCAACGTTTCACCACGCGTAGACAAGCAATTATATTCGGTGACTTAGTATCCCTTGACATTCAGTCTAATGACAGCTAAAGAGTGAGGGCCGCACTTGGTCAGCGTTGAACAGGTGCGTGGCCTATCTTCAAAGTTTTATGTATCGATGGCCGTGACGGACAATCAGATCATAAGTGTCATTTGACAATTTTGGTACGGAGCCCTAAAACATTACTATGACGTAGTCAATGACTGTTACGACATTGAATATTATAATTATTATAATAATAAAAACAGGGATAATAATAAACTTTTCCTTATTTTGTGCTGTTTGTAGTGTCCTATTGGACAAAATTAACTAAATAAAATAATAGTTCCGTTACAAATACTGATATGCAAATTAGTTCCTCCTTACAGTGTTTTAAACACGGACCAACCACCCTCTGGACACCAAATGTCAGGGCGAACGTTTCCGAAACGCGTATGCTCATTTGCACCTATAAATCTCTCTAGCCTCGAATCGCGGCTCACTTTCGACCAGACGACAAGCGAGATGACAAGCTATGAACCAATCACGACGCATTCCCCCGGCCCGCTCACCGCGGCTTTTTTCGTAATGACTTTCCAAGTAAATTATAGAAGATGCGGTGTCCAGAACCCTCTGGTTGTGTTTGGTCCGTGGATTTAAACGAATCACTCAACTCACCGATGTCAGTCGAGTATAGTTCAATTGAGAAATGTTTTCACATGTCAAAGTGCTTATGACCTTGACATAGGATTGATTTTTGTCTGATCAGTGGAAAAAATTTTTTCACCACACCTATACCTACTTATTGGTCAACACATTTCGGTCTAATCCACAGCCCTTCCTCAGGGAGCAAACGCTTCGCCGGCAGCAAAACGCAAACGGAAACATGTCGGGCTATACTCGACTGACATACGTGAGTGGTCCATTTATTTCACTACCTATTCCTTCCAGGTGTATTCCTAAAGGGCTGTTCCAGCGTATAAAAGTCAAATTGGCTGTCATTTAGTACCGAAAATTGGCACGAGAGTTAGAAACAGCAAGCGTGTAGGTAATTAAATCGTTATAAAGAATTGACAACATTTCATATTTTAGAGACTATAATTTGATGAATTGTCTGTATTCTACTTTGAAAGAGGAGCAAACCTACGGTTTTAAATTTTCATTAGGACTTGTAATTAGTTTATTATTAATTTATTAAAAGGTACTTATTCCAAAAGGACGTAACTCCGAAACGGCGCTAGGATGGATCAATTGCCTTTGTCTTGTCACGATCAAAAAAACAAAACCAAGATGTTAAATTTATCTGACATTGTCAAACCTACGTGTGATTGTTACTTTTTTTTCGTGAAAAAGGCAAAAGTGTTACACCCATTCTTGCGCCGTTTTGGTAGAATTGGTAATTTTGTTTTACTCTCTTGTATTAAAAAAAATAAGTAATATACTTTTTTTTATAAATATAGTGTTGTGCTCAGGAGGCAAAGCCCTTTCGATACCTATATTAATTCCCATATGTGAAAAATATGAAATGTTGTCAATTACCCTAGTATTATATACGTTTAAATATATCAATAAAATGCCCATCCTTTTATTATACTAATTTCGTAAGCGTATTTGCTACAAAACTTAATACCTAATCGAGGAGCGGAATAATTCATAGCAGAAATCAAACTTCAAGGGGGATTGAAATAAGTTTCATCGACTATTCCAGTTATTGTTGTTATCGAATCGACTCTTCGCTTCTTATCGACGTTTAACGTTACTCTGTAACATTTGAGCTCTTTGATAAGCGGCTTAAATGAAATAAATATTTTTGCCGAACAAAAGCTTCCAAGTAGGTTTTTAGGGTTCCGTACCCCAAAAGGAAAAAACGGAACCCTTATAGGATCACTTTGTTGTCCGTCTGTCTGTCAAGACCCTTTTTCTCTGGAACGCGTGGAAGTAGCATGCTGAAATTCATATTAAATACTTGTAGCGACCCTAGCGCCACACGCGAGTGCCGTCACTATTGTACGTCACTGTTCTTCATCGCGCTAACGAAGTTTCTCAAGTCGGTTGCATAAATACAACTTCCACCTCTCTTCCTTCGGACTTCGGTCCCCAGGCATAACATCTGTCTGGAGAGAGATCTCTCTATTGGAGTCCTCCCCAAATACTCAAGCCTGCGGGGTCCCTTGAAGCTGTGAAAAAATCAAACTTCTAAGTCAACGCAATCAAAAGATACAGTCATTAAAAAGCTATTTCCATACAAATTGCCGAAATCCAAAACCTAAAGGGTACTTCCAGTTGTCCTAGAAACTTGAAATTTGGTATGAAGGTAGCTCTTATAGCACAACTAATCACGAAAGTCTCAAAATCAAAATTTTTAATGTCTGTAGATTTCGCAGACCAATATAAGTTGACCCCACACTGCGTACATTTTGCTTAGGAGCAGGGCTCTGCTTACACTGGACTTATTAAAACACTAGGGAAAAGCTTTAAAATCTTTCTACGGAACCCTCGTGCGCGAGTCCGACTCGCACTTGGCCGATTCTCCTTTTTGTTCCGATAAGTTACATTCATTTTGTTTCATTGCCACTAATATCCATATCAATCTAACAATAATAGCTACTTCAAATCCGCTCTTGGTCATTTGCTCATGTCATTTGTGTTAAATTTGAACTAAATAAAATAATCGTTAACGGGAAAAGTCGATAAATTATGTTTTAAATTTTGCTATGAAAATTCCGCTCCTTGTCAATAATAATAGTAGTTTATTCAACTGCTACATAATGAGGTCCCTAAAACACGAGTGTGTTTTTATGAAACGAGGCGAAGCTGAGTTTCATAATAGGATCACACGAGTGTTTTAAGGCCTAATTATGTGGAGATGCATACATTACTTTATCTACACACATATTATAAGTACTCTAAGATGGGTTCAGAAGCCGAAGGCATATATCATACCCATACCTGTCACGAATTTGATTGTTTATTTTAAACCATAGACAAACATACCGAGCTGACGTTTCGTAAACTGTTTTTTTTTTGTAAAAAAAAATACACATATCACATTATTAATTATACATGTCGGACTGAACTCGACTTATGTACGTGAGTGATCCGTTTTATTTCACTATGATTGTAAATTACGTTGGTTGCCAAATTCGAAAAATCGAATTCGATATCGAAAAGTCATTACGACATTGAATTCGATGTCGTAATGACTATTACTTTACCGCTGGACCTGCAGGGCGGGCGGAGGCGACGATATACTGCAATGCTGGTCATTTTATACGGTTTCTGAACGCATTATAGAGGACTTATGATACGTGTGTAGATAAATGTATTTTCTTGATGGCGATACGATAACGTTACTACTCGATTGCGTTACGTTGGATTCGAATATTCGTGCGCCGAGCACGAGTATTCGAATGCTACGTAACGTAATCGAGTGGAACGTTATTGAGAAAATTTGTATGACTAAGCGTATTTGGTGCTAAAATTCAATTTGAAGTTTCTTAACGGATATGATAACGATTACGTTACGCAGGATTCGAATATTCGTGCCTGGGTCTCACTAGTTAAACATAGTTAATTCTGTGTCATAGCACAGATTTTAATTAAACACATACAAACATTCTACCGCGATGAGCATTTGGTTTTCACTAACTAGTACATTTTCAAACAACGGTTCATATTTCAAACACTTCCTGTTAGCTTCGACGTATGAAAATTCACTAACTATGTTAGAACTAATGCTAATTAAAAGTTCTAACTAAGGACGATTTAAACAAGAGGACTGCCAATGTCATTCTATATATACTCAAGAGCAATAAAAACGGGTCACTTTGTATGAACAATTCCATACAAACTGACCCGTTTTTTTGCTCTTGAGTGTAGTTGTGGGTGGTAGGACCGTTTTGACCGTCTCGTATAGGAGGACTTGTGCGAGATCCGTCCAGCTACCACCATTTTACTCGCTAATCCTGCCGCTAAGCAGCAGTGCTTGCACTATTGTGTTCTGATGTGGAAAGTAATTAAGACAGCCGGTGTAATACAAGAGACATTTCATTTTCATGATCTCAGTAGGAGTATCTTTTTGTATTTTTTCTCCAATTTTTTTATTTTTACGGTTATCCCGTGAATATAAATTATATTTTTTATAAACTCACTGAAACATGAATACACAGAAAAAAACCAGAAAAATCCCGGGGTTGGCATTTTTCTGGTTTTTTTCTGTGTATTCATGTTTCAGTGAGTTTATAAAAAATATAATTGACATTTCATCTTAGTTATCTAGGTTGGAAACGCATCTCCAAACCCCCCGGGGTAGCTGGTGTCTATGGGCAGTGGTGATCACTTGCCATCAGGTGACCTACTTACTCGTTTGCCTCTTTTTCGTATAAAGAAATGAGTAAGTACAGAGACCGACTTAGTATAATTCAAATGAATAAAATGCTAAATGTAAATTTGTTTTGGAAAATGAAACTACTGCAATGAATATCATAAATAAATAAATATCATGGGACAATCGACACCAATTGACCTAGTCCCAAACTGGGCAAAGCCTGTACTATGGGTACTAGACAACGGATAAACATACTTAAATATAAATACATACTGACATAGTTAATAAACATCCAAGAAACGAGATCAAGTATTCGTTTTAGTCTTACAAATGTCTCGAGCTTCATAGTCAGGGTCTCCAACCGCTACGTTAACCGGCCGTCCAAGATACATTTTTTGAAAGTAAAATTTGGCAAAAAATCTTTTGCCCCAAAGGGTAACAGATCAGTGAAACGGTTTAGCTGTTGTTTCAAAGGAACGCAACATTTCTCAGACACTGACAATTTTTTTTGAAAGAGGGACGCAAACGAGCAAGCACTTCTCAAAATGTACGCACGTTTTCGGGACTTCATCACGTAAATAAACGTAATAAAAATAATTACTTTTTTTTTAATGAAAGAGCGGGTCACCGGGTTGGTAAGCGATCACCGCCACCCATGAGAACCAGCCACCCCAAGAGAGTCACTAGTCCGTTGCCGGCCTTTAAGGAGGATAAGGGATAGAGGAAATGGGGGATCGGGCCTCCCGCACTCTCACTGACCAAACGAAACGCAACAGGGGTGCTGTTGCTTCACGCAGATTTTCTGCGAGGGTGTTGATGTGCGAGGTGGTGGTCCAGCCGAGAGATTTGGCAGTCTTTTTGGTTAAATCGTCCTTGTTCAAACGAACCACAGTTTTCGACCGCTGAATTAAGCTCTTCAGGTGGAGTCAAATGTTTCATGTTCTGGCTCCTAATAATTTGTAAGCAATTCATCATCATCAGCAGCCTTTACGTCCCACTGCTGGGCACAGGCCTCCTCTCAGATTGAGAGGGCTTGGGCTATAGTTCCCACCCGGGCCCAATGCAGATTGGGAACTTTACACACATCATTGAATTGCCTTACAGGAGTGTGTATGTTTTCCTTCGCCGAAAAGCTCATGATAAATTGCAAATGTAATTCAACACATAAATTTCGAAAAATTTAGAGGTGCCGGGGTTTGAACCCACGACCCTCTGCTTGAGAGGCCATAAGTCAAACCACTAGGCTATATCAAATCTAGGCTAGTTAAATAACAACAACAAACATGTTTAGGCAGTTGTTGCTAGTACTCCATACGTGTAAGAGAACATACAGATATTTCGACAGTTAATTTAAAACACTTTAAGGCAAGGAAGATAGTATACTGAGTGTCAAAGCCCATACTTCGAATCGTTCCCCGCAGTCATGTTAAAATTCAGGCAATTTCAAGATGGCGCCAAGGTCGTAGCCAGCGGGTCAAATAATAACAAAACAGCGGTTCTAATGTGTCACTCAAGCAAGGTAGATGGCGCTGAATGTAAATAAGAACGATTCAAAGTATGGGCTTTGTCAATCCGTTTACTTTCCATGATCCTTGCTTTAAGGTCTCTAAGCAATTTTTTCCTTAATTGAATAAATTCCGCATTAATCGCTCCGAAAGTAGAAAAAATTACTAACCTCCCCCCACCCCTCTTTTTTTTTAAACAGTGAATGGGCATTGCTCCGTCGTACACCACATCTTCGCTTACCATCAGGCGTGATTGTGGTCAAACGCAAGCCTATAGCGTATAAAAAAACCGGCCAAGTGCGAGTCAGACTCGCGCACGAGGGCTCCGTAGAGAGATTTAACGCTTTTCCCTAGGGTTTTAAGAAGACCAGTGTTAGCAGAGCCCTGCTCCTAAGCAAAATGTACGTAGGGTGGGGTCAACTTATATTGGTCTGCAAAATCTACAGAGAGACATAATTTTTTTAGATTTTTAGACTTTTCGGAGTGTTTGTACTATAAGAGCTACCTTCATACCAAATTTCAAGTTTCTAGGACAACTGGAAGTCCCCTTTAGGTTTTCAAAGTACGGCAATTTGTATGGAAACGACCTTTATAATGACTGTATCTTTTGATTGCGTTGACTTAGAAGGTTGATTTTTCACAGTTTCTAGGGACCGCAAGCTTGAGTATTAGATATTAATTTCAGCATGCTACCTTTCAGTATGCAGAGAAAAAGGGTCTTGACAGAGAGACAGACGGACAACAAAGTGATCCTCTAAGGGTTCCGTTTTTTCCTTTTTAGATATGGAACCCTAAAAAGAAAAAAATACAGCCGCAGTACTATTGTAAAATTAAATGTTTTGGTTTCATTAGGGGTAGTATAGCTTTAATATCACACGTATGCATTTTAATCACCGTGGCTTTAGATAATCTTAACCATATTTCTAGTATATTACAGCCGCGAAACAATATAACCTTTATCCTCCGCACTTGTAAAAGAAACAACGAAGACCACTCCCCCCAATCACCATCCATCCCCTCTTTAGTTCTCAACGTGAAGTCTGATTTTCAATTAAAAACTGACATGGATGCTACATGCGTAAACAATGTCGGCGTTTCTCATTTTTAATAGAAGATCTGTATACAGGCTGGGGGTCGATTTCTGAATCTCACTTGTGATCTTGAAATTACTGGTGACTAAACTGGTGGTTACTGGTGATTCTTATCGATGACATTGAATATCACTTTTTGCCAAAACCTGTACATTTAAATGTCATACCCTGTCTACCAACATGCAGTTAATTTGCCGTTTTGTGTCATAGACAAACATGTAAATAGTAGCGTTCCTTTTTACACAGATTCAGGTAAATTACATAGATTTGTCACCCACTGGTGAGATTCAAAAATAGAAATCAGTGAAAATCGGCCATTGTGGTGAGATTTATTACTCACTAAATTCACTCCTAAAAAGTTCTTATTTTTTAATCTCACCGGTGGCTAAAATTTTCATTCCTATTATATCAAATACGAATACTCGTATACGAGATTACTGAGTGACTTCTTGGCTGGCAGTGACAGCTAACCTCAATGTACCATGTTGACATGCTTGTCTATGACAGAAACGCAAATTAGCTGTATGTTAGTAGACGAGTATGACATTCAAAAATAAATTGCGTTTCTGTCATAGACAAGCGAGTCAACATAGTAGATTGAAGATAGCTGTCACTGCCAGTGGTCAAAAAGTCACTCAGTGATCTCGTTTACGAGTGGGTGGGGGCATACGTATTTGAAATCATAGGCAAAAAACACAAACTTTTTAGAAATCAATGATTTTAGTCACCGGGTTAGATTCAAAAATCGAACTCGAAACTCAAAATCGAGTGATCTCGTTTACGAGTGGGTGGGGGCATTCGTATTTGAAATCATAGGCAAAAAATACGAACTTTTTAGAAATCAGTGATTTTAGTCACCGGGTGAGATTCAAAAATCGAACCCGTGGTCCTATAAATGCCCAGTCCGAGTCGTTCACATTGAATTGCTCACATAAATTATAGCATTTAAGCCTCGGTCGTTTGGTTTCGCTAGCGTTGATCTAAAACCTAGGAAGAGTAATTTAGAGCCACAGTAAACGTCAGATTTGTATGGTTCGCAGAAACAATAAACAATAAATGACCAACGCGTATCCTAAATCCGAACAAATATACCGCAATAATCTGTGGAAAAGTGTTGCCACATTTATTTTCATTGCGCTTGGTTGAGTTTGCGAAAATTATGTGACCAAAAAACGAACTGACGGACCGACTGCAAAGTGATATAATCTAGACCGTGAAAATTTTCAAAAATTTGGTCGGTCTATGTATAGTTTTATGTCAATACATAAATGCAATAATAATAATAATGGTAGCGGATGGTAGGACAAAAACCGACCTTGTGTGAAGTCCGTCCAGATCGCTATCACCATCTTACTCCCTAATCCTGCCGCTAAGCAGCAGTTTACATTGTTGTGTTCCGGTGAGGAAAGTAAGAGAGCCGGTGTAATTACGGACACAAGAAGCATTTCATCTTAGCTCTCTAGGTTGGCAGCTCATTTGCCAACCTCCCGAGCTTGTGGGTGTCTATACTGGGCAGTGGTGATCACTTACCATCAGGTGACCCACTTGCTCGTTTGCCTTCCTCGTCGCATAAATATATACATACTAGCTGTTGCCCGCGACTACGTCCGCGTAGATTTCGGTTATCGCTATCCCGCGGGAACTATACTTATAATGTTCCCGAATAAAAAGTAGCCTATGTTATTCCTCAATATTCAAACCGTCTTACCAAATTCCATCTAGATTGGTGCAGCGGTTATCCCGTGAAGAGGTAACAAACAGACTGACAGAGAGACAGAGTTACTTTCGCGTTTATAATAATAGTTAGGATATTTTTTTTTACACTGGAATTATTTTCTTATTGATTTATATGCTGACCTTCCACTGGCGGCAGTAAAATTTAGAAATGTACTTAGATCTTTTGTGCGACGATTCTGAGCACTAAATCGATGTAGGCCGATGTATATACAATAGGCTGTAAAAATAAACATTAGATACAACCATTGCTTGATTTTGATAAACAAACCTTGATATTGAATTTAAAACTGCATTGACATAAGAAATATTTGCTAGTTATAAAAAAATATAAGCACGTAATTGGTATCCTTTCATCTCGTCAAAAAACGCGTCCCAAATTATTCATATGGGACTATTTAGGATTATGGGACCCCATGGGTTAGGTTAGGTTGCTTTAATAACAAGCCTGAAACGGTTATAGTTTAAAAAAAAACACTTAACTTCAAGTTTTTCAAGTCAAGTTTTCAAGGTAATTTGTATGGAAATAACCGTTATCTTTTGAGTGCTTAGACTTTGAAGTTTGAATTTTTCACAGCTTCAAGGGACTGGAGGCTTGAGTATTTGATATTAGTTTCAGCATGCTACCTCTACGCGTTCCAGAGAAAAAGGGTCTTCAGAGACAGACAGACGGACAACAAAGTGATCCTATAAAGGTTCCGTCTTACCATTTGAGATGAGGAATCCTAAAAACACCGGTATTTATCCGCTAAGTCGTGTCGATGACGCAATGGGATCGGTTTTAAGTACTCTTTTCTGCGGGTGGTAGGATCTTGTGCCAGGTCCGTCCGGATCGCTACCACCATCTTACTCGCTAATCCTGCCGCTAAGCAGCAGTGTTTGCACTGTTGTGTTCCGGTGTGGATAGTAAGACAGTGAAAATTTCAACTATCACGGCCCATGAGATACAGGCTGGTGACCGACGGACAGACAGACAGACATACGAACGGATAGCGGAGTCTTTTAGGGTCCCGTTTTTTACCCTTTGGGTACGGAACCCTGAAAATAAGCGTAAGAAGATAACCTCAATGTTGTACGGAATCCCGTATTCCCAACACTTGACTCTACATTTTAGTGAGAAGTTTATTGGTATACGATTACAGAGTTTTTTGGGCGTATTTTATAGACGGTAGTAAGGCCCAATAGAATTTAGTCAGCAGTAAAACCTGATTGTTTGGCTTAATTGCTTCGGTATGGGGAATTCTGATAAAAAAACGAGAAATCCTATACTTTTTTATGTAAATACGACCCTCGGGAACAAGGGCTTAAGCATTATAATCGTGCTCAAGGCATTTACAGCTGTATAACCAAAGCTTGAATGTTTCAATTGGCATAACTTTGAAATGTAAGTTGGTTTCTCTTCGTGGCGGACTGGATAGTTGTGAGCTGTGTAAAAAAACTGTTTTGTTTGGTCTCGTTTATTAGGTTTATTAAAATACCGTCTACTATCAAAATAGTTGAAGGGGTCAGTGACTCTTCGAAGCAAACGGTTAAGATCGTGCAAAGAGTTTTAATTATCCTAATTACACTCTTTGCTATTCCATTAGGGCGTGGGTGTTAGGGAGTGTTTAGATTTTTGCTAAGTAACTGATGAAATATTATAATCCTCAGAGCGAAGTATAAACGACTCTTGTACTCGGTTTGACGTTTGAATAACGGATACTTACTGACCTATGTCAACATAGTAACCAAAATTGTCATTGGAATGCAGTAGTTTTGTGATATTGTTGCTAAATCGCTGTGTAATTTCGAGTTTAATGTAAGTACTATTTGACCAGTGTGTGTTGCCAGTGATGACTTATGGATCTGAGAAGTGGGCGCTAACGATGGGCCTCATAAGGAAGCTCAAAGTCACTCAGAGGGCGATGGAGAAGGCTATGCTAGGGGTTTCTCTGCGGGATAAAATCAGAAATGATGATATCCGCAGTAGAACTAAGGTTACCGACATATACCGAAGAATTACGAAATTTAAGTGGCAGTGGGCGGGGCACATTGCTCGCAGAACTGATGACCGATGGGGTCAGAAGGTTCTCGAATGGCGTCTACGGACCGGGAGACGAGCTGTCGGTAGGCCTCCAACAAGATGGAGCGACGACCTAGTAAAGATTGCTGGACCGCGGTGGATGCCAAAAGCACAAGACCGGTCCGAGCGGAGAGCCTTGGGGAGGCCTATCTCCAGCAGTGGACGTCTTTCGGCTGACATGATGATGATGATGGTGACTATTCGAATAAAAAATACTTACACCGACTGTGCTCTCACAAATGCTGTTATACTGTTAATTAAAATAACTTTTATTGAATCGCATGACGTGCCATTTCTAATTATTTTAGGGGCAAATAAAACATTTAGAAGATTAATTCGTATGAAGCAATTTACGTACGCACTAATCGTCCAATTATTTGCAGAACAGATCCGGATTTAAACACAGGCTTTTAGATAAAGGTGTATGAATGTTTAAATGTGTAGCAATAACATTTTTAACTGCCAGTTCAGAAAATTAGAAAATCTGACCCCCTATCACACTGCTTAGCTGCACAGCTTAGTAGCAAAACATGTTTTTTAGGGTTCCTCACCTCAAAAGAAAACACGGAACCCTTATAGGGTCACTTTGTTGTCCGGCTGTCTGTCTGTCTGTCTGTCAAGACCCATTTTCTCTGGAATGCGTGGAGGTAGCATGTTGAAATTAATATCAAATAAGTACTCAAGCCTGCAGTACCTTGAAGCTGTGAAAAAATCAAACTTCTAAGCCAACACAATCAAAAGATACAGTCATTAAAAAGCCCTCTTCCTTCTCTAGATGAAATATTAAAACTTTATTTCAAACTAGCTTATGCCCCGCGGCTTTGCCCCCGTGAAATATTACAAAATGGGCTAGTTCCCTATCCTGTGGGAATTTCAAAAAATCCCTTCTTAGTGCATAGCATACTGAAGGTAAGTATATGCCTGCCAAATTTAAAGTCTCTAGGTCCAGTGGTTTGGGCTGTGCGTTGTCTGTCAGTCAGTCCGTCATAATCAATGATATTACATATAGAAAGAGGTAGATATGTCACCAGCGCGCCGAAAATGAAGCGCGAAAAATGCTACAAATTGTAGCATCTTCAGCCACAATTTCTCTCAAATAAGGTTCAAACTTGCGCGCATATGTCAAAATGTTTGAAACATGTTTTTCGACTGTCTTGTGAGCATATGACGTATCTTTACTTATAAATCATTGGTCACAATACTGTTCTGTAAATATAGATACTGAATGAGGTTTTTAGAATCTAGAACGAGTATGAAGATCCCAGGTAGCCCCTTAACGCTACTGTTCCATCCTTACGATACGGTGTGTATGCCTGCCATTTTAAAAGTATTATGAGACAATAACTAATGATTTACGAGTTAGTCTTACAGTGACATGGTGATTGTTTAATTAGCATTGGTTTAACAAAGCGCAGATTAGCAGGAGATGCAACCATCTGATATTAAACATTTGGTTATAAATAATCAAAATACAACAGTTATTATTTTTTATTAATTTACTTTCGATGAATACAAAAAACAGGTTCATTAAAAATAGGCATGAATCCAATGGTATTACAAGTAGAGATACGTTATATTATGCTCACAAGACAATCGAAAAATATGTTCCGATCATTTTGACATTTGAGCGCAAGTTTGGACCTTAATTTTGAGAGAGATGTGGCCAAAGAGGCTACAATTTGTACCCTGTGCTTTAGTTTCGGCGTGCTCATGACATTTTTACCTCATTTTAGGGTTCCGTACCTCAAAAAAGGAAAAAACGGAACCCTCATAGGATCACATTGTTGTCCGTCTGTATGTCTGTCTGTCTGGCAAGACCCTTTTTCTCTGGAACTCGTTCAGGTAGCATGCTGAAATCAATATCAAATACTCAAGCCTGTGGTCCCTTGAAGCTGTGAAAAAATCAAACTCAACAAGTCCACGCAATCAAAAGATACAGTCATTAAAAAGGTTGTTTCCGTACAAATCCAGCTGTCCTAGAAACTTGAAATTTGGTATGAAGGTAGCTCTTGTACAACCATTCAAAAAATTCTCAAAATCTTACATTTTTATGTCTGTCTGTAGATTTCACAGACCATATACGATGGCCCCACACTGCGTACATTTTGCTTAGGAGCAGGGCTCTGCTAACACTGTACTTCTTAAAATATTAATCTAGTAATTAGCTACTTCAAATCCGCTCTGTCATTTGCATGTCATGTCATTTGTGTTAAATTTGAACTAAATAAAATAATCGATAACTGGGAAAGTCGATAAATTACAATGTTCTGTCACTATTGACTTTTGATTTTTAACCCCCGACTAAAAAGAAGGGTGTTATAAGTTTGACATGTGTGTCTGTGTGTCTGTGTATCTGTGTATCTGTCTGTGGCATCATAGCTCCCAAACGGATGGACCGATTTCGAAGCGGTTTTTTTCAAACGAAAGCTAGTTTAATCGAGGTGGTTCTTAGCCAAGTTTTATTAAAATGTATTCACCCGTTTTTTGAAATATTGAACTTTGAAATGACAATGTCGGAGGTTTTTCAACTTTTCTAAGTTGGTTATGTTTATTGCTATGAGCATTCCGCTCCTTATGTATGTTTAATGTAATTAACCGCGAATAATTTAAAACTGTTATTGTAAAAAAGGTTGGAATGATGATACGCTCTTAGTAAAGCATGCCAATAAATTTTCAAAGAAACTTTAGGGGCGCGGACAAATCATAAAACTCCAGGTAACCATTTGTTCTCTTAAATCGAAAACACAATTTGTTTGTTCAATTTGCCTTTTACGACTGAAAGCGCCATTTTTTACTAAAGCATTAAAAAGTTATTAAGAAACAAGATTACGTCTGAGTTGTGGCTGCATTGATGAAATCGCTAGAGTTGGATCGCATGGAATCTCATCATTTTTGTATTAATAAGAGTAGTTCCGGTGGTCATGTGCGGTCTCCATTATCAATTCCACTTCAGCTAATGGTACTTTCCACGAGCAAATATACGAGTTACTATCTAAATATACTAAAAGACAAGTCCTGACTGACTGACTGACTGTCATCGCCCAGCCCAAACCCCTGGACCTAGAAAGCTGAAATTTGGCACAGGGGATCCTTTTATCATGTACGCCCGGGACAAGGCGGGATTTTTCGAAATTCCCACTTGATAGAGAGTTCTGCCACTGGAGCGAAGCCGCGAGCAAAAGCTAGTATAATAGTAGTTGAATAATAAAAAAATATTTGAAGAGTTCCTTCGATTTCTCCAGGGTCCTGGAGAAATCGAAGGAACAATATGACATCCCGATCTGAAGAAAATGGGACCAACTAGAAAGTAGGTACCTATAGGTACCAATTCAAGCAAAAAAAAAGTCTTCGAGTAATCAGTGAACATAGGTACATAAAAAGCCGACGAACTGAGAGCGTCCTCCTATTTCGAAATCGGTCAAAAATCAATATCGTAACACCACAAGACGTCAGGTTGGTATTTCGCGTTTGTGGTCTTATGCGTCGAAAAGAAACACCTTATTTCTCATTTAATTCGTAAGAAACCTTCAAAAGCTAAGGGCCTTATTCATAAACGCCACTCAAGCCTCCGGTAGCTAATACAAAGGTTTTGTCTTCTTCTTACTAACGGAAATGTCAATGTGACAAAAAAGGACAAACGAACTGTAACGGCATTTTAGTTAAAATAGGTTTATGAATAATCGGGTTAACCTTTTTTGTAAGAAAGCTTTCGAAGCATAGACTTACCGACACCATGGACTTCGGGTTAGCTCTTGAAACCGTCCGAACCATAAGGCCACTAATTTGCAAAAGAGACCACTAATCGAATGTCAGTCAGTCCTAGTTTGGTCCAACGACAGCGCTATGACGTATGGCTGTCATCTAAAAAAACAAAAACATAGGTTTGTGAATAACAGGGTAAGTGAATTATCCAACACGGGGATTATTTACGACTCACGAATACTTTAGCTTCTTTTCCCCGACGCTTGCGCATAATAATGCGTCTGGTAAAACAACCGGCTATTTCGATTAATGCTTCTTTATTTTGCATAAGCATCTCGTTTAACGCTTTCAAAGCGTTTAACAAATGAACTGCCATTGATCTTGCGCGAATCGAGGCTCTTTAGACGATGCGAACACAACCGAAGAGAAAAGCTGATGTTAGTTATGATGTGATGATGCCAAAATTATTTACTCCTGATTAGAGATTCTGATGTGAGGCCGGTATATAACATTTGTACTTTTTGGTATACGAATAATACCTTACTTACTTATCATCATCATCACCAGCCTTTTTACGTCCCACTGCTGGGCGCAGGCCTCCTCTCAGAACGAGAGGGCTTGGGCTATATTTCCCACGCAAAATGATGGTGATGATGTGATGAAAGTTACAACAAGTAAAAACAAAATATACAAAAGGGGACAATAAGTGAATGTCTCAGTAAAACAGTCAAAACTACAAAAACAGTAATGAAATATGTTGTTTTCTGGTTACCAATGCAATGGCACCTTGTCATAGACAAATAGTGCCCGTTCTGCCTCCGGTGACACTGTCACTAGAGACAAACAGACGCCATTTGTCGGACCGTAGCCCCGGGCTGTCATTACCATGTTCGGAGCTTGGGTGGCGCATGCGTAGTCCTTGAATGGTTAAATAGGGCAGTACCATTGATGTACCAAATAGTGACGGATACGCCACAACTTCACAGCGCGCGAACAAGCAATATAGGTGATTAGGTTACTCGGTGACTTAGTCGCCAATACCCGCCGCGCGGTGACATCTCGTTGACTTGTCCAATTACAACAGTTTCAACCGCTCAAAATGACGTCGTGCACATTTTTTAACTGTACAAATAACACAAAAATGAAAAACAAAGCACAAGGAATCACATTTCATACGTAAGTAATTAATATACTCATTATCCAGGTGGTTTATTCCCTTGAAGTTTGACATGTCAGTCTAATGACAGCTAATGAGTGAAGGCCGCATTTTGTCAGCGCTAAAGAGGTGCGTGGCCTGTCTTTAATGTTTAAAGTCGATGGGCAGTATTCTACCCTACTTACTCTAAGACCGACTCACGTCAACAAGAGGCCTTATTGTCTATCAGGTAACCCGCTAGCTCGTTTGCTTTCCTTTCTTTCCGAAAGCTGGTAGATTCAAAAATTACGTTTAAAAGGCCATTTAATTTTACTGAAACGAAAAGTAAAAAAAAACATCATCATCATGTCAGCCGAAAGACGTCCACTGCAGGACATAGGCCTCCCCCAAGGCTCCCCACTCAGACCAGTCTTGTCTGTATTACCCGCGGTCCCGCGAAAATCGCGAAAAAAAAATTGCCAAGTTCGAACTGAAATGATCTGTTAACGTTGACTCGTTGACTTAACCGACAAAGAGATGAAATCGAAGCGGTTGCCAAGTTCCATTAAAAAGGCTTTCCATAAGCGTATGCAACTGGAATAGTTTTAATAACAGTATCCAAAAGTGAACCGGGACGGGAGTCAGTACAGTTAAGAATTCAAAATAATCTGTGGCCTTCTGAACATTGACCTACTAACACTATGGACTTTGTATCTAGTACAAAATTCTCAAAAAATATGTCTCAGTACAACACGGCATTTTTAGATGACAGCCATACGTCATAGCGCTGTCGTTGGACCAAACTAGGACTGACTGACGGTCGATTAGTGGTCTCTTTTGCAAATTAGTGGTCTCTTTTGCAAATTAGTGGTCTCTTTTGCAAATTAGTGGCCTTATGGTTCGGACGGTTTCAAGAGCTAAGCCGAAGTCCATGGTGTCGGTAAGTCTATGCTTCGAAAGCTTTCTTACAAAAAAGGTTAACCCGATTATTCATAAACCTATTTTAACTAAAATGCCGTTAAAGTTCGTCTGTCCTTTTTTGTCACATTGACATGTCCGTTAGTAAGAAGAAGACAGAACCTATTTTAGCTAAAGGAGGCTTGAGTGACGTTTATGAATAATGGCGTAAGACTCCTTTATAATTTTTGATCACATCTTTTCGCAGTATAAAATGATCTATCAAAAACGAATCCAAAACCGATAAAAAAGTCATGACTGACGGGTTATAAACGAATTCGTTCAGTAATTTCCAAACGTCATGAACCTGTGATTATTTCATTTAAAACTAGTGTTGTTATAATTCTAGACCATAAAAGCCAGTGTTTATTATATCAGATTGCACCCTCGGTTAAAATTTTAATGATTACCAACCCACCCGCAAACCGAAATGAACCTTACCTTTCACTACTAAGGTTCAACGCTCTCTGGGTCTGGGAGTGGTATTCTCGGGGCAGAGTGATAGTAAAATAAAAACGTAATATAAAAGATGGATCATAGACACGTACTTGTTATGTTTATTTACGATTTTATAAAGTAACGTCGTGTTTCAGAGCTAACTCTATATAATCTTTTTTATGGTACTTTTATACGACATAAAGCGTGGTACAAGTTGGGGTTAGGGCTTTTTTAACTGGCCGCTTGTTGGTTGGTTCGTTCTTTAAACACGACAAAAAGAAGAGTGTCATAAGCTCATAAGTTTGAAGTGTGAACTTCTGTCTCTTTTTGTCAAAAGGTAGTTTAATCGTAATGGTTCATTACTGCGCTCCATTGAAAAAAAATGCTAACGTTTTTCTTGTACAAGCTTCCACTCTCATTTTCATCCCTAAGGGGTTGAAATTTTCAACAACGGTGAAGAAGTGTTTATTTATTTCTTTTGAAAAATATATTCACTAAGTTTTATGACAGCAACATAAAAAATAACGATAATAAATGTACTAAAAAACAATTACTTTGCTCACCCGCGACCACTAATGACAAATAGTTATATCTGTGCGGCAAATGTATGTTTCCATGCAACACCTCCACCTCCACTGCTACACGAATCAACACATGCCACACAGACCCAACTATCACCACCACCACTATACTAAACGCTGACGCGTTTCGGCACTCTCCACGAGGCCATTTACGAAGCACAACAACAACCGCTCAACATGCCACCACTTCCACTACTGACATATGTAAACCATGTACTCAACTTAGTAAGTTTCAATAAATTAGATAATAAATGTGATGAGGCTGTTACAGTATTTTTATCTAAAATAACACGCTTGTGGGGCGTCGTCATCGCGAGAGAGGTCTTGACCGCTCCGGGTCATTTCTGGTGCAGAGGTTGTCCATCGCGGTTCAGCGTGGTAATGCGGCAAGTGTGTTGGGTACCTTTGCGCCTGGAATGACGGGGGGGGGGGGCGGTTTGTTTGACTGATTGTGTATTTTCTGAATTGTAATGTATTTTTGTGCTTAATTGAAATAAATATTATATAAATCTAAAATAATTAATTACTACTTCAATTCGGCAGTGCTGACGATGCGCTAGTTTCCGCTGACAAAGGAGATGTTATGGCTGTCAACACAGTTTCATCGTCACCCTCATTTTCATCGTCATTTTTGCTATAGTCGTAGGCTATGTAGCACACCACACAGACTCGTAACTCTGTAAAGGTTTGTTCACACTTACCTTTGCCGCAGCACTTAAGGCAGTATTGGTCTGCATTAAACTCTCTACCTCCCCTATTTTGGACAGTGGTAATGTCTATATTCGCCGTCAAATCTCACTTGCGTGCTTCGGCCCAGTACCGACACTCCATAGCCCGGAGGCACAACAAATAATTAGTTTCGCACGTACCTTACGAGCCAGTCAATAATGGAGTATTAACAGTTCCTACAGGTCATAACAACAGTAATGCTGAGATAGAGCTAAGATAGCAGTAGGTAAAGACGGTTGAAATGAATGAGTTTCTGTCACTTAATCAAAGTCCTTTGATGTGTTTGACAATATGTATTTGATACAAGTTACAAACAGTGAGATACAAGTAAAAAGGCGGACTTACTATATTATATTATTACACTTACACTTTACACACACACTCCACACTTTACACACACACACACACACACACACACACACACACACACACACACACACACACACACACACACACACTTACACTTACACTTACACTTTTGACTTATTATATTATTGATACAACTAAAAATAAACCAGTCATTCGAAATTCTTAATTATAAAGTTTGACCATGTCAAATCACACACATCCCGGGAGCACTGTGTTCTAAAAATGGGACCTAAATATATTTTCTTTTTTTTTACTTACACTTTTAAACTTATAACACCCCTTTTTTTGCGTCGAATTTTAAGAACCGTCGGTTATCGACGATTTGCCCAGCCCAATGCAGGGCCTTACATAAATAATGCATTTGCTCCAATACTTTGATGTTGACACCACTTCACTTTCGCCGAATCCTCGACAATACACACCGCCCCATCATAACCACTATTTTCTTTACCCGAAATGGCGAACAAAATACAATGGCCTATTGCTATTGCCCAAAAAAACACCGCTACCGATCAGAGAGGCCAAAAAAACGGTCCAATAAAAATTCGAAGGCTCTCACGGTCGAATTGAGTTACTAGTTGTAAATTCTTGATTAGGGCCCGGGGTATTGTAAAATCATATAATATGTTTTACAGCGGTATAAAGTATACCTTTTTGATGAATTCGGCCCGATCCGTGTTTGGGGTTATGGCTGTGCGGCCTTGAAAAAAAGAACGGGAATGGCGTTCGTTTGGGCTAAAGCTAATGTCCTAGTTCGGTGCAATTTCGCATAATATTGTTTGTCCTAATGAATGTTTGGTCGAATGTTCGGTTGACCTAATTTTTCTCCGACTGAAACTGAAAATGTTTCGTGAAATCTTTTACGTGGACTGTGTAGAATAATAAAAGGTTAGGTTAGGTTTATTTATTATTATGCATATTTTAAGAAAATTATTATGACCACAGTACAGTACAGTACTGTCGGATTGATGAAAAAGTTGTACCTGAAAACTTTTTTTTTTAACAAAACTCGGCTCTTTCCGGATAAAAATATGCATTATACACAATTTTAATCGGTGATCAGGAACCAGTTTTTCTAAATCAGCAATTGAATTTTAGGTTGTCCTTAGACAATTCGATCAGATCAAATAAATTGCATACAACTATACATATTAATGAAAAATAGTAAAACGTGATCACAATCGATTACTGAATTGGAAAAATTGGTTAATGATCACCGATTAACAATCGCCATTATTATTCATGAACCTATATGTTAACTAAAATGCCGTTAAAGTCCGTTTGTCCTTTTTTGTCAAATTGATATTTCCGTTAGTAAGAAGAAGACAAAACCTATTTTAACTGATGCTTGAGTGACGTTTATGAATAATGGCATTAGTCTATACCTGGGGGGCTAGCACGCGTGCCATTTTGTCGCTTGTCGCTCAGTGCATCCTTCACTGATTCCGTCACTATGAAAGGGACGCACTGCGCGACAAGTGACAAAATGGCCGCCGTGCTACATGTGCTGCATCTCTTTAATTCAACTCTTCATTTCCACAGCTGGTGTCAAGCGAAAACAAGAACCTGTCAATAATTTCTAACAAGGCGGTTATTCTGTTACTGCGAAACAAATTTATCGTTCACAATGCGATTAAAACAACAGGGGATTACTTACCAGTGAAATAGAGTGTTAATTGCATGGAAACATTGAAAAATGATCAACATATGTTATATAAATAGTAATAAATAATGTCTCGGATTCAGTTTAAATAATAATAAATGTATGAAGAACAAAAATTAAAAATCAACATGTTATTAATTTCGTGGCCGGCAGAGGTGTGAGATTAGCTCACAGCGAGAGCGGTGGAGTGGCGGTTTGAGATTTATTAAGAAATATTTGTATTATCAAATTAAATTAATACGATATTGCAAAAAAAAATCATTTTTCTAATTTACGTACTTAATATTATCAAATTTCAAGTTATTCCGACCACCAGAAATGAGTCAAATTTTAACTTAAACTAACACATGTACAATTAAGTCAACAAACAATGCAAGTAAATAAAAAGCTTTTAAAAATAAACTCGACCATTGTTTATCTGTCACGTTTGATGGTAGAGCGGCTTTCTTAAAATTGGATGGAGGAGGTAAATTTGTAAGTTTATTTACTGTTTTATGTGGGTAAGTTTCTGATAGATAATGTTCGTAGGCCACAGGATGGACGTAAGTGTCCGTTTTTAATTTAAAACTATACGGGTGAATCAATGTGCTGTGTAATCATTTGGAGGACGCTGACGATTTTTCATCCTTTATTTTGAATTTTTATAAGCTTTTATGTATAATTTCATCTGTTTCGTTGTCTGTCCATGTGTCTATGTGTACTTAATCAAATCTTGTAAGTTAAATTACACCTTCTTTCAGTGTTCGGGTTTTCTTGAAATTTGCTGTAGACATGAAAATTGTATGTCAGTCCGAGTACAATCAGAAGCAAAAACTCTTGTTTCACGGTAGCTACTTTAATATTTTAAATTTAAAAACTAACAAATTCTCGTCGACTCCACCCCGCCTCCGTTCCAAGTTCAATTTCGAAGCGGAGTTTGACTTACGGCCGTAGCTGAGTAACGGCCTCCTTCATTACAAGCCGATGCATTAGCATAACTATTGGATTTGAGTATGTGTGCTTAGTCGCGCTAAACGAACAAACGTACATTGTGTCGTCATTGGAGAACTTGGCGTCACTGGCGCGGGCAGACGCATTTGAGACAAATGAATCATTTTTTTTATTACTCATGCTCTTGAAATTCGTAGGCTGGATGTTGTAGGCTGCGTATTTTTTTTATTCTCTAGTGCATCGTCAAAGACTAAGTCAATCAGGCTAAACCCACGCATGGTATGGAACCTCATAAAATCTTTATATATAAAAAGACAAGTCCTGACTGACTGACTGACTGACTGACTGACTGACTGACTGACTGATCAACGCACAGCCCAAACCCCTGGATCTAGAAAGCTGAAATTTGGCACAGAGGTTCCTTTTATAATGTACACCCGGGATAAGGCGGGATTTTTCGAAATTCCCACGGAACGGAGTTTTGCCACGGGAGCGAAGCTATTAAAAAATATTCCGTCGTCGAATGAGAACCTCCTAATTTTTATGAACTCGCGTGTTGCAAAACGTGCCAGCAAAATAATGAACTTACGTAAAACCGTGGACGAATAAATCAAGAGGACCTCCAATATCGATACCATATCACGTTTCGTTAAGCTAACAAGCCGCTGCTGCTAGTTTTACTAAAGATAGGTCTCTGTACCATTCATTTCGAATAGCACTTAAACCTCGCGCTTGACACAACAGTGTAATATAAGAACTCAATGAAGAAGTTCTCATAGATGGCGCTTGTGTTAATCAGAGGTCTAAGTGTTTTACGAAATTAATCAGACAAAGATCTGTCTAAGTATAGTAAAACCGGCAGCATCAGGCTTACTATCTTAAAGTTTATTTCACCATTAAAAAGAACGAAACATTAATGACATGTATTTTTATTGAAAAACGCTTTTTAAAAATGAGTAACAGTTACTTATAAAACCATATCAATATGAATAATTAAATAAGTCTGTCAACTTGTTAGTGCTGTTCAGTTATTCTGTCCCGTCACTCAGGAGACAACAGTAATACAGTAGCTTAGAAAAATAGTTGTCATGTATACTACTAGCAAGCTTACGAAGGCATGAACAAAATCGCTTATAACTGTTACAACTCCTAACTTTTGGTACGTTTGTACCCTAGAAATTCTTTTAATGACTGATTGTTTCATTCTTTTAGTGTTAATAATAAACGAAGTATTGACAAAGCGGTCCTCGTAATTTACTCATCCATGATTTTACGTAAAACAGTTGAATTCTTTACAAAAGAACTCCAGAAATAGCAACCCTTCGTAACAAAAACCTTGGTGTTGAAAAGAACATGTTTTTACACCTGCCTTAATAAAAAGTTTGAGACCTGTAATCACGTTTTCGTCCACGGTACTTAGGCTTCTGAGCTGCGGAAAATGTGGAAATCATTTTCTATTCATAAAAGGACGTTGTAACTTTCTAATTGTTCTTTTTTTCCACGTGTTTTTTACCCATGATCCAAAACGATGGGTGCTTTTTTAACCGACTTCAAAAAAGGAGGGGGTTCTAAGTTCCACTGTATGTATGTTTTTTTTTATGTATGTACATCGATTACTCCGTCAATTGTAAACCGATTTACAATGTTGTCATCAAGTCATGATCTGATGATGGGATCCCAAGGAAATCGAGGGCAACCCTCAAATTTTATAGGCACGTATTATGTGTTTAATAATTATTTTCTAAGGCTATTCAAGTATTTGCGTCTGGCAGTCATCATCTCATGTTGATGAACTGATGATGGAAGGTACAACTCCTTAACGGTTAGGACTTGGAGGATAATTTTGAAGTTGTTAAATCATCATAAAAAATCAAAAAAGTAAAACCGCCTTCAAAAAAAAACCTTAGATTTTTTTTTTTTAATAATCCTTTAAACCTAAAGTTTTATGGCCTAGCACTAAGTAGCAGAAATATGTAGTCGGTGCTTCATTCAAAGTATGTTCCGCTCGCACCGCACCGACTTCATATTTCTGCTGCTTAGTGCTAGGCCATAAAACTTTAGGCTTTAGTTTCTGTTGTCCGAAATAAACGTATTTTATTTTATTTTATTTTATTTGTACTAAGCAGCAGAAATATGAAGTCGGTGCTTCATTCAAAGTATATTCCATTCGCACCGCACCGACTTCATATTTCTGCTGCTTAGTACTAGGCCATAAAACTTTAGGCTTTAGTTTCTGTTGTCCGAAATAAACGTATTTTATTTTATTTTATTTGTACTAAGCAGCAGAAATGTGAAGTCGGTGCTTCATTCAAAGTATATTCCGTTCGCACCGCACCGACTTCATACTTCTGCTGCTTAGTGCTAGGCCATAAAACTTTAGGCTTTTGTTTCTGTTGTCCGAAATAAACGTATTTTATTTTATTTTATTTGTACTAAGCAGCAGAAATATGAAGTCGGTGCTTCATTCAAAGTATATTCCGCTCGCACCGCACCGACTTCATATTTCTGCTACTTAGTGCTAGGCCATACAACTTTAGGCTTTAGTTTCTGTTGTCCGAAATAAACGAATTTTATTTAATTTTATTTGTACTAAGCAGCAGAAATATGAAGTCGGTGCTTCATTCAAAGTATATTCCGCTCGCACCGCACCGACTTCATATTTCTGCTACTTAGTGCTAGGCCATACAACTTTAGGCTTTAGTTTCTGTTGTCCGAAATAAACTTATTTTATTTTATTTTATTTGTACTAAGCAGCAGAAATATGAAGTCGGTGCTTAATTCAATGTATATTCCGCTCGCACCGCACCGACTTCATATTTCTGCTACTTAGTGCTAGGCCATACAACTTTAGGCTTTAGTTTCTGTTGTCCGAAATAAACGTATTTTATTTTATTTTATTTCATTTGTGCTAAGCAGCAGAAATATGAAGTCGGTGCTTCATTCAAAATATATTCCGCTCGCACCGCACCGACTTCATATTTCTGCTACTTAGTGCTAGGCCATAAAACTTTAGGCTTTTGTTTCTGTTGTCCGAAATAAACGTATTTTATTTTATTTTATTTGTACTAAGCAGCAGAAATATGAAGTCGGTGCTTCATTCAAAGTGTATTCCGCTCGCACCGCACCGACTTCATATTTCTGCTGCTTAGTGCTAGGCCATAAAACTTTAGACTTTAGTTTCTGTTGTCCGAAATAAACGTATTTTATTTTATTTTATTTGTACTAAGCAGCAGAAATATGAAGTCGGTGCTTCATTCAAAGTATATTCCGCTCGCACCGCACCGACTTCATATTTCTGCTACTTAGTGCTAGGTCATACAACTTTAGGCTTTAGAGGATTATTTTACGTTTCTTTTCTAAGGTTTTTTTTTTTTTGAAGGCGGTTTTATTTATATATTACAACGAAGGCAAACGAGCAAGTGGGTCACCTGATGGAAAAGGTCATCACTGCCCATAAACAGGGCTTTACAGATGCGTTGCCAGCCTAGAGAACTAAGATAAAGTGCCTCTTGTGCCCGTAATTACACCGGCTTACTCTCCACACCGGAACACAACAGTGCAGGCACTGCTGTTTAGCGGCAGGATTGGCGAGTAAGATGGTGGTAGCGATCCGGACGGACGGCGCACAAGGTCCTATCACCCGCAATATTTTATCTTTTGACGTGCGTAGAAAAAATCTAGTTAAATTCCGGGACTCGAACATACGACTCCATGCTTGAGATGCCATAGGTCAGACCATTAGGATATCACAGATTTTTTACATAAATTGCTTCAATAATGCATTGACTTACTAACACCATGGCAGTGAACGCATATAAAACATGGAAGCAGTCTTTCCATAGAACGTATCGTTCACTAGCAGAGCCAAAACTCGCACAAAGATGAAGTACACACACATCAGCAAAGTAACCATACACTAAACTATCCATGCATTAAAAAATTACGTTAATACGCACCAATCTAGGTTGCTATTAGGATGTGCTTTGCTAGTTACGTCATTTTATAAATACTCAAAGATTTGACCAGAAGGCCAGTAGCGTTTGTCAGCGTCCGGCAATGCTCACTGGCCCAATGTGATTGGTTCTCGGCATGACAGCTTACGGCCATTATTGGTTCGCGCGTCTGCTGCGATGTCAACGTCTGTCAGATGTGGTCAGATGCGTGGACAACGTTATGTATGAGGGGACCAGTCATAAAAAAATATTCTTGCACTATCTTAATAATTATAATATATTATATTTAGCAAATTTAGAGCATTGTAAGATTTTACTTTTACTTACGTAAATCCAGTAAAACCATGTATTGCTATTATAATTTGTTTATTTGTTGTCCTTCTAATATTGCATTACAAGTTTTTATCACCCTGAAAAATCCTTAAGCTTCTATATAACGTTTCCCTCCAAAAAACCGTGCCGGCTTCCTTCTATCTCGCTCCTCTTCGTCTTCCCGCCACAGTCTCCCTCTCTGCCTCCGTCTCTCTTTCTGCATTCAAATATGGCGGACAGTACGAAGCGAAGACCACACATCGCATTTATTTATTAATAACAAATGAGTACTTACATTAAATTGAATATAAACTGTTATACAATTATCCCATTAATTTTAAGAAAGCTAACAGTATACATTTTGAATATGGTTAAATATGATAACATAGGTAGTCAACCCTCGCCTCAGGCCCACAACGCTATAAAACAAGGCTGGCAATATATTTTCTAGCTGGGCCAAATTTTTAAGTCCACTACTTTTTGGAGGTGGAAACAGTGTGGCCGACCATCGCCGCGTCGCGCTATTGGCTGGCTGGCTAATTAACGCGTTGGCGGGCAAATTCAAATGCCTTGGCGGGCATTTGAATTACTTAGTTTCCTGCGAGCCTGGGTTTGGACAACGTTCCAAATTTCCACTCACTTTCGCCTGAAATCCAAATCTGTATCTTAATAAATATATAGTCCAACAGGCAATTAATAATTAGTAAAATGAGCTGCTACATTATGCATAATGATAATGACATTCCTGTGGTAAGCAAGAAGATTTTGAATTTTCAAGTAATGGTGTACTTACACGTGAAAAGTGATTCCACTACCCTTGGGTGCCTTGGGACAGTGATCCGTGTGATTTTTGCACAACTTCACCACACATGAAGGCGTTTTAAAACATAAATCTTATTTTTGATGCTTAAAATAAACTGTCAAAACAGCGTCCGCCATTGCGGACTCGCGCAACCTAACTGATCGGCGCGCCGGTACAGTTTGCAAGCCCCACCCACCGCGGTATAGTTTTCGTGGGGTTATTTTAAAGTGACAGGAATGCTTCCATGTCTTATATGCGTTCACTGCACCATGGGCTTTGGGTCTGGTACGAAATTCACGAAAAAGTGTCCCAGTACAACACGCCAGCCTTATCAATGACAGCCTTATCAATGACAGCCTTACGTCATAGCGCTGTCGTTCGACCAAACTAAGACTGGCTGACGCTCGATTAGTGGTCTTATGGTTCGGACGATTTCAAGCGCTAACCCGAAGTCCGTGGTGTTGGTAAGTCAATAAAATAATGGCAACAAATCTGTGTGGCAAATGTTAGTTTCTTTTCTCCATTTTCTTGACTTTTTAGTTGGTCTATAGGTGATATTAAAAATGCAATAGGGGCCAAGAGAAGGCAGAACGAGGGCCGTATACGGTCCGCGGGCCTTGCGCTACAACCACTGCCATAAACAATTAGTTGTTGTTTTTCAAATTCATGCCATATGGGATATCAAAGATCATACAGCCAAGTCTTTGAGTAGGTATATTCTGAGTTTGAGATTTATAAAGGCCTAAGCCTATTCCTTAGTATTCAACAAGACTATCAAAAGCACATTCTTTAGTGTTTCATTCATAGTAATTTTCTTAGTAGGTGTATCATGTAGTCATTTTCCGTTATATCATAGCCTTTAATCCAGTGCTCTTTTTTTTTTATACGACAAGGCTCGAGCCAGTGGCTCACCTGATGGTAAATGATCACCACCCCTGAGGGTTTGCAGATGCGTTGCCAACCTAGAGAGCTAAGATGAAATGCCTCTTGTGCCCGTAATTACACCGGCTGTCTTACTCTCCACACCGGAACACAACAGTGCAAGCACTGCTGCTTAGCGGCAGGATTAGCGAGTAAGATTGTGGTAGCGATCCGGACGGACCTTGCACAAGGTCCTACCACCCGCAAAATTCTGTCACTGTCAATGTCAATATTTAATTTGTTGGCCTGTAGCCAACCTACTGTAGTCAAAGTCAAATTGTTGATCACATCACAACCGTCACAAATAACATAATATATTATCACTTAACCTTAACACATGAACACAGTTACAATTTAGAAGTACTACTTTTAAAGTAGTTAAATAACACGAAGTACACTGCCGGGTTCACAAGTAATTCTTCAGTACAGCGCGGGATTGATTCAGAGGTAGCGTATTCTGATAAAAGCGAGTCCATGAGAGTGAGGCGTTGTAAATTATGGGCAGGGCAATCAAATATACTCAAGAGCAATAAAAACGGGTCACTTTGTATGAACAATTCCGTACAAAGTGACCCGGATTTTTTGCTCTTGAGTGTATAATATGATCTTAAGATTGATCTTTTTCGTTACCTGAACAATTAGGCACTGAGGCCGCTTTTCTTAGCTGGTAGTGTCAAACGTGAAAAAAAAACGCTTCCACAGATAAACCTCAGCACGTGAACAAACTAAAAAAAAAGGTGTGAACCTTTCAATTTAAATTTAAAGAACTGCCAACTTTTATCTGCGGGCGGACAAGTTTAGAACTAACGCGGTCGCCCCCGCAAATCTCGGTTGCGTGTACACAGTGGCGCCGCGGGTATCGGTCGGGGTATGTTGGTTATGCGTCCGCGCAGCAGCTGCTAGACAGAAGAGGTTTTGTTCTATAATTGTCGGTGGTTTGCGAGGTGCTAACCATGGACTCACGGTGCCCCGCTAACCCGATGATAATTAAGAAGTGTTTGAGTTAAAAAAGATGGCTCTTTTGTTTTTTTTTTTTGGGTTACTCTACGAGTGCTCTATAAAATTTATTGTTGAAACTTTCCTGTTTTTTAGGGTTCCGTACCCAATGGGACCATACTATATAGTCTTACTCATACTCATCTACTATATTACTACATCCTGCAATAATATAAATGCGTAAGTAACTCTGTCTCTGTCTGTCTGTTTGTTACCTCTTCACGGAAAAACCGCTGCACCAATCTAAATGAAATTTGGCGAGAAGATAGTTTGAACATCGAAGAATAATTAAGGCAAATCGGGACTTTTTATTCGGGAAAATCATATGGTTTCTATACGACAAAGAAAGAAAGCGAGCAAGTGGGTCACCTGTATGGTAAGATCACCACTGCCCATAGACACCCGCAATCCCAGGGGTTTGCCGATGCATTGCCAACCTAGAGAGCTAAGATGAAATGCCTTTTGTGCCCGTAATTACACCGGCTGTCTTACTCTCCACACCGGAACACAACAGCGCAAGCACTGCTGCGGGATAGCAATAAGCAAAATCTACGAAGACGAAATCGCGGGCAACAGCTAACTTCTAATAAAGTATCTATCATAATCATGTCATTTCATAACTCATATGCACACACATTTTTTTCACATGTTCTTAGGTAGGTACTAATTCTCAGCTATCCGCCTATCAATATTCCATAGTTCACATGACTAATTTAATAAACCGCGAATCATTTAAAACTGCCAACAATGCTTGCTCAGCAAGAGTTCACAACACCATCAATACAGCTCAAATCCCCAAAGCCACGACAATAACCTGAAACCCCAAAAACCCCCGAATACCATAAATCAATGCCCCACAATTAGCAAACCACCCCTTTCCTAAAATAAGATACCAAATGTGTTTCGTCGCGAACACGAAACCGGCCGTTTGATCCTCCGCCCTTTGTAACCTGAGCCTTGGCTTGAGTCGGGTTTGTATCAATAACACAGACATACACAGACAGACAATGAATCTTACAGCCACTTTTAACATAAAACTACCGTAAGACTCAATCATAGTGAAATAAACGGATCACTCACGTATGTCAGTCGAGTATAGCTGGACATGTTTCGGACTAATCCGTAGTCCTTCCTCTGGGAGCACACGCCACGCCGGTGGCGAGACGTAAACACCAAACACACGACGGAAACATGTCGAGCTATACTCGACTGACATACGTGAGTGATCCGTTTATTTCACTATAATCTTACAGCCTTTACCGATATTCAGTCTATCTCTAGTTATGATCCACTGACGAATTTATAGTAAATGCAACTACACACTACACACAAATGTTAAGTCCTCTATTACGCGTTCAGAAACCGTAGGTAATGACCATCATTAGCACCATCTTCAAAAACCAATAAATAAATAAATATCACGGGACAATTGACACCAATTGACCTAGTCCCAAACTAGGCAAAGCCTGTACTATGGGTACTAGACAACGGATAATCATACTTATATAGATAAATACATACTTATATACATAGTAAACATCATACAAACATCTGCCCCAACCGGGGATCGAGCCCGGGACCTCAAGCTTCATAGTCAGGGTCTCTAACCACTAGGCTATCCGGTCGTCAATACAATTTAAAAATAGGCCTCTATTAAAAAAAAATCGATACGAAACGTCAGCTCTATGTGTTTGCACTGATAAAAAAAATATTGTGAAACTCAGCTTCGCGTCGTTTCATAAAAGCACGCTCGTGTTTTAAGGACCCTCAATAACTATTTTGGGTGGTGATTGGTGGTTGCTGATTAATTGATTTTGTGGGTGGTTCCTAGGACCTTGTGCGAGGTCCGTCCAGATCGCTACCAGCATCTCACTCGCTAATCCTGCTGCTAAGCAGCAGTGCTTGCACCGTTGTCTTCCGGTGTGGAGAGTAAGACAGCCGGTGTAATTACGGGCACAAGAGGCATTTCATCTTAGCTCTCTGGGCTGGCAACGCATCTGCAAACCCCCCCCCGGACTTACCATCAGGGTGACCAACTGTGAAAACCTTAACTTCCAGTTGTCCTAGAAACTTGAAGTTTGATGATTATTTTTTCTGAAACTGTAAGCGTTTCATGACTGTTATAAAAGCAACCTAACCATACAGAGCCCCATAATCCTGAAAAGTATACAGTTTAAGAAAAAAAAATTGCTTATAAAATATGCCATATATGCCAATCTGTACCTATAAAACTGTACCGTGACTGACTGACTGACTGACAACGCACAGCCTAAAGCACTGGACCTAGAGACTTGAAATTTGGCAAACATATACCTTGAGTATCCTAGAAGGGATTTTGCGAAATTCCCACGGGATAGGGAGCTAGCCCATTTTGAAATATTTCACGGGGGCAAAGCCGCGGGGCATAAGCTAGTTATGAATAATTTGGTAGACGGATTCGTTTGCGATTCGTTTTTTGGCTACCCACTTACTCGTTTGCTTTCCTCGTCGTATAAAAAAGTGGTCTGAGACGTTTAAGCGTTAACCTTACCAGTTAGCTATGGGATTCATCATCATCAGCCTTTTTTACGTCCCACAGAATGAGAGAGCTTGGGCTATAGTTCCCACGCGGGCCCCGTGCTGATTAGGAACTTCACACACACGATTGAATTGCTTCGCACGAGTGTGCAGGTTTCCTCACGATGTTTTCCTTCACCGAAAAGCTCATGATAAATTACAAATGTATGTAATTTCGCACATAAATCTCGAATAACTCAGAAGTGCGAGCCGGGGTTTGAACCCACGACCGTCTGCTTCAGACTGGCAATGTGATTATGTGACCAAAAGTTTATTTCGTGTTACGTCTGCAATGAAAACGCGTAGACTCGAAACAAAGAAACTCGTGGAAGCAAAATTTGTAAAGAAAATTTTTAACGAATTCTTGCCTACTCGTAACCACGATACCTTGTAAATGATTTCGAAGAAAACAAAGAGGCACCTTGTTATTGTTCGACTGTTACGCCCGAATGGAACAAAAGATTGAATTCAACGCCGCCAACAATTGTTACGGATCCATTTGAAAATTTCATGATTCCGTATAAAGTCTGAAAGTAAGAATAACAGCGTTACGACGACGCCTGTAGTAGGTACTGTGGGGAGTAGCCCAGGGCTCCGGACGATGCCCATATTACCTAGTACATAGTGCCCAGGTACCGTGGGGAGTAGCCCAGGGCTCCGGACGATGCCCATAGTACCTAGTACATAGTGCCCAGGTACCGTGGGGAGTAGCCCAGGGCTCCGGACGATGCCCATAGTACCTAGTACATAGTGCCCAGGTACCGTGGGGAGTAGCCCAGGGCTCCGGACGATGCCCATAGTACCTAGTACATAGTGCCCAGGTACCGTGGGGAGTAGCCCAGGGCTCCGGACGATGCCCATAGTACCTAGTACATAGTGCCCAGGTACCGTGGGGAGTAGCCCAGGGACCCGTTTCTCGAAGCTTAGTAGACTAACCATATTAGTGTTTTGTCGCTTAAGTAAATTACACGACATAACCTGACCTAACCAACTTAGAAAAGTTGAAAAACCCCCGACATTGTCATTTCAAAGTTCAATAGTTCAAAAATCCAACCATCTCGATTAAGCTAGCTTTCAATTAAAAAAATCACATAGAAATCGGTCCACCCGTTTGGGAGCTATGATGCCACAGACACAGATACACAGACACACAGATACACAGATACCCTCTTTTTCGTCGGGGGTTAAAAATGGAAGAAAACACAAATACTATTAGTCTAATTAGCTTCAGGAAACGGGGCCCAGGATGACTGGGTTCGCGGCCCAAGTGCGAGATATCATAGTCATAGTCATAGTCATATAGTTTATTGCAATCATGTGGTAATAAAAAGGTCTTAGATCTAATGCCCTGTTTAACTAGTCAGCAGTAAATAGAAACTCTTAGATCGAGACTAGGCTATATTTCTCAATTAAAGACAGGGGCTTAAAACTAGTAGAAAGTTAACGCTTTCATGAACCCAGCCCGACTGATCCCTATTTCACCATCTTTACAATTGTCAGATTTATATGACAATTCTAACTACATTTCTTTGACAATATGAAGCACGCTAAAACAAAAGCTCTTCAAGTCAGCAGTTGACAACGAATTGTCATTGAAAACGAGATAGATCAGTATAGCCTGCCAGACCTGCATAATAAGAGCCTGTAGAGAGTATAAGAGAGTATGTTCGCGTTAAGAACGCAGTGTCCGCGTCCGCGGGCCTAGCCCGTAACCAATCAGGTCGCTCAAAATACACCTTTGAATACAATACAATATACCAATTGACTTACAACCATAATATTGCCGTCAAGACGCTTAATATCACGCAAACAGTAAAAATTAAACAAAATCTGGGTGCCAATGCTAACTAAACTGTCCTTGTTGAGTCTCGCATATTGAATATCGCACTTTTTTTGCTTTGAATGTCATCTCATCGTGGCCCGAGACGTTTCTACGCAGTAACTAGGAATTGGTTTTTTTTTTTTTACTTAAAACCGATTAGCGACCAGGGGGTCGATTTTTGAATCTCACCCGTTGACTAAATTGAGTGATTTCTAAAAAGTTCGTATTTTTTAATCTCACCGGTGACTAAAATTCTCATGCCTATGATATCAAATACGAATGCCCTTACCCACTCGTAAACGAGATCTCTCGTGACTTCTTGACCACTGGCAGTGACAGCTAACCTCAATCTACTATGTTGACGTGCTTGTCTATGACAGAAACGCAAATTAGCTGCATGTTAGTAGTCGGGTATGACATTCAAAAGTACGGCTTTTGGCGAATGGTGATATCAATGTCATGGGTGAGAATTTAGTCACCAAGTGAGATTCAAAAATCGATTCCCAGGGGTGTTATTATGCAAGGTGGCTCATTTCTGTGTCAGCCATTAATATAAACATCAGGAGTATGCCCTTTCGGAACATTTTGAAGTCGGCATCCGTGCGGACGTGCTCGAGGCTCTTCACTGGGACTACTTGTAGTCTCACAAAATTGACAATACGGAGTACCTACGGAAAGGCCCGTCCATACCATACGCTTTACATAATAATTATTATGTCTATGATTTCATCTTTGATGTTTCAAATCTGTTGACATTTAGTACATACCTAACGAAAAGTGACACTGACGTATGACACCCGAAGACCAAGCCTTTCCACACACAAGGACATCGCATCTCATCTCGAAAAAAATTACTAAAAACATTACGTGATTGTGGTAGGTTTTTTTTTGTACGACGAGGAGGAGCAAGTGGGTCACCTGATGATAAGTAATCACCACTGCCCATAGACATCCGCAACCCCGGAGGGATTGCAGATGCGTTCCCAGCCTAGAGGGCTAAGATGAAATGCTTCTTGTGAAAGTAATTTCCTCGGCTGTCTTACTCTCCACACCGGAACACAACAGTGCAAGCGCTGGTGCTTAGCGGCAAGATTAGCGAGTAAGATGGTGGTAGCGATCCGGACGGACCTAAATGTACTAAATGATTATAAAGATGCCGTTTTTATTTTGTGGTAGGTATAGGAAACAATGAAAATGTGGACCGGGAGTCCGAATCGCGCTTGACCAGTTTTATTGCTAATAATATAAGTAATATTATTATTAGTTTAATAATAACTTAAAAAGCTCTGAAATCAAACTCGAGTCATAAAAATCACGAAGAATGCCACAAACGTGCCGACTCTAAGTAAAATAGCTTCAACAAGACTTATTTCAACATTAAAAATAGTCTAATTCAAATTTTATTTTATATATGCTAAGGTTCATTTTGAAACGACACCGGAGTCTAAAATGGCTCCATATTTTTGCTTCGGAGATTTCCGTCACCGTTCGTTAACTTTCGGAAATTTGACTTTTTCAAAGTTTACTGTATAATTTCTTTGGAATACCGTCTGCGAAGAAGGGTATCTTACCTTACATTAAGTTTTAAACATTACTTACCTTAAAATTCGTAATTTTCTTCAATGGAGGTTTATCTCCTATAATTGACACCCTGCTTGTCTCCTTTATTGCTTTGAGTTAAGATTGAAGGTGTCAACTATTGGTGCCGTGTTAGACACTGGAACATTTGCCTTTATACAGTTTAAAAGCGGGAGATTCGATCAGGCTGTTCATTCATCCGAACGAATGCAAAACTACGTCATTTTTGTTTTTTTTTTTAAATAAGACTTATAACCAACTCAGAAATGTTGAAAAACCCCCGACATTGTCATTTCAAAGTTCAATATTTCAAAAACGGGTGAACCGATTTCAATGAAACTTAGCTACGAACCATCTCGATTAAACTAGCTTTTGGTTAAAAAAAAACGCATTAAAATCGGTCCATCCGTTTGTTAGCTATGATGCCACAGACAGATATACAGGTCAAACTTATAACAAACACCCCTCTTTTTGGGTCGGGGGTTGCATGATTTGCAAACCTTCTAGTTACATACTTACATAACATCAAAATAATAATACTCGTAAGCTCGGAATGAAAAATACCACATCAAACCGTAGTTGCGAAACCATCACTCATAGTAGTTAAAAAAAAAGCTGTAAGGATGTCATTTTTTTTGTCTCTGCCGGCGCCAGCTCGGGTTTCAAAGTTGACATTCTTTTTATGATACTATGATACTTAAAATATTGTTTTGTACGGCGTTTTTTTTAAACGTAGGTGGTGAAGTGTTTTGCACAAGCAGCGCAATGCTAAATACACACACACAGACGCAGGTCTAACTGTTGACACCGTCAATCTTAAGTCGTAGCAATAAGATAGCAAGGTGTCAAACATTGGACAATTAGATCGAGGAACAGAGCATCTAGTATAGTATAATCAACGGCTAAATATAATACCCCTCTTTGACGTCGGAGGTTGAAAACGTCTCGAAAGCGTTTGCGTTAAAGTGTCAAATAGTGGGTATGAGAATTATTTTTTGTCGATACGTGCCACTAGGCGCTGCCAATTTGCCTATAGTAATTTAGACGTAAACGCGAACGCGGTCGAGACCTGTTTTTTCGTTGTATACACTAGAAGCTTCGTAGGTATCCGAAAATGTAAAACATACGCAACCGTTTCAACCATTGACTTACCAACACCATGGACTTCGGGTTAGCGCTTGAAAACGTCCGACCCAAGAGACCACTAATCGAGCGTCAGTCAGTCTTAGTTCGGTCGAACGACAGCGCTATGAAGTGTGGCTGTCATCGAAAAATGCCGTGTTGTACCGGGACACATTTTTCGTCAATGTTGTACTAGACCCAAAGTCATGGTGTTAGTAAGTCAATGGTTTCAACTCACAATTCGAGAACAGTTAGTAACTCGACCCAATCCACTCAAGAGGGTGTTTCATATCATAATTTATTATTAATACTCATTTTAGTTAAAAAAAAGAACATTAGGAGCCTAAACGGTAAACTGAAGATTTACTTTCCTACCGAGAAACTGTGAACTTCGACGCGTGTTAAGTTAAAAGCAAACGGTTTAAGACTTTATTTGTTGACAACACGGGTTGTAGTGTAGTTTTTGAGTGACATTTGTAGGTTGGTTTTCCGGCAATTCATTAAAGGAGACCGGGTAATTTTTTTTAATATGATGGATTGCGAAAGGAAGCACGGGTTCATATTTTGGCTTTATGCGGATTTGAAACTTTTTTGTAGCTGCGAGCATTCAGCTTTGGGTGTGTTTTGATTTTTTCCGGCTTCTAACAAGATTGCGTGATTAATTTTGGGGACATTGAATTTTGAGGGTTTTTTAACTAAGTATATTTACAAGCTTATGTCAGAGTTGCAAAAGCGATTGGTCGATGCAACTTGTGACCAAAGGGCTGGCAGTTTTCTCTCTCAAAGAATCAGCATCGCTATTCAGCGAGGCAACGCTGCTAGCTTAAAGGGCACCATGCCACGGGGGCCTTATTTAGATTGAATTATAGTTTTTAAGTTTTAGCTTGGATTAATTGCTTTTATCTAAACAAATTGTTTTTCAGTATATTGATGTCCAGTAAACATTTTTATCTTGGTTCCCTAATCGCTCTCAAGTTCTTTAAAAAAATTTACTTCAGTGTTTGATGTTTCTGGAATAAAAATATCGGTAGAAATGTTAGGTAATTAAATGGTGTTCGTGAACACGAAGATCCGGACAACATTTCTTTTATGTTCTGTAATATCATAAAAACAATCGCTAGATTATTAAAGTCCTATCTATTTTACACTAATTATACTGAAAATAAGATGGCGGGACGATATAGAGCGTTTTTGGCTAGACTGGCGAGATTTGGCTGAAATCAGAGACAAGTGGCAGGAGAAAAGGCAGGCCTTAGCCCAGCAGTGGGACACCGTATGTAAGAATAAAAATTGAAAAATGAAAAACGAAATAACGTGTACTTATTTAACTGTCAAATTTGTGTCACAGTCATAATTGAATTATAAATAAATTTGTACGTTTAATAACCGATAATGAATAAGTGATTGTCAACTAGACAATGTACAAAACAGCAATCATGAAATCAATTGTACAAATACACGCCTCAATATTTATAAACAGTTGATTCCGAATCAATAAATCTAATATTTAATATCTCAGTAGCATTATTGATTGGTGTAATGAACCTGTTTTGATATGGCAGCCCGCTGTGCCGCATTTGTCAATGTTCCATAAATCTCGCATATTTGTACAAATAAACTTTGAAATATCGCTTCGATAAAAAAAACTGCAACCTCTATAGAGACCGCTTTTGACAGTTTGGCAGAAAAAAAAAAGTCTCTGTGCAACTTTTTTGTTAGTGAAATTTATCGATGGTTTTCTACTTCACCTAGTAATCCTCTTGTACTACAATCTACAGTATTGTTAAATAATAGTAGTTTATGCAACTGTTACATAATGCGGGTCCTTAAAACTAGTGTTTTAAAACCTAATTATGTAGAATTGCATCTACACACATATTATAAGTGGGCTCAGAAGCCGAAAGTGTAATACATGTGTCACTTTGGCTGTTTTATTTTTAAATCGTAGACAAACATATCGAACTGACGTTCTGTATCGTCATTTTTTTTATTGAGTCCTATTTTTAAATTGAATTGGTGTTTAAAACGAATACCACGGTTTCTGAACGAATAACAAAGGACTTATGATATGTGTGTAATAAAGATTATTAGCATTCTATTAACTTTAAATCTAAATAACTCTTAAATTTACAGACAGGCTTCGTGACTTTCTAAACAATGTTAAGTTATTAGACTAATTCAAAAACCTAGTTTAAGCCTTTTAAACTAGCTTTCGATTAAAGAAAACCGGCTCCAAATCGGTTAATTTCTTTAGGAGCTAGGATGCCACAGACATACATACACAAGTCAAACTTATAAAACCCCTATTTGGGAAAAAAAAAACTGCCCCGTGATCCCGGTACGGTTCCCAACAGTGACTTGAACCTTGAACAGGTTGTCGACGGGCCTCGAGTACCGACAGCAATGGAATCCCTCAATCACAACCGCCGCCCATTGTCTGTCTGCAAGCTACCCGTGGTGACTTGCCATTCCTACACCAGTATGGCACAAGAAGTAAGAAATTAACAATAACCTAACCAACTTATAAAAATTGAAAAACCCCCGACATTGTCATTTGGAAATTCAGTTCGAAAACGGGTGAACCGATTTTAACGGAACTTGGCTAAGAACCAACTCGATTAAACTACCTTTCGACTAAAAAAAACCGTATTGAAATCGGTCCATCCCTTTGGGAGCTATGAGGCCACAAACACACAGATACACAGGTCAAACTTATAACACCTCTCTTTTTCGTCGGGGGTTAGAAAGTAAGAAATAACGTTTCTGAGTCCGGGCCCTTTAATTAGGAACAGCTAAGGCTAAGCCGAATTTCAAGTCTCTGGGTCCAGTAGTTTAGGCTCTGCGTTGTCAGTCAGTCAGTCACGGTACTGTTTTATAGGTATGGATAGATAATCCGAAATAAAGTACCTGCTATCCTAATCCTAACTAATATTATAAATGCGAAAGTAACTCTGTCTCTCTGTCTTTCTGCTTGTTACCTCTTCACGGAAAAACCGCTGCACCAATCTAGATGAAATTTGGTAAGAAGGTAGTTTGAATATTGAGGAATAACACAGGCTACTTTTTATTCGGGAAAATTGTATCCCGCGGTATAACGATAACCGAAATCTGCGCGGATCTAAGTAGCCATCCAAAGAGGACGCTGCCAGCATCTTTGGTACCATGCCCAAGGGGATTTCTTTTTTAGACTTGTTGTAGTTTTTAACCCCTGACGAAAAAGAGGGGTGTTATAAGTTTGACATGTGTATCTGTGTATCTGTCTGTGGCATCATAGCTCCTAAACGGGTGGACCGATTTCAATGCGGTTTCTGTCAATCGAAAGCTAGTTTAATCAAATGGTTCTTAGCTAAGTTTCATTAAAATCGGTTCACCCGTTTTTGAAATACTAAACTTTGAAATGACAATGTCGGGGGTTTTTTCACTTTTCCAAGTTATAATAACTAATAATTGTAAATAAGTTTTATTTTAAATTTAATTTAGGATAAGCATGTTTATTTTATTGTATTAGGATCTACTATGTCAACTTTTGGTCTTGTGCCGTCTTCTTGTATTTCTAGGTCCTCCGTACGGCACCCGACTGCGCAAAAGTTAACAGAGTTTTACCGCCGAGCACACCCTTCCCTTCGCGTTCGCGCTTTAAACTTTGAGGGCCTTATTCATAAACGTCACTCAAGCCTCCATTAGCCAAAATATGTTTTGTCTTCGTCTTACTAACGGAAATGTCAATGTGACAAAAGAGAACAAACGAACTTTAACGGCATTTTAATTAAAAAAGGTTTATGAATAACAGGGTTTGTCTTTGACCCTTAAGTCTGTGCTCTGAAAGATTACCGTAAACCTGGCTGCCAACTCACAAGACCGCGGCTTAGCCGTGAACCAAGATCGAGCGTTACCGCGTTACCGGCCTGTAAAACCGCGGTAAAGCTCGTTCTTTAGAACGACGACGGCTCTTATGTCCGCTCCTGTCTTATAACTTACACCACATCACCCAGAAGCAACAGAGACGAAAAACCATCAATAACGATCACCGCAACCTCTTTACCGACTTCGGATAAATCCCCTCGCACAACCTAAAATCAACCTTCTAACATCAGCATAAGACTCAAAGCTTCATAATTTTCTTCAGGAAGTAGAAAAGGTTAAACTCTATTGAAACGACTGCCTTAAACAAAAGACGACCGACGGCCAACCAAAACGATCCCAGCTCTATGCTAGGGTAAGGTGTAATTTTGTGTGGCAACGCGGTGGAAATTACGCTTGCTTGGGTTTCAAACGGACTTGACAGTTAAGACTCGCGATGACAGGTTAATTTGTACATATGTTGAAATGTTAGGCTTAGTTAGAACGTTGTCGATGTGAACGGTAGTCCGTTTTACCTGTTTCGTATATGCAATTTCTGGTAGATTGTAACCCAAGACTCAAAAAGAGTATTTGTCATAGCTCTTAAACGGATGGAGTGATTTCGATGCGTTTATTTAAGCTAATCGAAAGCTAGTTTAATCGAAATCAACCAAGACAGTATCAGGGGCTGTTCAACTTTTCTAAGTTGGTTAGGTTATTATTTTATTAGTATTAAAAAAAAAAGCAAAAAGCTTTATGGCTTTCTAGCTTTCGCACACGGCTTCGCTACCGTGGCTGAACTCTCTATCCCGTGGGAGTTTCGAATATTCCCGCCTTATGCCGGGCGTACATTATAGAAGGAACCTTTGTGCCAAATTTCAGCTTACTAGGTCCAGGGGTTTGGGCTGGGCGTTGATCAGTCAGTCAGTAAATCAGTCAGTCAGGACTTATCTTTTTATAGACATAGATTTTTTATTTCACATTATTTTGTTAAAAAGAGTAGTTCCGTTGCCCATTTGCCGTCTCCATCATTAGCTTCACTTCAGCTAATGGTGCTTTACAAGAGCAAATATACGAGTTACTAATAAAACACCCAAATCGCGATAGGTAGGCCTATAAATATTTGAGAGAGAGAGAGAGAGAGAGAGAGAGAAACATTTATTCACATACATTCGACACATACAGAAAGATGAAACAGTACATTTAAAAGAATAGAATACAATGGAACACATAGCTATATTATTTAACAATACAATATGTTTGCACCGAACGATGTGAAATGGGCCCCGCTCAGCATAATGTTGCGGCAAGCCGCAACGCTGTTTTTTTTGCAGGGCCCATTTTAACCTAAAACTAGACACAAAGTACATACACAAACATACACAAACACAATTTTGGTTGCGGGTGTCTATGGGCAGCGGTGATCACTTACAATCAAGGTGACCCCCTTCCTCGTTTGCCTTCCTCGTCGTTTTAAAAAAAAACTAAGAGACAACCCTTTTATGAGAAAAAAGGATTTTCCAAATCGGTCCAACTGCCTTCGAGTAATCGGGGAGCTTACATTAAAAAAACTGACGAATTGGGAACCTCCTTTTTAACAAGCGAAACCAAGCTAAAACTATTTAAACTACAACTTAAAACTAAATTAAATCTAAATAAGGCCCCCGTGGCATGGTGCCCAAAAGGCTGGCAGCGTTGCCACGCTGAATAGCGATGCTGATTCATTGAGAGAGAAAACTGCCAGCCCCTTTGGTCACAAGTTGCGTCGACCAAGCGCCTTTTTTGAATTTGGTTTAAGTTTCATTTGGTGTGAGGTACCTACGTCAGAGAAAAAAAATCACTGGGTAACTACGCAACCCTAACAAAGGGCAATATTTTTTTTTACAAAATTTTGTGTTTTTTTTATGTATTTAACATGTTTGTTTGCAAAATAATTGTAAGTTAAATTTGAAACACCTTCTTGTAAGTTTGACTTCAAACTTATGGTTGTGTGATGGACAGTAAAATTACAGTCAGCATAAATGCTTTATTATAAGCATTAAAATGTTTCTTTTAAAACACATAAAAAAGACAAATTTGAAGTAATTATTAATCCTGCCTAAAACTAAAAGTAAAAAATCTGTCACGTAATAAAAAAAAAACTAAGTATATTTTGAAAATCTATTTTAAACAATTTCATATCCAGCGATCTATATGCGCGCGCGCAATGACTCAGCAGAACGCGCATGACGTTTCAATCATCGCGCGTCATCCGGCTTTGTGCGACGACAGGTGGAGCCACCATACCTACTGCCGTCCCGGTAAGAACATACAAAATTGGTCCTCAATGTTTGACACCTTGATTCCAATAATTGACACCCCGCTTAGCATTTTGTTTTCTCACTATGAGAACTGCCGTCCTGGTAAGAAAAGACGAAAATGGTCCCCAATGTTTGACACATTGATTCTAATAATTGACACCATGCTTAGCATTTTGTTTTCTCACTATACTGCCATCCTGATAAGAACAGACAAGACTGGTCCCCGATGTTTGACACCTTGAATCTCGATACCAATCATTGACACTTAGAAATTTCGTTGCTCACGTAGTCTATATACTGCCGTCCTGGTAAGAACAGACGACATTGTTCCCCAATGTTTGACACCTTGATTCCAATGATTGACACCCTGCTTAGCATTTTTGTTGCTCACATATATACCTAGACACTATACTGCCGGCCCACAGAGTCACTAGTTTCAACTTACAACTTGGAAAAGTTAGTGTTAAAGTACTTTATAAACGGCTAAGCCATAGAAATTGAATTAGCTTTCTGTTTAATAACCTAACTAACTTAGACAAGTTAAAAAACCCCCGACATTGTCTTTTCAAAGTTCAATATTACAAAAACGGGTTACCCGTTTTTAATGAAACTTGGCTAAGAACCATCTCGATTAAACTAGCTTTCGATTGAAAAAAACCGCATCGAAATCGGTCCATCCGTTAGGGAGCTATGATGATACAGACAGATACACAGACACACAGATACACATGTCAAACTTATAACACCCCTCTTTTTCGTCGGGGGTTTAACACTACATCGAAACAATTCATCGGTTCGGGAGCTACGATGCTACAGCAATACAGGCTCCAAACTTCATAATCTTTTATGCATTGGGGTTCGAAACTATAACATCTATTTAAGTAGGTTTATCCTTTGTTAACCGACTTCAAAAAAACTTTTTATGTATGTACATCGATTACTCCGTCAATTGTAGACCGATTTTCAATTTTAATTTTTATTTGAAATGGTATACTCCTGAGGTGGTCCCATTGTCACCAAGTCATGATCTGATGATGGGATCTCAGGGAAATCGAGGGCAACTCTCAAATTTTAAAGGCACGTATCATGTGTTTCATATATTTTCTAAGGCTATTCAAGTATTTGCGTCCGGTAGTCATCATTTCACGTTGATGAGCTGATGATGGAAGGTACAACTACTTAACGGTTAGGAGTTGGAGGATAATTCTGAAAATGTTAAATCATTATTCGAAAGGGTATACTCCTGAGGAGGTTTCACTGTCACCAAGTCATGATCTGATGATGGGATCTCAGGGAAATCGAGGGCAACCCTCAAATTTTAAAGGCACGTATCATGTGTTTCATATATTTTCTAAGGCTATTCAAGTATTTGCGTCCGGTAGTCATCATTTCACGTTGATGAGCTGATGATGGAAGGTACAACTCCTTAACGGTTAGGAGTTGGAGGATAATTCTGAAAATGTTAAATCAACGTAAAATTGTAAAATAAAAATCTTTTAACAAAAAAGTGAAACCACCAAAAAAAAACCTTAGAAAAAAACGTAAAATAATCCTCTAAAATAATGATAAATAAATAAAATAAAATAAAACGCGTTTATTTCGGACAACAGAAACTAAAGCCTAAAGTTTTGTGGCCTAGCACTAAGCAGCAGAAATATGAAGTCGGTGCTTCATTCAAAGAATATTCCGCTCGCACCGCACCGACTTCATATTTCTGCTGCTTAGTGCTAGGCCATAAAACTTTAGGCTTTACTTTCTGTTGTCCGAAATAAACGCATTTTATTTTATTTTATTTATTTATCATTATTTTAGAGGATTATTTTACGTTTTTTTTCTAAGGTTTTTTTTTAAGGCGGCTCTACTTTTTCTAGTAACCATAACACAAGCTCTGCTTAATTTGGGACTAGGTCACTTGGTGTCAATTGTCCCACGATATTTATTATTATTATTACGTATAACAGAAGCAGTATGCATTCGCGTAGCATAGTCATTGCATTGGTTATATCAATGTGTCTATCCTTATCAGGAATGCAGTATAGCGTCATCCGATGATGAGCAATTTCGGGTTTTTTGTCGGATCGCCGACAAGAATGTCGGACACTGTGTTTCGCTACAGGATGCGTAGTTTAATGCTACGAGAAATAAATATGTCAGCGTTTTATACTTCATTCCTAGCAGTGTTAGAGACGTTTTATTCACACCTTGTGCGTGGTCCGTCCGGATCGCTACCACCATCTTACTCGCTAATCCTGCCGCTAAGCAGCAGTGCTTGCACTGTTGTGTTCCGGTGTGGAGAGTAAGACAGCCGGTGTAGTTACGGGCACAAGAGGCATTTCATCTTAGCCCTCTAGGTTGGCAACGCATCTGCAAACCCTCCGGAGTTTCGGGTGTCTATGGGCAGTGGTGATCACTTACCATCAGTGCCCTAAGCACGACTTGTGGAATCCTGCGTTACGTTACGGTTATCGTATCGAGATCGAGAAACATCATACTAAATTTTAGTTCCAAATACGCTCACGGGCGGGCGCTGTTCCAAACGTCATACAAACTCGTCATAGTTTACTATTCGATTTAACGTGACGCAGGATTCGACAAGTCGTGCTTAGGGCACAGGTGACCCACTTGCTCGCTTGCCTTCCTCGTTGTAAAAAAAAAAACGCAAAAAAAAAAACAAAACAGTAGCTCTACATAGTGAAATAAACGGATCACTCACGTATGTCAGTCGAGTTTAGCCCGACATGTTTCGGACTAATCCGAAGTCCTTCCTCTGGGAGTACACGCCACGCCGGTGGCGAGACGTAAAGTAGTTCTACATTTCGATAAAAGTAAAACAACAGTTCTGTTTCTACCAACTTAGAACCACTGACATTTTTATTTTTATTTGTTAAACTTAATATGTTATACACGGAAAGAACACGTCTAGTTATTTTTTTAAACCCCCGACGAAACAGAGGGGTGTTCGGTCTTATACCGTACATCTTTCTGTTGACGCTGCAATAACTTTCGTGCCGCGCGCTAACATTCAATAGATTTGTTATGGTAAGTAATATTCACAGAGTGCACAACTAACTCGCGAGCGATACACATCGAGAGAAAGAATCGCTAACTGTGTAACCATTTTAATGTAATAACTTAACTTAACTTTCAATAAACTACAAGAACTTAACTTAGGACACTTTCTTTGCACTCCAAGAACTAACTACAACTACTTGGAAGTGTAGAAAGCTAACTGGCTACTACAAGGGGTGTTATAAGTTTGACCTGTGTATCTGTGTGTCTATCTGTGGCATCGTAGCTCCCAAACGGATGGACCGATTTCGATACGGTTTTTTTAATCGAAAGTCAGTTTAATCGGGATGGTTCTTAGCTAAAGTTCATTAAAATCAGTTCACCCGTTTTCAAAATACTGAACTTTGAATGACGATGTCGGGGGTTTTACAACTTTTCTAAGTTTGTTAGGTTATATAGGTACAGATAGGTTTATGAATAATAGGAGTCACGGTACTGTTTTATAGGTACAGATAGGTTTATGAATAATAGGAGTCACGCGGTAATGTTTTATAGGTATAGATAGGTTTATGAATAATAGGAGTTACGGTACTGTTTTATAGGTATAGATAGGACAACATTTGACGACCGGATAGCCTAGTGGTTAGAGACCCTGACTATGAAGCTTGAAGTCCCGGGTTCGATCCCCGGTCGGGGCAGATATTTCAATGATGAATACGAATGTTTGCTCTCGGGTCTTGGATGTTTAATTTAATATTTATATAAGTATGTATTTATATATACAAGTATGTGTATCCGTTGTCTAGTGCCCATAGTACTGGCTTTGCCTAGTTTGGGACTAGGTCAATTGGTGTTTTAAAACAGTACCGTGACTCGTGATAAGAATAATAGGAGTCACGCGGTAATGTTTTATAGGTATAGATAGGTTTATGAATAATAGGAGTCACGGTACTGTTTTGTAGGTATAGATAGGTTTATGAATAATAGGAGTCACGGTACTGTTTTATAAGTATACATAGGTTTATGAATAATAGGAGTCACAGTACTGTTTTATAGGTATAGATAAGTTTATGAATAATAGAAGTCACGGTACTGTTTTATAGGTATAGATAAGTTTATGAATAATAGAAGTCACGGTACTGTTTTATAGGAATAGATAGGTTTATGAATAATAGGAGTCGCGGTACTGTTTTATAGGTATAGATAGGTTTATGAATAATAGGAGTTACGGTACTGTTTTATAGGTATAGATAGGACAACATTTGACGACCGGATAGCCTAGTGGTTAGAGACCCTGACTATGAAGCTTGAAGTCCCGGGTTCGATCCCCGGTCGGGGCAGATATTTCAATGATGAATGAATACGAATGTTTGTTCTCGGGTCTTGGATGTTTAATATTTATATAAGTATGTATTTATATATACAAGTATGTGTATCCGTTGTCTAGTGCCCATAGTACAGGCTTTGCCTAGTTTGGGACTAGGTCAATTGGTGTCAATTGTCCCATGGTGTTTATTATTATTATTATTATTTATTAACACTGCAGTCTCCTCTGTTGGCCGTTCCATGGTAAGTAGTTCCGTGGTGCTGTCACGCTGATAAATGACCTGGCGGCTACTTACCGCCGCCGCATCTTCATTTGTGATATTCAATCACCTTTGGATCTCACATATTTTGCTGTGGTCCAAGTTGAGGTGAAGGTTTGACGACCGGATAGCCTAATGGTTAGAGACCCTGACTATGAAGCTTGAGGTCCCGGGTTCAAATCCCGGTCGGGGCAGATGTTTGTATGATGAATACGAATGTTTGTTCTCGGGTCTTGGATGTTTAATATGTATATAAGTATGTATTTATCTATATAAGTATGATTATCCGTTGTCTAGTACCCATAGTACAGGCTTTGCCTAGTTTGGGACTAGGTCAATTGGTGTCAATTGTCCCATGATATATTTTTTTTATTTGTGTACTAGCTGTTGCCCGCGACTTCGTCCGCGTAGATTTCAGTTATCGCTATCCCGCGGGAACTATATAATTTTCCCAAACAAAAGTAGCATATGTTATTCCTCAATATTCAAACTATCTTCTTACCAAATTTCATCTAGATTGGAGCAGCGGTTTTCCCGTAAAGAGGTAACAAACAAACAGACAGAGAGACAAAAAGACAGAGAGACAGAGTTACTTTCGCATTTATAATATTAGTTGGGATTAGGATAGTTAGGATTAGTTAGGATGGCCTAACCAACTTGTGACCAAAGGCTGGCAGTTTTCTCTCTCAAAGAATCTGAGGGTCGAGCACGAAGTTTTCGAATTCCCGAATTTTAGAAAAGTTTTTTTATCCTTTTTATAAAAATGCTTAATCGCTGAAGTTAACTTAGAAAAGCTGTAAAACCCGATATTCAAAAACGGCGAATTTTTTATGAAAAGAAACACTGCTAAAAAAACTGCTTTCAAATAACAAAACCGCATCCAAATCGGTTTACCCGTTTAAGAGCTGCGGTGCTACAGACAAACACACACACATACACACATAGCGATCAAACTTACAAGGGTTAAAAACACAATTTCTACGATACAATACAATTTTGAATATCAAGGTATTATAATATCCAAAACGGCTCGACCGATTTTGATAAAACTTAGCTGAGAACCGCTCGATTTAACTGGCTTTCGATGAAAAACTGATGGCAAGATGAGGGCACACGAAAATTTCGAACAAGTGAAATTCGGTGAACGTTTTTTAGTGCCTGAAATAGGCTACCAGTTTTCTTATGTAGTTTTTAAATCGCTCTCTCTTATTGCTTGGCGCACGCCCTTAACCTCAAAGGCAGCGGATCCCAGTACCTTACAATAAGCAATCACGGGTCTTCACTGTAATACTAGTAGTCGTCCCAGGTTTGCTCGAGAATAAAGCACAAGAATGCTTTACAATACTCTAAATCCCATTATATTATTGTACATAATATTATAAAAATGTTACCGATTTACAAAGTTAATTTTTCAGCCGAGCGCGGCGCTGTCGTTGAAGTATCCCACACATTAAGTTGCAAACATCCTTAGTTCGCTATTGCGCCGCGCGCAATATTAAGTTTGTATCGTTAATTGTTTTTGATATGGCGGATCATTATACGTTGCGTCAATGACAGCTTAAAAGCTACATCAAAAAGCGTTCTTCTTAGTCCTATTGCGTTGGAATAAAGTTGATTGTTGTTCAATTCGTAGATTTATTTTTTTGTAAATCTATGAAATAAACTATCCCTAGTATATTTTGATATTATTATAAGTGCGGAAAATATAGACTCGTGCACAATGACACTGTCAAACAATGTTTCTTTACGCATTTGTGAAAAATTTACAGTTAGATCATCACCCGCCGGCGCCTCGGAAAAGTAAAAAGCACTAGTACGAAAAACTCATCTTTCCGCCCGCTACCTACATAGCCAGAAAAGGAACACTTTTTTTGGCTGCATCATTTTGTTCCTTTTTGATTTGCGTCTTGTTATTAACAACACAGCTGCTCATAAAAATCCCAAAATCTTGAATTTTTACGTCTCTCTTTAGGGGTCATAGACCAATATAAAATTACCCCATACTGAGCACATTTTGCTTAGGAGCAGGGCTCTGCTAACACTGGATAACTTGAAACACCGAGAAAAGCGTTATACGGATCACTTGGCCGGTTTATTATTTTGTCAATTCGGAATAGAAAATTTACAAAAAAAAAAAATTTCGAAAATGAGCTCGCAAAGTCCACATTCGTTTTAGAAATTAAAAAAAAAAATTTTTTTTAAAAATTTGCTCGCGAGTAGCTCACAGAGCCTGTACTAGGTAAGTATGTGGTTGGTTTATTCTGAATCGTGCGATAAAATTTCTATTCCCACAGCGAAATGTCGCACGTAGTCGCGTACGTGCTGCCGTCGAGATAGTGCGAGGGGGTGTATTCTAAACTGGGCCTTTAAATATATCTAATGGTAGTCTTACTCATATTTTAAGGCCGGCAACGGACTAGTGACTCTTGGGGTTGCTGGTTCGGTTTCTGGTGATCGCTTACCATCAGGTGGCCCACTTGTTTGTTCGTCTACTCTTTCAATAAAAAAATAATAATAATAAAGTTACCGAGCGAATGAAGTGATCGAAGAGTCTCCGTTTCAGCTTGAACAGAAATGATTTCGTACTGTCCGGCTGTTCTCCTCTACAAGTCGCATTTCTCGTGAAATTTTGTGATCAGGTTTGCTTATTATTGAGATTTTTGTCTCAATCAGTTTTACGTTTTCTTTTTTATATAAAAAAAAAAAGTTGAAAAGCATCAAGATTATTCTCGTGAATTTTTGTGATTAAGTTCGATGTTATTATAGTTTTTATGTGGATAGGCTAGATTTTTTGGACAGCTCACAGAGCCGCTGGTGTATAACATAATAGTTACAAAAATACAAAAAATATATATATGTGGAACCTTAACTAATAAACAGACAAAAAATGATAAAAAGCTTGTAGAAACCAATAATTAAAACAAATGTATAGTTGAAAAACTTTTCCCACGGCCACGGGCCAGGCAAAAATCAATCTTTTTTCAATCCAAGACTTCGGAATTTTGTTGGACTAGTTGAAGGATTAGCCATGATAGCCTAGTGGTTTGACCTATCGACTCTGAAGCAGAGGGTCGAGGGTTCAAACCCCAGCTCGCACCTCTGAGTTTTTCGGAATTTATGTGCGAAATCACATTTGTAATTTATCATGAGCTTTTCGGTGAAGGAAAAACATCGTGAGGAAATCTGCACACTCCTGCGAAGCAATTCAATGGTGTGTGTGAAGTTCCCAATCCGCACTAGGCCCGCGTGGGAACTATAGCCCAAGCCCTCTCATTCCGAGAGGAGGCCTGTGCCGAGCAGTGGGACGTTAATAGGCTGATGATGATGATGATGAGTTGAAGGATTAACATACTAAAAGTCTCCACTCCTCGGAGGTGAGCCCCAGGGTGGGCGGCCCAAAGATGGTCCCGTTTTTGGTTTTTTGTTCATTTCCTATGACTCGTCGTTTTCGAGACGTAAACAAAAAAATCAAAAAACGGATCCTTCTTTGTCCCCCCCCCCCCCTCCTAGGGCTCACCTCGGAGGGGGGGGGGGGGGACTTTTAGTATGTTTGTCTCTTAACTAGTCCAAACAAAGTCCGAAAATCAAGCTTTCTACTTTCGACCATTCCATCCAATCATTCATTGCAAACACTATACGGCGGTTTGTTTACAGCATAGTTAGTTCCATAGAATGGCACTTGCGGGTGGTTAGACCGTGTGCGAGGTCCGACCGGATCGCTACCACCATCTTACTCGCTAATCCTGCCGCTAGGCAGCAGTGCTTGCACTGTTGTTTTCCGGTGTGGAGAGTAAGACAGCCGGTGTAATTACGGGCACAAGAGGCATTTCGTCTTAGCTCTCTAGGTTGGCAACGCATCTGCAAACCCTCCGGGGTTGCGGGTGTCTATGGGGAGTGGTGATCACTTATCATCAGGTGACCACTTGCTCGTTTTCCTTCCTCGTCGTATAAAAAAGAACATAGCTAAGGTTAAGTCAACTGGCAAGTCCGGTCGGTATTAAACCTGCGCGGGCGCTGCGCGTCGCGCGCACCAGCACATCTAGATCAAACTTCCGAGAAACATTATTACGAGACATGGGCGAAAACTGCACCCATCTCCACAGATTTCAGTTTTTTCTAACCGCGATAAAACGAAACAATGTAGTACTGTTATTTTTAGGGTTCCGTGCCTCAAGAAGAAAAACGGAACCCTTATAGGGCTACTTTGTTGTCCGTCTGTCTGTCAACACCATAAAGCAGACAGACGGGAGGCGCCTTTGGCATATCTATGCACTACAATTCTGCCACTTTTTAAGGGGGACGAGGAACACATACGTACAGCAGACGTCTGCGCTCATGTACGTCAAAATTTGTTACGTTCCTACAAACTCACACTAAAACAAAACTGTCGTATAAATGCCAAAAACACGCACACAAATGTGTTAGCCTGGCAGCGTATTACGAAACTTTTTTGACACTCGTCATCGGATTGAAATGTCAGTTTTTGTACGACTGTGACAGCTAGCTGCTTCCGATACCAATTGTCAGCCCATACAAAATGAACACGATGCTGAATGCGAGCGAATGCCAGTTATTTAGCTGTTTGCACTGATAAGCGAATAAAACTTTTTACATTTAACTATAATAGGTACATAAGTATTAGTAAGAAAACAGGATGCTAAGTAGATCTCTAAAAAGGCACAAAGTCACCAAGAAGTCTGGAAAAGGCTTAGTTCTTCCAATAACTCAGTAAATAGAATAAAATCTTGAGCTTGGAAATACGAAACAACTTATATTTTAAGATGGCCGTTTGCCCATACAAACAAATTCCGTTAACTGCCTTTTATTATTACATTGTATCAAAATGTTACCTATTTAAGTAATTTTTTAAATCTTTATTTGTTTAGGGGTTCGATCACAGGTGAACATGCCGGTCCACGGACCAACCACCCTCTGGACACCAAATGTCAGGGCGAACGTTTCCGAAACGCATACGCTCATTTGCACCTATAAATCTCTCTAGCCTCGAATCGCGGCTCACTTTCGACCAGACGACCAGCGAGATGACAAAATCATGAGGCAGTCCCCCGGCCCGCCCAAAGAGGCTTTTTTCGTAACGATTTTCCAAATAAATTATAAAAGATGCGATGTCCAGTGCCAGCCCCATAAAGGGCAATAGAAACTTAAAACATAACAAATTAAGCGTTAAAAGCGTCTGAGTTACAAAAGCGCTTAGTTGATGCAACTTGTGACCAAAGGGCTGGCAGTTTTCTCTCTCAAAGAATCAGCATCGCTATTCAGCGAGGCAACGCTGCCAGCCTTTTGGGCACTATGCCACGGGGGCCTTATTTAGATTTAATTTAGTTTTAAGTTGTAGTTTATTTAGTTTAAGCTTAGATTTAATGTCATTGTAAATTGCTTTTATTATGTAAATAAAGTGTTTTTATAAATTACACATTACTTGCAATATTTGTAGGTGTAATAAAATAAAAATACAAAAAGGCTGCTACAGATATTGATGATGGTTCAATACAAAAACATTTCAAGTAAACATCTATTGCTAATCACTTTTGACATTCAGTTACTTTGATTTATGACATAATTTTGAACGGCAGAAAAATTCATAGATGACGTTTTGTGCTATGAACTGCCTACGTGTCTTATTAGATACGCTGTCAATTATTGGACTAGTATACTCAAAGTATATGTTTGCCAAATTTCAAGGCTCTAAGTCCAGTGGTTTAGGCTGTGCGTTGTCTGTCAGTCAGTCAGTCAGTCACGGTACTGTTTTGTAGGTATTAAAAGATTTACCTTACTTGCGTAATTTCAATAAAACCGTGTTTTGCTATTAATTGCAATTGGTTTATTTGTCGTTCTTCTATATGGTATTTTACAAGTTTTTCTCACCCAAAAATCCTTAAACTCCTCTATAACGTTTCCCTCCAAAACCGTGCCGGCTTCCTTCTCTCTCGCTCCTCTTCGTTTTCTCCGCCACAATCTACCTCTCTCTCTCTCTCTGCATTCAAATATGGCGGGCAGCACAGAGTAAAGACAATACATCGCCCATTTAATTATTAATAACAAATGAGTACATTAAATTGAGTCCCAATCCGCACTGGGCCCGCGTGGGAGCCCAAGCCCTCTCATTCTGAGTGGAGGCCTGTGCCCAGCAGTGGGACGTATATAGGCTGATGATGACATTAAATTGAATATAAACTGTTATACAATTATCCTATCAATATTAAAAAAGCTAACAGTATAGATAATTATATTTTATTCGATTCTTTGTACGGGAAGGCTGAATACAAAGACCTATCCCGAAGGTATCTTTTCCAAGACATAGTCTTCAACAAGAATACAAGAGCAACGTAATAACTCATTAGTCCCGGCTAGAAGATCTCTTTTCTTGTTAAATCCTTCAACCGAAGAAGAAGAAGCAAAGACGTTCAAAAGGATTTGTTTGTAATATTCGAACTAGCAATATTTATGCCAAGGTTGGGAAAGGTTAAGGTAGATAGATAGAACGTTTATTTTACAATAATAAAAAAATAGTTTACGAAACGTCAGCTCAGTATGTTTGTCTACGATTGAAAAAAAAACAGTCAAATTCGTGACAGGTATGGGTATGATATATGCCTTCGGCTTCTGAACCCATCTTAGAGTACTTCTAATATGTGTGTAGATAAAGTAATGTATGCAACTCCACATAATTAGGCCTTAAAACACTCGTGTGATCCTAATATGAAACTCAGCTTCGCCTCGTGTTTAAAAACAATAGGTAAGTTTAACTTAACTACTTAACTTAAAAGGGACAATTTTTTCATGTCTGTGTGCGTTACAGTGGTCAACATTGCTCGTGGGGGCAAAACACTGATTTTTTTGCCACAATTTTAAAAACATTAAAATTAATTTGAAACCTGTTATTATAGAATACATTTAAATTGAAAGCAAATAGTTCAATAGTAGTTTATGCAACTGCTACATAATGAGTGTTTTAAGGCCTAATTATGTGGAGTTGCATACATTACTTTATCTACACACATATTATAAGTACTCTAAGTTCAGAAGCCGAAGGCATATATCATACCCATACCTGTCACGAATTTGACTGTTTTTTTTAAATCATAGACAAACATACTGAGCTGACGTTTCGTAAATTTTTTTTTATTATTGTAAAATAAAATAAAATAACACATTATTATTTATACATGTCGGACTGAACTCGACTTATATACGTGAGTGATCCGTTTTATTTCAATATGATTGTAAATTACGTTGGTTTTCAAATTTGAAACATCGAATTCGATATCGAAAAGTCATTACGATATCGAATTCGATGTCATAATGACTATTAATTTACTGGAGGTGGTGGGTGGTGCTAGGGCTGGCGCTGTCGGCGAGAAGGCGACGGCGTACTGCAATGCTGGTCATTTTCTACGGTTTCTGAACCCATTATAGACGACTTATGTGTGTAGATAACAATCATTACAGTTTTATAATATGAATGTTGTGGTTGTGTAATGATTATTGCGTGTGTACTGTGTAAGCATGCGCAAATTGTGCTGTGATTCATGTCACGACACTTCAAGCTATAGGTAACTTTCCCATCCCAGTTTTATTTGAGTGCTCAACATAAACATACAACTACCCCACACCCGTCCTACCCTACACTTTTAAATTACACTCGAAATCAAGTAGCGAGTAGGTAACCATCTTGCTTCCGCAAAAGTGTTAACTTAAGGTGTTTCTTAAACGAATAGTTAAGGGGTCCAGACCCCCCGCACACGCGGAATTTTTTTAGTAAATTGTAATTTTAGGACAATTTTTTCTTGTATTAAGTTTAAGTAAAAACCAAGGATGATTAAAGACACACAATATTAGCATTCACCCGTGTCTCGTCAGTCTACCCGTGATCATGCTGCATGTCATCATCATGTCAGCCGAAAGACGTTCACTGCTGGCCGGCGGCCTCCCCCGCGGCTCTCCGCTCAGACCGGTCTTGTGCTTTCCGCATCCACTCATGCAATCATGATGCATGTAACTGCGTCGAAATATCGGGAGCTCACGTACCTATTTAATACGTCTAACATTAATGTAATTAACCACGAATCATTTAAAACTGTTTTATCTACACACATGACTGTAAGAAACCGTAGGCTTCAGCAGTCAGTTTTCATAATCTATGGGATTCATCTTCAAAATCCAATACAATTAAAAAATAGACCTCAATTAAAATTAAACTCAATACGAAACATCAGCTTGGTATATTTGTCTATGTTTAAAAAACAAAAACAGTCAAATTCGTGACAGGTTTGTTATGCCTTCGGCTTCTGAATTCATCTTAGAATACTTATAATGTGTGTAAATAAAATAATGTAAGTACGCAACTCTACATAATTAGGCCTTAAAATACTGGTGTGATCTTATTATGAAACTCGGCTCCAACTTTAACATTGATACCTGTAACCTAAATAACTCAAAGCGATTCCCAACACCTCACAAAACCTACACGAATTAACTAAAACTTTTTTCACTCAATGATTTTGAACATTTCAAACAGTCACGGTAGGCCCTATTGAACTGCTCATTTCATGCTCAAAGAAAACACATAATTATATTATTCTACGCCGGTTTTTTTTTTGTAGAATTACGTACGGAATTATTTGAGGAACATGATTGTACACTCCGCGCTGACGATGCGTTTTCGCGCGGTGAGACCCTATTTTGAAGGCGAGAGATAAATGTCGAACGGACTCCGTGCGTCTTTATTGTCATTGGTGGTCTGAAAAGACGAACGTTTATGTGACTTTGTAATAAAGACAAGGACACAAGAAGTCAGACAATTAACGCCTCAATTACTATAGGCAAATCGGCAGCGCATCCAGCTGCACGTATTGGAAAATTACTATTCTCATAGTACCTATTTAACACGTTATGAATCGTATTTTGCTGGTTATCAATTACATTTTTTTTGAAATTACATAATGTATTTATTTACATAATAAAAGCAATTTACAATGACATTCAATCTAAGCTTAAACTAAATAAACTACAACTTAAAACTAAATTAAATCTAAATAAGGCCCCCGTGGCATAGTGCCCAAAAGGCTGGCAGCGTCGCCTCGCTGAATAGCGATGCTGATTCTTTGAGAGAGAAAACTGCCAGCCCTTTGGTCACAATTACATTAGGTACGCAGATGTTTTAAACCTTAAGGATGATGATTAAGTAGTAGTTTAAATCAACAACTTTTTTGAGACACTTGTATTGAATTACTCAACTATGACGTCATAATTTCAGTGATAAAATTCTGTCCCTTAATTGGTTTTTGCCAAATAAATGGTTTTCATGACAGTAATAAGTGAGGCCTCGGTTTTTTATGCGTATTTTCGAAAGCTTGGTCAAGTGGTGCCTACAAATCTATTGTAAAATTATTAATTGCTGCTCTCATTGTTACCTTTATTGCTTGACTTATGACTGAAGGTGTCATATTGGAGCCATATTAGGGCACTAGGGTTTTATTTTCCGCCATACTATTCGTTATTTTTTGTACGGACAAAAGTTTCAGGGGCGTTCTAGAAAAATCCAAATCAAAACATTAAAAATTTTAGCCTCCCATTATTTTGATACCCGATTAGTGATTAGTTACGGAGAGAAATCAGGGTTTTGTTATTAATAAGCTTTGTGCCTAATTGTACACTTAGTTATAAAAAAATATTTAACAGCAAAATAGTTAAAACCTCAGCGCGTAAACCAAAAAGTAAATCAAATATAAATAAATAAATATCATGGGACAATGGACACTAATTGACCTAGTCCCAAACTAGGCAAAGCCTGTACTATGGGAACTAGACAACGGATAAACATACTTATATAGATAAACACCATACTTAAATACATATTGTACATCCAATACCCGAGAACAAACATTCGTATTCATCATACAAATATCTGCCCCGACCGAGGTGAACCCGGGACCTCAATATGGTTAAAGTATGGTTAAATCTGTGTAAATATTACTGTATTATTCATTCAATTTCCGTGCTAAGTGAATTAAAAATACCCAGAACCCTTATCGATAATAGTACTATTGTGGAATTGCGGTAAAAAACATTTTCCTTAATGGTGAGGATAAAATTGTGTTATGTACTTAGTAACTCACATAAAATTGAATAAACACAAACGTTATTGAACATAATTTTCCTTCCGTGTACTCGTAAGTACTTCGCGGTCTTACTTATAGCTTAATTAAAATGTCTGGACAGAAATGCAATGAATTAAATATTAATTCGCTTATTCAGCTTTTTCCATTTTCCATTGTCAGTTATGTTTTCAGATACAACGTAAAAATAATTATGTTCATGTTGTCTCAAATAATTTTCATCTCTATGAATAACGATCTTTCCCCCAACTTTTATTGAAACTTTCATCGATCTATTGTTTTATTAAATCGACCTATTTCTAAAAACAAACACGATTTCTTGATTTATTCGACACGTTAACGAAATTAAAAAAACAAAAACGTTCCATACCTTTAATGTCAGTCAAAAATTAACAGAAGGATAAATAATTATTTCAATTAAAACATACAGAGCGGAAGACGGTTGGACAAGCGAAACAGATGAGGTCTTCTACCACTTTGCGAGTGTTCAGCCCAAAATCCTCTGTCGCTGTTTGTGGATTTTTTTTTTAGAAGCTCAACATTTTAAATCTTATTTCTTTTAAAAATTATAAGAACAGTGACTATTTTTCGTACACTTAAGCGTTACTTTGCAGCATTAAAACTTCTGTTTGTTTTGTCAATGGTAAGTTTTTTTTTTTATTACTAACTCTTGTTTTAATATCCAATGTTGGTCCTTCTGCTGTCTAATTTTAAATTAATAAATAATTTTAAAAATGTGTCAATGTATATTAGAATAGCCCCCCAACCTGAGTTGGTGGCTTGAAAGTACGGTCGGAAGACGTGAAAAACAAAATGTCAGACATTAAAATTATTAAGGAACCATTTTTGTAGTTTTTTGACATCGACGCAGGCGCAAGCTGACAGGTATATTTATTAAATCACTCCTTAATTTGGCCTTCTGGTCCCTATTTCAACATCTTTACAATTGTCAGTTTTATATGACAATTCGAACTGCATTTCTTTGACAATATGAAGCGCGCTAAAACAAAAGCTCTTCAAGTCAGCAGTTGACACCGACTTGTCATTGAAAACTGACAATTGTAAAGTTGGTGAAATAGGGGACAGATCATAGCCAGTACCTAGTGTTTTGTAGTGGGAGAGCCAAACTGTAGGTATTTGCTGCCATACGAATGGGCCGGCTCGTCCGGGGAAGTACCACCCTCTCGCAGAAAATCGGCATGAAGCAACAGCACCCCTAGTTTGGGGTTAGGTCAATTGACAACATTTCATATTTTTCACACCTACAAATTAATATAGGTATCGAAAGGGCTTTGCCTCCTGAGCACAACACTGTATTTATAAAAATGTTATATTACTTATTTTTGTAAATACAAGAGAATAAAATAAAATTACCAATTCTACCAAAACGACGCAAGAATGGGTGTAATACTTTTGCCTTTTTCACGAAAAAAAAATAAGTAACAATCACACGTAGGTTTGACAATGTCAGATAAATTTCACATCTTGGTTTTGTTTTTTTTGATCGTGACAAGACAAAGGCAATTGATCCATCCTAGCGCCGTTTCGGAGTTACGTCCTTTTGGAATAAGTACCTTTTAATAAATTAATAATAAATTAATTACAAGTCCTAATGAAAATTCAAAACCGTAGATTTGCTCCTCTTTCAAAGTAAAATACAGACAATTAATCAAATTATAGTCTCAATAATATGAAATGTTGTCAATTAGTGTAAATTGTCCCATGATATTTATTTATTTATTTACTCGATCAAGTTACGGTAGCATTCATACATGCACAGGCCTCTGCTGTTTATGGCAGAATTAGCGAGTAAGACGATGGTGGCGATCCGGACGGACCTCAAGGTGCCAGGTGCAAGTTGTAAGAAATGTTTTTACATGTCAATGTGTTTATGACGTTGACATAAGATTGATATTTGCCTGACTTGTCGAAAACCTTTTTTTAAATATACCTATAGGTGTCCTTATGTGACCTTTAATAATCGTTTTCTTTTGTCGTGACAGGATTGCGTGTTCGATCTCATTTTTGACACTCAGTCCCTGCCATTGTCAAAATTGGCTACCAGGCAATCAGACCACATGGAGAGTTGATATCGGGACTTGGTTCCTTCTGAGAATGATAATACACAGGTACAGTCAGCAGCGGTTAGCTAAGCAACGGAAGCGGTCACAGTGATCTGCGCAAGCTTTTATGTTTATAACAATAGAACCGTGCTTAGATCATTGTGAACGCGTCGGTTGCTTAGCAACGTAGTTAACTACGTACGCCCGGTAGGTACGCCAACAATATGAGTTAATCAGCTGAAACATCTAATTGCTCGCAGGACTGATGGCCGATGGGGCCAGAAGGTTCTCGAAGGGCGTCCGCGGACCGGCAGGGTGAGCTGTCGGCAGGCCTCCAACAAGATGGAGCGACGACCTGGTAAAGATCGCGGGACGTATCTTTACCTATAAAATCATTGGTCAGGGCCCTGTTTTACCAACTGTACAATTGTCAGTTTTCAATGACGATTCGGTGTCAACTGCTGACTTGAAGAGCTTTTGTTTTAGCGCGCTTCATAATGTCAAAGAAATGTAGTTCGAATTGTAATTTAAAACTGACAATTTTATTGTTAAGTTCGAATGGCGTCCACGGACCGGGAGACGAGCTGTCGGGAGGCCTCCAACAAGATGGAGCGACGACCTAGTAAAGATTGCGGGACCGCGGTGGATGCGGAAAGCACAAGACCGGGGACGTCTTTCGGCTGACATGACGATAATTCAAAATTCAAAATCGTTTATTTGCATGTCACATTACAGTCATTGGAATGGAATATTAAAACTAGGTCTACATGTGACGCCCTGCTAGAGCACGGCAAATATCGTTTACAGAGGGCTCTTTCATTCTGTTTTTTTTTTATTTATTTAAAACGATATTTATTCTTAATGAGTTTGTACAATAAAAAATATATCACAACATACTATAGCCATAGCGATGATGATGACCCGAAGCGTCCGCAATGATCTAAGACTTCCTAGCCTCTGGGTTTGACTGTTGAAATAAAACCAGTAAAAAATATTTTTTGCTGATTGTAATTTTTGTTGACGCCCAATCTTACACATCAATGCCAATTTTCGAGCTAATCCGACCACTGAGAGTGGGTCAAATTTTAACTTGGAACATTTTGTTGGTGTGGGTGTCTGTGGCCAGTGGTGAACAGGTGATCTCTTACCATCGGGTGACCCATGTGCTCGTTTGCCTTCCATGTTGTATAAAAAAAAATTGTACATGCAAAGGCTTGTGATTGCTAACAGTTGCATTTCCTTTGATCAAAGCCGCTGTCATTATGTTTCTAGTAACAGTCTGTTATCGTTATCAGTTCTGTGATCCATTGTCGTGGTGACACAGGTGCACTGCAGTTGCCTTTTATCTCAATGTATCTATATAAATAATCCCCTTTAAAAGTATTATCGTCATTTTAACTCCTGTTATTATTAAGAGAATACTACACCATTTTTTTTTTATACCAGGTCGGTGGCAAACAAGCCTGCGGATCGCCTGGTGTTAAACCCTTTATTTTGCAAAACAAATCAGAGAAATCCTGAATTCTCTCTGTCCAGTCTCTTCTGATATTATATCTACTGAAAATGTGTAATAAAATAAACATAACTATATCGATGATGGTTCAAAATAAAAATGTTTTAAGTAAACTTCTATTGCTAATGATATTTGACATTTAGTTACTTTGATTTATGACATAATTTTGAACAGCAGAAAAAAATCATAGACTTCGTTTGTGCTTTGAACTGTTTATGTTCATTGTGACGTACTTTATCAAACAAAGGGTTAAGCAAAACCGCCGCCTAGGAACGCTTGCAATACCAGAAGCATCACTCGCGCGTTGCCGACCCTGCATAAACATTTTTATAACCCTAATGACGTAATAAGGGATCACTCACGCATATAAGTCGTGTTTAGCTCGACATGTTTCGAAGTAATCCGTAGTCCTTCCTCTGGGAGCACGATCCAGCGGCGGCGAGACGCACACTCTCCGAAATATGTCGGGCTAAACTCGACTTATATACATGAGTGATCGGTTTTTATTACATTATGATTGAGTCTCACGGTAGTTTCATGTTAAAAGAATACTACACCCATAATTGTTTCAATTACCCCCCACCCCCCACCCCGATAATGAAAAAAAAAGCTCAAACCATTTCACATGTTCGTACCTCCTCAAACAGATTAACGCGGTGGGGATCACAAGGTCCCGAGTGTGAGGGGATCGGCAAATCAAACAGTCAAACGTCACTCGAGACAGATCCCGGGGATCAGTCGGATTGAACCCCCGACCCCGAGCCACCTGATCCGCGAAATGACCAAATAATTGATAGAGGGGCTTGTCCTATACTAGGGTTCAAATTTGGACGCTAATTGCAGTATGAAACCAGGACTGCCAATCTACATCTACACTAATATTATAAAGGGGAAAGATTTGTACCTATTTTTGTATAAAGCTCAAAGCTCCCAAATATTTTAATAATTAAATACTAATAATAATGTTTGTTTCATGTGCATCCCGGCCACCTCGACCTCTTTCCACGCCGGCCTGAGTCCCCGCGACTCCCGCACGCGCCGCTCTTGGCGGAGCCCCGTCAGTGCAGTTTTGTCGCGGCTGTCAGACTATTTTTCTATTTAGTTTTCCGTTGTGTTGTGTTTTTATGCCCTTAGATCATATGCAGAATGCAACGCAACCCGTAGATGGTACGTCACATGTATGCCCAATATGCAGTAGAACATTTAGTAGTAGTAGAGGTTTGAATATTCACAAATCCAAATTGCACAAATGTTTAAGTCAGAATGCCCCCCCCTTGTACATAAATCCTGTCTCCCCAAATACAAACCGTACTCCTACTAATCCACCCACTATTCCCTTCCATCTGCATTTGAGCCACTTAAAAAACAATGTTAAGGTGGTAAAAAGAATTCCCCGTGGCGCCCGGATCTCCGTCGCTACTCATTTGGCTCAACTTATAACGAAATGTTTGGACAATAATAGCTATGCGGACTGGCAGAATTTGTTACTTTTCCCTTTTAATACACTTCACGTTAAAGACGATAAATCGTCTAAGATTTCTCTTACCCAAAAAATAAAAAACAATTGTTCCAATTATTCACCGCCTTGCCTTACAGTTTTTAGTACAGGCAAAAATAGCAATCAAAATTATTTTAAAAACAAAGTGGAATCTAAAGTTAGCGACGGAGACCTGAAGGGGGCCGCGCGGTTACTTTTTTCCAGTGACGTACTATCTCCAGATAATAGCGACACACTCTCGGCCTTACAAACTAAACACCCTCGAGCTCCTACAAACGCATACTTTTTGGACCCGCCTACGTCGCCCGATGTTTGTTTAAACATTCACGAGAAAGACACAGTGAATGCAATCTATTCATTTAAAACCGGTTCTGCAGCAGGTCTTGACGGACTTGCTCCCCAACACCTAAAAGACCTTACCTCTCACTGTGTGGGCGACGCAGGCAAACATTTAATCCTCGCTTTAACAAAATTAATAAACCTCATGCTGTCTGGCAATGTTAATCCCGAAATAGTTCCCGTTCTTTATGGAGCCAACCTAATTGCGCTCACTAAAAAAGACGGAGGTGTCAGACCCATTGCGGTCGGCTCTACATTTCGGCGATTAACTTCTAAAATTTCAGTTCGTCACATAGTTTCAAAATTGCAACCTCAGTTTGAACCAATTCAATTAGGTTTCGGTACTAAAGGTGGGTGCGAAGCGGCAGTCCATGCCCTGCGCACCTACCTTAATAACGATCAGTGTGAGGTTTTACTCAAAATTGACGTCAAAAATGCATTTAATTCGGTAAACAGGGACACCTTGCTCACAGAAATTAGGAATAATATTCCGGAAATTTATAATTACCTACTTAACTGTTATCATGAACCTTCTAAATTAATGTACAAAAGCAACGAATTATCTTCTGAAGTCGGCTGTCAGCAGGGTGATCCCCTCGGACCAGCCATTTTCAGTTTAGCCATTAACCCCATCATTCAAAATTTAAAGTCCAAATTTAACGTATGGTATCTTGATGATGGTTCCCTAGGAGGTGATGCAGTTACGGTACTTTCAGATCTCTCAGAAATTATAAATAAATTTAAGGCCATTGGTTTAGATCTAAACTTTAATAAATGCGAACTGTTCATAAACAACGCGATCCGATCCGATCTCTTCCAACATTTTAATTTACTTTGTCCAAATATCAAAATTGTCGATAAGCAAAACTTAAGCCTCCTAGGGTCACCAATCTTCGACGATGCCATTCCAGATTTAATCGCAAAAACTGTTTCAAAATTTCAAAATTCTGCAGACCGGCTGCTGGAAATCAGTGCTCACACTGCTATCACTATTCTAAAATTTTGCCTTTTTGTGCCAAAATTTACTTATTTGCTTCGTTGTTGTCCCTTTTGGAAACATCAAAATTCTCTGACCTTAATTGATTCCCTTATGAAAACTTCTTTGGAATCTATACTTAACTTACAATTCAATGGGCAATCTTGGACCCAGGCTTCCCTTCCTATCAGATATGGTGGGCTAGGTATCCGCAAAATTTCTAGTGTTGCTTTACCAGCGTTCCTATCATCTGTCCACAGCACGTCCACCCTCGTAGGTAAAATCCTAAAGGATTGTCCTTCAAACTACGAGACGACGGGTTTGGTCGATGCTAGGAATGCTTGGCTAATGGCTTGTCCGGGTGAAAATCCTCCCGCTTATCCAAATTTCCAACGGAGCTGGGATGACACACTATCCAAATTAACTTATTCTAATATTCTCAGTTCCAGTTCAGGCCCAGACCGCGCAAGGCTTTTGGCTGTGGCAAGAAAGGAATCCGGTGACTGGCTTCATGCTTATCCTTCCGTTAACACCGGAACCTTTCTTGAGCCTGAAACACTGAGAATTGCAGTCGGGCTAAGACTGGGTGTTGCGCTGTGTTCACCACACCGTTGCCTCTGTGGCACCAATGTGGACGAAACGGGACACCATGGTCTTTCCTGTCAAAAGAGCGCCGGCCGTTTCTCCCGTCATGCCGCGCTCAATGACATAATCCGCCGGGCTCTTGCCTCTGCGAACGTGCCGGCCATTTTGGAGCCAAGCGGCATTGCCCGCGACGATGGCAAAAGGCCGGACGGTATGTCTCTGATTCCCTGGAGAATGGGTAGGGTTCTGGTTTGGGATGCGACCTGTGTCGATACAGTAGCACCCTCACATCTCCAGGGAACCACACAAAAAGCTGGTGCGGCGGCAGAAACGGCTGAAAATAGAAAAAATTCTAAGTATCAATCTCTCGGTCCGAATTATAATTTTGTTCCTGTCGGGTTTGAAACTTTGGGTCCATGGGGTCCCAGCGCTTACAAGCTTATTTCTGAGTTACAAAAGCGCTTAGTTGATGCAACTTGTGACCAAAGGGCTGGCAGTTTTCTCTCTCAAAGAATCAGCATCGCTATTCAGCGAGGCAACGCTGCCAGCCTTTTGGGCACTATGCCACGGGGGCCTTATTTAGATTTAATTTAGTTTTAAGTTGTAGTTTATTTAGTTTAAGCTTAGATTTAATGTCATTGTAAATTGCTTTTATTATGTAAATAAAGTAGTATTTTTTGTATGTTTGTATGTTTGTAATGAATAGGCTCAAAAAGTACTGGGCCGATTTAAAAAATTCTTTCACCAATAGAATGCTACATTCTTCCAATTTGACACAGGCTACATTTCATTTTGAAAAAAATTAGGGATCCTTGGTAAAATTTGAACAATGTAACCGAAGGTGTAGAAAAATGAGTCTTAAAATGTCTTTCGTCGAATGCGCTGCCGAAACTATTAGCGATAGAACAAAATAATGTACAACAATATTGAAGAACATCATAATGTCTACAAAAAACTCCGCGGTAGCATATGTCCAACTATTGTAGTTATGTCACTACAACAACTTTTTTCATTTTATAATTGTCTACCCCGTGCGAAGCCGGGACGGGCTGCTAGTGTTTTATAATTAGACGTATATAGATAGATAGGTACATCCATAATTACAAATAATCAAATATTAAATTAAACTGCATCTACGAAAATAAATAAAAACTAAAATTAAACTAAACTAAAACAATAAAATAAATGCCTATCCTAAATGAAATTTAAAGTAAAACTAATTTACGAAAACTACAACAAGTCTAAAAAAGAAGTCCCTTTGGGCATGGTACCAAAGATGCTGGCAGCGTCCCCTCTTTGGATGGCTACTTAGATCCGCGCAGATTTCGGTTATCGCTATACCGCGGGATACAATTTTCCCGAATAAAAAGTAGCCTGTGTTATTCCTCAATATTCAAACTACCTTCTTACCAAATTTCATCTAGATTGGTGTAGCGGTTTTTCTGTGAAGAGGTAACAAGCAGAAAGACAGAGAGACAGAGTTACTTTCGCATTTATAATATTAGTTAGGATTAGGATAGCAGGTGCTTTATTTCGGATTATCTATCCATACCTATAGAACAGTACCGTGACTGACTGACTGACAACGCAGAGCCTAAACTACTGGACCCAGAGACTTGAAATTCGGAAAACATATATACCTGGAGTATCTCAAATGTGCACTAATAAGGGATTTTCCGAAATTCCTACGTGATAGGGAACTAACCCATTTTGAAATGCCGCGAGGCATAATAGCTAGTTATTAATCAGTAGTTAATTGTCCGCAGAACTGATGGCCGATGGGGTCGGAAGGTTCTCGAATGGCGACCGCGGCCCGGGAGACGAGCTGTCGGTAGGCCTCCAACAAGATGGAGCGACGACCTGGTAAGGATCGCGGGACCGCGGTGGATGCGGAAAACACAAGACCGGTCTGAATGGTGATGATGATGATGATGATGATGATGATGCTAGTTATAACAATAAGCAAGGAGCGGAATAGTTCAGCACAAATTTAATCAAACTTCACGAGGGATTGAACATAAGTTTTATCGACTATTCCAGTTATCGATGTTATCGAAGCGACTCTTCGCTTGTTATCGACTTAACATTATCCTGTAACACTTCTATTTCGTGCAAAAGATTAAATAAAATAAACAGTTTTGCCCAAATTTTACAAAAGCTTCTAAGTAGGTTTTATTGGTGTCCAGATGGTGGTTGGTCCGTGCAGAGTACCGTCGATTTACTTTTGGATACTCAAGTGCTTGTTATACCTTTACAGGATTATACCTACGTTATTTCCCCTTTTATTTATTTCACTTGATAAATCACGAAACTCTCTCCAACATTATACAGTTCTGTAGGTAATATCAATAAGCCTCTCAAAAATAAACTCATTATATTAAACTTTACGTAAGTAAAATTATCGACACATTGCCTCGATATCAATAAACAGTTCGAACCGTATTTTCGTAGACTTAGAATTCAAAATTGTTTGTTACACTTTGATGTCGGCTTCCAGTATCATAACCCTTAAAGGGTCGTCGTCATGAAGCCAATTGAGATGGTATCTAGAAAGATAAATATACATATCTGTGTTAATCTAAATAGATAGCGTATGTATGTACGTGTTTAATTGAAGCTTCGATCAATAATTGGGTTGAAGACCGATGTCAAAATAAACTTAACAATTACACGTATTTGCGGGCGGTAGGACCTTGTGCGAGGTCCATCCGGATCGCTACCACCATCTTACTCGCAAAATCCTGCCGCTAAGCAGCAGTGCTTGCAATATTGTGTTCCGGTGTGGAGAGTAAGACAGCTGGTGTAATTACGGGCACAATAGGCATTTCATCTTAGCTCTCTAGGTTGGCAACGCATCTGCAAACCCTCCAGGATTGCGGGTGTCTATGGGCAGTGGTGATCACTTACCATCAGGTGACCCACTTGCTCGTCTGCCTTCCTCGTCGTATAAAAAAAACGTAATCAAGCTTTTCTGAAAGTACTCGTAAAATTCCAAATTCAAATTCAAAATTTTATTCAGCAAATAGGCACGCTCTTTTACGCGTATTTTTTTGAGTCTACCAGCGCTTTCGGAAAGACCATGATTGCCAAGAAGAATGCGATGCAAGAAACTTGGCACAAAGTGTTTTTTTCTAAAATTAAGTTACAATACGTAACCACAGATGAATTACACAAAGAATCCTCACTCTATAATTGGAAAATAAACAACAGAAAAAAATTACAGTATTTTAGAAACAAGTGTTTTTTTACACAATTATTATAACAGCAAAAACGTAAAATAATCCTCCAAAAAAATGATAAATAAATCAAATAAAATAATATGCGTTTATTTCGGACAACAGAAACTAAAGCCTAAAGTTTTATGGCCTAGCACTAAGCAGCAGAAATATGAAGTCGGTGCGGGGCGAGCGGAATATTCTTTGAATGAAGCACCGACTTCATATTTCTGCTGCTTAGTGCTAGGCCATAAAACTTTAGGCTTTAGTTTCTGTTTTCCGAAATAAACGCATTTCATTTTATTTTATTTTATTTATTTATCATTATTTTAGAGGGTTGTTTTACGTTTTTTTTTTCTAAGGTTTTTTTTGAAAGCGGTTTTACTTTTTTGTTAAAAGATTTTTATTTCACAATTTTACGTTGATTTAACATTTTCAAAATCATCCTCCAAGTCCTAACCGTTAAAGAGTTGTACCTTCCATCATCAGCTCATCAACATGAGATGATGACTGCCAGACGCAAATACTTGAATAGCCTTAGAAAATATTATATAATTGCCCTCGATTTCCCTGAGATCCCATCATCAGATCATGACTTGGTGACAATGGGACCACCTCAGGAGTATACACATTCGAATAAAAAAAAAAATTTCAAAATCGTTCTAGAATTGACGGAGTAATCGATGAACATACATATAATAAAATAAATTAAAAAAGTACATACAGTGGAACGTAGAACCTCCTCCTTTTTTGAAGTCGGTTAAAAATAAGAACACTTTACTTTACTGGCACGTTTTAATTGACCAGAAGATGTAGTATAGGGTCTCCAGGTCAAATATCTGTGAATATCAGAATTACAAAGGGATGTGTAGGGTCCCAGAATTAATACTTTTATAATACTCAATCTAGGCTTAGAGATGTCTGTATAGTCTCTAGGGTCAATTTAAACTAAATTTAAAATCAGCAGAGGTGTCCGATGCCTTACTTATTCTACAATTAAGGCGATTATTATTTTAACAACTACTAGTTAAGGGGGCAGTTAGTACGAGTATGATCATTGCAAGTTGTCATAGTTATTCCATATAAACTTCACACCAACAAATACAATACAATGAAACTGAAATAATAAGTTTTCTGTTAAAAAAACATTTTTAGTACAAACATTAAAATTAGTATTAGTTTTGTACCTTAACAGAAAGATGAATAACCTAACCAACTCACAAAAGTCGAAAACCCCCGACATTGTCATTTCAAAGTTCGATATTTATTCAAAAACAGGTGAACCTATTTTAATGAAACTTAGCTGAGAACCATCACGATAAAACTAGCTTTATATTAATAAAAACCGCAACGAAATCGATCCACCCGTTTAGGAGCTATGATGCCACAGAAGAGGTACACAATACACAGGCCAAACTTGTAACACCCCTCTTTCTTGTCGAGGTTTAAAAATACATATAACGCGTGATGTGGGGTATTACTAGAATAGTATTCAAATAAAATATGTCCTTTGGCCCATTTACGTTTACGCTCTTATCTCAAGTTAATTGCTATGAGCCTCTAGTGTAATCATTGGCCAGAAATCACGGACCAACCACCCTCTGGACACCGCATCTTCTATAATGTACTTGGAAAGTCATTACGAAAAAAGCCGCGGCGAGCGGGTCGGGGGAATGCGTCGTGATTGGTTCATAGCTTGTCATGTCGCTTGTCATCTGGTCGAAAGTGAGCCGCGTTTGGTGGGTAATTTATAGGTGCAAATGAGCATATGCGTTTCGGAAACGTTCGCCCTGACATTTGGTGTCCAGAGGGTGGTTGGTCCGTGCCAAAAATACATCTCGATTGCGTTTGCGTTACGGGTGTCAAATGGTATGAAAATTGTTTGTTGTCGATACGTGCCACTAGTGGCGCTGCCAATTTGCGCATAGTAATTCAGCCCTAATCGAACTAAAGCGAACGCGATCGAAACGCATTTTTTGGCCGTTGATTACACTAGATGCTCAGTGCCTCTAGTGTAATCGACGGGCAAGTAATACGTATCGAAAGCGTTTGCGTTACAGTGTCAAATAGTATGAGAATTGTTTTTTTCGTCGTTGATTACACTAGGGGCCCAGAAAGTCGTTTTCATGGCGACCGCTCCCCCTCTTGTATTTTGACTAAAATAGTATAGTCTATAGCCTTCGATTAATAATTGAAGGGTACATGGAAGAACGTCTAGTCACTTTTTTTTAAACGATATTTTAATCTCAAATTGTAGACTTTACTTACACAATAGAAACTTAAACAATTTTTCTTATAACATAAATTCGGCGTTGATTGAGAAAAACAATGTAACTTAAGATAATCCCCCTCGCTTTCAATAATTAAAAATAAAAATCTTAAATCGGATTAAAGGATGGGGTACAGTCGAGTTCTCCAATACCTAAGCAGTCAACGGTTCAAAAATATCTATACGCAGACTTTATTGCCAGTTACATAAGGTCCATTTTTAGATATTTATGAACCGTTGGCTGTACAGATATTGGAGAACTCGTCTGTACTAACGAAACACTTTAAGTATTCTAACAGTTAAACATTTTTGAGGTTGATCAAGACCTTCGCACGCAATGAACTTCAAATGTATTGATTTCTCCTTAGGCCTCTTAATCGGAAATTGCTTAAGGTTGAAATTCCACTGTGTCGGTCGGCGCTGAACTGTCAAATCGATTGTCATTTAATACCGAAAAGTGACACTAGCCCCCGGGCTGCGAGTGAGGCAGCATTATAGGTACAGTGAAAAAAGTTTTTCCACAGATATCCTGATCGCTACCACCATCTTACTCGCTAATCCTGCCGCTAAGCAGCAGTGCTTGCACTGTTGCCTTCCGGTGTGGAGAGTAAAACAGCCGGTGTAATTACGGGCACAAGAGGCATTTCATCATAGCTCTCTAGGTTGGCAACGCATTTGCAAACCCTCCGGGGTTGCAGGTGTCTATGGGCAGTGGTGATCACGTACCGTGAGCTGACCCACTTGCTCGTTTGGCTTCCTGGTCGTAAAAAAAAATTACTGAAAGCGTTAAGCGTAAAGTGTCGCAAAACTGATACCTAGTCATCAGCATTAGTGTAGAACCGTGACTGTCACCTGCAATAAGGACCTAACAAAGCGTGAATGAATTGTATGACGAATTAAGGACACCACGCGTTAACGAGTTATTGGGGTAATGGCTTCCGGTATACCCTAATTGCATATTATTTTTCACTGGTTTCACACCAGTATTCCGGTAAGGAGAGTCTTCTTTGCGAAGAGACCCGCGAAATGAAGGGCACAAGAGGCTTTTTTTCTAATCATCCAGTTGTGACTGTATTGTTAAATGTCCTTGTCAATTTTTAATCAATTGGGTCACTATATCGCCAGCAAATTTTCAACGTTTTTTTTTTTGCAAAAGCTAAATCGATAAAAAAGAAGAATTAGGGTAAATGGCCTATTACGGCCACCCCCTGTAACTGGCCACTGCCAATATAATCTGTAAGAGAACGAAATAATAACGTGTTTAAATTAAAAATTATAGACACAGAACTGTTACCGAAAGCATTCTGAAAGTATTCATACTCAGAGTATTCGTACTCGGGGGTACGAATATTCGAAACCTGCGTCACGTAAAATCAAATAGTAAACTTTATCAAGTTTGTATGAAATTTGGAACAGCTTCCGTATTTGGAACTAAAATTTAGTATGAGGTTTCTCGATCTCGATACGATAACCGTAACGTTACGCAGGATTCGAAAAGTCATGCTCGACCCTCAGTATCGCCATACAAAATTGGTTGGCAGTAACTGGATGACATTTACTAAAATGGCCATAACTTGCCATGATTATAGTCGTGGCAATTTACCTTAATTATCAAACAATTTTTTACCAGAATCGGCTGAGAAATGCAACCTGTAGATGAAAATAGCCAGCCGGGCAGCCAGACATGAAAGCACTTTTGCCCAAGCTTCTCTCGGGCAAAAAGCCTGCCTGCGTCTGTGTTCCCTGAACACTATAATCTGGCCGTTTCCAAGTCTAGGGCGAACGGGCATTTGCTAGGCAAGCGTGCTCCATCGTAGACCACATCTTCGCTTACCATCAGGCGTGATTCTGGTCAAATGCAAAGCCTATAGTGTATAAAAAAAGGCTTAAAAAGACTTTTATCTCCACACAGGCACACGCCAAAGCCAATCATCATAAAAACAAAACAATAACGACACGTAGGGGTGTCACAATTTGTGGTTAATGAAGTCATTGCGGCAATTGTTCCGTTCAGTGGGCACAACCCTAGCGGCACGACACATTCATCACATCTAGCTAGTGTGAGGGTTAACAGTGACAGTGTGACATTAATAAAGCCGCAAAATATTGAATTAACGGGTGATACGACCTTTTTCTAGAACAGTCTAGATAGATACTACGATCTTACAGCCGTTCCCAATCTTAAATCTATCTCTTATTTTGATACAGATTGCCGGGGCTAATTTACCCGCGCGTAGAACATTTTTAATAGTGTAATATACTTAAAATAAAAGGAGGAGGTTCTCAACTCGTCCTAATATTTTTTCAGTAGTTGTTGCGGAATTCTAGAGGCACCTGTGATCACTGATCATTTCGCACCTGTATGGTTAATGTACCTGTGCCCGACACCTTAGTTGGCACCTTCAACCTTAATACGTGGTTAAGGTGACAAGCAGGATGTCAATTATTGGTATTAAAGTGTCGATCATTGAGACGTTTATCCATTGATGTACCAAACAGTGACGGATACGCCACCCCTTCACAGCGCGCGGACAAGCAATATAGGTGATTAGGTTACTCGGTCACCTAGTCGCTAACAGTCGCCGCGCAGGTGACATCTCGTTGACTTGTCCAATTACAACAGTTTCAACCGCTCAAAATGACGTCGTGCACATTTTTGAACTGTACAAATAACACACAAAAGAAAAACAAAGCACAGGAATCACATTTCATACGTAAGTAAATAATAAACTCATTATCCAGGTGGTATATTCCCTTGAAGTTTGTCATGTCAATCTAATGACAGCTAATGAGTGAAGGCCGCATTTTGTCAGCGCTAAAGAGGTGCGTGTCCTGTCTTTAATGTTTAAAGTCGATGCGTTTACCTAATACCTAGAAACATCAACTTTTATGCCTCCCTCATACACGAAAAAAATTGTTAGCAACGCGTAGCCTCCAATCCCGCCCGTTTCGATTATAAAAAAACATTCGACACATCATTAATAGAAATATAATCAATGGCCAGCCTCCCCTCGCTGTCGGCGAGGGGAATCACTGACATATGCTCCCCAAACTCCCCTCATTATCTCAAATCAAGTGTACCGTCATTTTTGCTTGTTAATTTTATTTGAAGTTGCGACTTTATTGTTTTTTTCGGGGTTCAGTTAAAAAAACTGTTTTTGTATACCTGATTTTTATTTTTATCAGTTACTTTGCGGAGGTTCATATTCATAGCTATGAACACATAATGTACAAAATAGTTACTAGATAACTGGTAGCGTGTTGATGGTTTTGGTGCTTTGAAAATGGACTCGTAGAGTTCCGAAACGCATCTGCGTATAGTGTAGTTGAGGTATGGATAGATAGGTCTGTGTGACTGCAGGTGTTGCAAGAAAACATCATGTATATTCGTCGCACAGACATACCTATTTTACACGTGTTTTTGCTAAAAAAATATACATTAAAAAAGGTTGCATTGTCATATAAATACAAATACACAAAATTTCAAACTTAAGAAAGATGGAATTGGGTCAATTTTAACTTGAATGATTTAACTTGTACTAAAAAACAAGCAAATAAACAAAGATTTTAATTTAATCTTGTAAATACTTAAAAAAAGGCTACTCCTCTAAGAATCAACTAGTCGCTTACGAGCTTTCCATCGATACATGTCGCTTAGAAACTTTTCCCTTGACATGCTGACAAAGATAAAAAAATACATATTTCATTGCCTAGCCTTCACAATAACACGAGTAAGTAGCTAATCTGCTAAATCAGTGTATATTGTTGGAAAACAAAGAATCGTAAAAACAAACCGTCTGCTTTAACAATCTGCCTTTTCAACTTAAAAGGGCGCATCTCCATAAGAGAATCAAGGCAGTTAAGTCTTTTCGTGTTAGGACAGCCATAGCATCCCTTTCGGCGATAACTCAACGTCGCCTCGCGAAGGGAGGGAGGGAGAAGTAAATAGCGAGGAACAAGGGTTAGTATTTGAACGGTTTTGTGTTTGAAATTTATACTAGTAATTGCTTAGTCAAAAGTGTATCGTAGTTCACTAAATTGTTTAATTTCTGTAAACGAAAACATGTCACATACACCCAATATCACCATGGCAACTACACTAAACGCTGATGCGTTTCGAACTCATTCTCGAAGCAAAGTAAATTCATTGTTTTTAGTTCATAGACAGGTTCGTCGGCCTCAGCAAAGTAACAACTGATTCCATCAATAACTTAGTTTCTTATTAAAAATACAAAATTGTTACTTTTACCACTTTTTCTTTGTAACTATGCGAAATCTGAAACTCGCCCTTTTTTGCTTCATAATTCATAAGAATAATAACAAAATAAACAGGTCAACTTTGGTGGTTTCCAGGGGAGTAACATAAAATATTTTTTATCTACACACATGTCATAAGTCCTCTATAATGCGTTCAGAAACCGTAGAAAATGACCAGCATTGCAGCACGATGACGACTTCGCCGCCAGCCCCAGCACCACCACCACCCCAGCAGTAAAGCAATAGTCATTACGACATCTAATTCGATGTCGTAATGACTTTTCGATTTGAAAACCAACGTAATTTACAATCATAGTGAAATACAACGGATTACTCACGTATATAAGTCGAGTTCAATCCGACATGTATAAATAATAATGTGATAATTTACAATAAAAACAGTTTACGAAACGTCAACTCGGTGTGTTTGTCTATGATTAAAGAAACAGTAAAATTCGTGACAGGTATGGGTATGATATGCCTTCGGCTTCTGAACCCATCTTAGAGCACTTATAATATGTGTGTAGATAAAGTAATGTATGCAATTCCACATAATTAGGCCTTAAAACACTCGTGTGATCCTATTATGAAACTCAGCTTCGCCTTGTTTCATAAAAACACACTCGTGTTTTAAGGACCCTCATTATGTAGCAGTTGCATAAACTACCATTCACTATTAGACAGCTACGCTGTCTTTGATTTTCGATTTTTCAAAAGCTAGTACCTACATATAATAATTTATGCAGATACTGACTCTGCCAGCCCATTTCCGCTTAACCGCTTCCTCCTTATAACTTACACTCTACTATTAGAAAAGCAAATACGAGTTAGAAAAAAAGTAAACATCGTAGCAAGTACAAAGGAGGGGTGCTCGGCAAATATTGTAATTGTTACCAATTACCCGCCACTGGTGTTGCCTTTCAATTTTATAGGCGTATAATTTTTATTTGTGTACAGAAAATGTTGACGATCCCCGGATTTTAGCGATTCGCGCTGGTCGTCAACATTCGGTATGGCTCCATTCAATTTGTTAATGCAGATGCAAACATTAATTTTAATTACGAACTTTAAAGATCTATAGCCGGTGTTGAAGTCGTCCTATTGTAAAAATTCGCGTTTAAAAATATCGTAAGCGCCGTGGAATTTGGGGCGCTTACGCGTTTTCGTCTTGAGAAATTGAGGTAACGTTTTTGGATACCGAACAGCTGACAATTACTTTAGGGATTAATCATCATCACCACCTTTTCTTGCGTCCCACTGCTGGGCACAGGCCTCCTATCAGAATGAGAGGGCTTGAGGACTGTTTTAATCAAGGGTATAAGATCCAATTTTGATCTAAATCAGTCCAGCTGTAACAGCGTGAAGAACTTATTTATGTATTAACAGCACATTTATAATAACAAAATGACTCCGGGTTTTTTTTTATACTCTGATTTCGAACGTAAAAACCCGCCCGACATTTTCATTTCAAACCGTTTAAGAGCTACGGTGCCACAGACATACTTAGACACACATAGCGGTCAAACTTATAACACCCCTCTTTTTGCGAAGGTTGAAAAAAGCACAAAGTACGAATTTCGGTCTGGCCCCTATTTCGCCAAATTTACAATTCATCATCATCATCGTCATGTCAGCCGAAAGACGTCCACTGCTGGCCGGCGGCCTCCCCTGCGGCTCTCCACTCAGACCGGTCTTGTGCTTTCCGCATCCACCGCGGTCCCGCGATCCTTACTAGGTCGTCGCTCCATCTTGTTGGAGGCCTCCCGACAGCTCGTCTCCCGGTCCGTGGACGCCATTCGAACTTAACAATAAAATTGTCAGTTTTAAATTACAATTCGAACTACATTTCTTTGACAATATGATGCGCGCTAAAACAAAAGCTCTTCAAGTCAGCAGTTGACACCGAATCGTCATTGAAAACTGACAATTGTACAGTTGGTAAAACAGGGCCCTGACCAATGATTTTATAGGTAGAAAGATACGTCATATGCTCACAAGACAATCGAAAAACGTGTTCCGAACATTTTGACATTTGCGCGCAAGTTTGAACCTTATTTGAGAGAGATTGTGGCTAAAGATGCTACAATTTGTAGCATTTTTCGCGCTCCATTTTCGGCGTGCTGATGACATATCTATCTCTTTCTATATGTAATATAATTGGGCCTGACCCCGAAAAGACGTTAAAAAAACCAGAGTCATCTATTATTACACTTATTGGTATCTAATCCTTTCAACGGATACAAAAATAAGTCCACCCGCTTTTGTAGCTCGGCGTTATCAACCCGTTGCGTGTGAATGGTCCGGTGACCATCATCACTTATAATTTTAACCGACAGCTCAAAAAAAGTTATTTCCGATGTCCCAAAACCGATAAATTGGGACGCGTCTAACAAAATGTTTGTTTGAACAAAAAAAGGGCAGAAGTGTCATGTGTGCGGGCCAGAAGATGCGAGGTGTCTTATTTTTAAGCCCCACGCAAAAAGGGCGTATCTGTCTGTGGCGTTATAGCTCTTAAACGGTTGAGCCGATTTGAATGCGGTTTTTTTAACCCCCGACGAAAAAGAGGGGTGTTATAAGTTTGACATGTGTATCTGTGTATCTGTGTGTCTGTGTATCTGTGTATCTGTGTATCTGTCTGTGGCATCATAGCTCCTAAACGGGTGGACCGACTTCGATGCGGTTTTTTTCAATCGAAAGCTAGTTTAATCGAGATGGTTCTTAGCTAAATTTCATTAAAATCGGTTCACCCGTTTTTGAAATATTGAACTTGGAAATGACAATGTCGGAGGTTTGTCATCTTTTTTTGGTCAAGATTATTCATGGTTGTCTCACTGTCGAAGTGTCATTGTCAAAGTGTCATTGTGCTCGAGGCTGCGTTAGAGAATAGTAGTAAACCTACAAAAAGCGAAGATTTTTTATTCATTGTTCATTGTATAGTCGTGTACATTATAATAAAGATGTTACATTTTTGTAAGTCAGTCCATGACGCACATGAGGGCACACAATAGTACTTAATTAAAGCTAAACTCTGACTTAAATTAAAATAGTTAAATCTAGAACCTAAAATGTCCCCGAGGCCGCCACCTCGGGACAAGTTGCCCAAAAGGCTGGCGGCATTGCCTCTTTGTAGGTGTAGTAATCCCTAGTTATACGTTGGCCGAGGAACGCGCCAGCCCTTTGGTCACCTGTAAATTTTGTATTTTTTTTAGAGCATATTTTTAGTATATCTTTAATACCGTTGCCGTTATATTTTATTATAGTAACTTTTTCTATCTCTCTAACCCTCTCTTTTACTGGCCCAACGTTCGTCAGAACAGTACCAAAAAAATATATAATTTTGTGTTCTACTACCTGGACATAAGAGCTAACAAGTCGTTGAGTGTTTATTAGACAATGCGCTAATGCACGATGACCGAAATTGATTTATGATCCGGGGTTTCATATCTACCCAACTCTTGATATAAGTACAGAACTAGATATAAGTAAAAAAAAAAAGTTAAGTATTTGTCAAAAAAGCCGTGACAGCCTAGTGGTTTGACCTATGCCCTCTCAAGCAGAGGGTCGTGGGTGCAAACCCCGGCTCGCATCTCTGAGTTTCTCGTAATTTAATAAATAAATAAATACATATCGTGGGACAATTGCCACCAACTGACCTAGTCCCAAACTAGGCAAAGCCTGTACTATGGGTACTAGACCTTCGGATATGCGGAATGACATTTGCAATATCATGAGCTTTTCGGTGAAGGAAAATATCATGAGGAAACCTGCACACCCCTGCGAAGCAATTCAGTTTATGTACCTATGTGAAGTTCCCAATCCGCACTAACAACTCACACTAAACGCACTAAATATGTACATTCGAACCAGTTTTTGATTCCTGTCCCACTGTAGAACGTTCTCGCAGTTAAGTGTCTCGCAGTTAAGATTTTCTTAGTCAGGCAATGCGATGTCACCATGACATTTTCTACATGAAAAAGTTCCCAAAAAAACCAAAATTAAGCTTTTCGAAATTGACACACTTTGTAAGTCCGGTGACAGTATTATCTAATACGTGTCCTAATAATCTAGTAGTACTTAATTTCTGTTACGACATCGACTTGAAATTTGGTATGGATAGGTATAGTAAGTTGTATGACAGCAAAAAGTAGTCGGTATGAAGATATTATAAACGAAATTGGCTTCTCTTGGAGGAGGTAAAATTAACAAGTAACTAAAACTAACTAAGATAACAAGAACAAAGCTTACAAATTTATATATATACAGATTAAAAACTAAAAACTAGCCTTAAAAAATTAACACTATAGATAGAATATTTGCCTCAGATCGCTGCCTGTTGGCAGCGTGCCCAGAAGGCTGGCAGCATTGCCACGGTGGATGGCGATGCTGATCCTCTGTGCCAGATAGGACCCAGCCTTCATGCCCTAAGCACGACTGGTCGAATCCTGCGTAACGTAAAATCGAACAGTAAACTATAACGAGTTTGTATGACGTTTGGAACAGCGCCCGCCCGTGAGCGTATTTGGAACTAAAATTTAGTATGAGATTTCTCGATCTCGATACGATAACCGTAACGTAACGCAGGATTCGACAAGTCGTGCTTAGGGCACTGGTCACGCGTCAACTCCACCAGCCGTTCGGAGCATTCTTTGAAGACTCTGTGGGGTGTTGTAAAGAGGTCGCTCTCTGCTTGTTGGTGTTAATTCGGTATTTGAATTTAAATTAATGCAAAGTGTCTTGGGAGACAGCAAGCAAGTGTGTCTCCTTGACAGTGATTTTTAATGGAAAGACGTGTATTCGCTATGATCATGAAAATAGCTAAATATTAGGTAAGAATTACTTTACGTAACCAAAGTATCTTACAATGAAATTAAATCTAAGGTAAAATTAAAACGTAAAACTTGCCAGTTATTTTGGGCGTTGTGCCCTATATTATGCCCTTGAATAACCTAACAAATTTTAAGGGCAGGCAGATTTCTCTCTCAAAGAATCAAGGCAACGCTGCCAGTCTTTTGGCACTATGCCACGGGGGCCTTATTTAGATTTAATTTAGTTTTAAGTTTTACTTTAATTAATAACTAGCTTGTATTTAATGTCATTATAAATTCAACATACAATGACAATGCAAAGAAAAATCACACAAAAATAATCAATAAATCGATTATTTTCATTGATACAGAAAATAGCTCCATCTCTTGCCACTAATGCGTAACTGTAGAAGTTCCGTAGTGGGTGAGCCGCTTGATTAAGCTACTCATAGATGGCGCTGAGGAGAGATCTTCCAAATAAAAATATGACACAAGGCATTGAAAAATTCGTTTGGTACACCAACGTTAAGTATAGCTTAATTGGTGGAGCGTGGTACGGATTATCGAGGTTGCTGGTTCAAGTCCAGCTCCTAAACGGATTTTTCTTTGCATTGTCATTGTATGTTGAATTTCATTCTATGAATATTTCATAAAAATAAACACAAAAATAATCAATAAATCGATTATTTTCATTCATTATAAATTGCTTTTGTTATGTAAATAAATGTAACATTTTGGATTGTTTCTGCAGAGAATCACGATGACTATCTATTTAAGTAATAAAAAAGTGTCCCTCAATTTTGACAGTTTTGTGACGCGTCTTTACATAGGTAGTAGTACCTACATTCTTTATGGACCGTCACAAAACTGACAAATCAATTTTCTACGGAAAATTTTAAGACTTTTTTGGCAAAATGGATACACAGTTTTCGGAAAATGCCCGACTACATCACAATACGAGAGGCATGCACTCGTACCCCAGGACGATGAAAAAATACCTAATTCGCACGCTGTTTTTTCCTAACAAAACTCGAGCTCGTTAGACGGCGCGCGCGCCGGCCACGCGCCTCTCCTCATTACCCCCCATGCACCTCATACTATGGGACACGCGTCTGCGGGTTTCGCCTTTATACAGCCCCGTAATCAGAGCCGCATGATACGATATACGATCGCCGTTTAAGGTATTAAGGTGATTTGAATTAGGTCGAGTTAAATCCCCTTATTTTTTTTAGCTATGAATAAGTACCATCCCGATTAAACTAGTCTTCGTCTGCAACTAACATTTAACTTATTACGCACTAGTTGATTTCGGTTATCGCTATCCCGCGGGAACTTTACAATTTTCCGGATAAAAAGTAGCCTACGTTATTCCTCAATATTCAAACTGTCTTCTTACTAAATTTAATCTAGGTTGGTGCAGCGGTTTTTCCGTGAAAAGGTAACAAACAGATAGAGAGACAGAGTTACTTTCTCATTATAATATTAGTTAGGATTAGGATTACTTATTTTAGCTTAGGTGTAAATGTATGGTACCGTGAACTTCTTTTCAATGCAGTGCACAGTTTTTTACAAAAAAAGGAACTGCATTTCTCTTGATTTGCCTAATTATTTCCTTATTCCTTCGGCTATATTTGCCGAGCACTTAGTGACAGGACAAAGGTACGGGCACAAAAGGGTCGGTGGGCGCGCGTTCATTAGGAGGGCACGTCGGCGCGGCACGTGCCCGAGCGACGTCGGGCACGTGCCTAGTATAACGTTAAAACAGCACGCGAATACTGAAGTAACCCAGCTGCCCTTGAAACGCGGAAGAGGTCTTTAGCGGGTAGGATCAGCGGGTGAACTCGGGTGGGCGTTCGAATGGAGTTAAGACCTTTTGGGGTTGTGATCATTATTTGTTTTTATTATAATTTAACATGTTTACTGAAGGATTTGCAATGGTAGTATTAGTGTCGTGTTTAACGCCTCGTTTGGTTCGAGAAGCGATAAATTCGGCGGAACTGTGCGATATTGCTACTATTAATGACGTATTATTGTATATCGAGTCTGGCTGTCGAAAGTTGAGCGTAGTAGATATTTAGACGGCAACATTACGTCAACCCTGCGAGCAATGTGCCCTGCCCACATCGACTTAAGTTTCGCAATTCTTCGAGCTATGTCGAAGGACTGATGGCCGATGGGGTCAGAAGGTTCTAATGTCGTCCGCGGATCGGGAGGCGAGCTGTCGGTGGGCCTCTAACAAGATGGAGCGACGACCGAAAGATCGCGGGACCGCGGTGGATGCGGAAAGCATAAGACCGGGCTGAGAGGAGAGCCTTGGGGGAGGCCGCCGTCCAGCAGTGGACGTTTTTCGGCTGACGTAATCATCATGATGCTTTTTCTCTTGAGTCACTCTTTACTAAGTGTTAAAGTTTGCTTGATTTTTGGAAGAGGTTCTTGCTAGTATGCAGTATATTAGAAAAGTTGAAAAACCCCCGACATTGTCATTTCAAAGTTCAATATTTCAAAAACGGGTCAACCGATTTTGATGAAACTTAGCTGAGAACCATCTCGATTAAACTAGCTTTCGGACAAAAAAAACCGCATCGAAATCAAGCTACGATGCCACAGCAGATACACAGATACACAGATACACAGACACACAGATACACAGGTCAAACTTATAACACTCCTCTTTTTCGTCGGGGGTTAAAAATTTAAACTATTTAAGTGAAAGTGAAAATGTATAAGTAGGTAAGTATCAAAACTATAAATCCTTTGCATACAAAATGTTGCCAACTCAACATTTTTCGAAATTGCCGAACGGCCGGATGGCATACCTATACGAAAGAATTTTTGTCCAAGCTGAAGCAAAGACGCTTTGCTCGCGCCTCGCTCTCGCTCGGTCAATGAGCTCTAGAAATGTGTATTTTTGACGTGAGTTTTGAACGCCGTGTAAGTCTGTACAGTTAGTAAAAAATGATTTGGATTTATTTTTTGTTGAATGCAACTTCCCAAAAGACTTGTTGGTTTTAGTCAGTCTGTAAATTGGACTAAAAGCTTCTAACCTTAGGTTTTCCTTTGGCTAGTAACATTTATAGAAAAACTCTTTGACTTACTAACATGGGTCAAGTACTAAAATTCACGGAAAATGTGTTCCAGTACAACACGGCATTTTTCGACGACAGCCATGCGTCATAACGCTGTCGTTCGACCAAAATAAGACATACTGACGCTCGATTAGTGGTCTTATGGTTCGGACGTTTTCAAGCGCTAACCCAAAGTGCATGGTATTAGTAAGTCAATGGGAAAACTGATTAAGATTCTCCTAACGTAGGTACAATACAATACAAAACAATACAAATATTCTTTATTGAAAACCATAAAACAGTACAAGGAGATTACAGAAAACAGGTACGGTAGACAATAGGTAGTGTAGGCGGCAATAGGTACATGGTTATTTCAAATTATATTATAGAGCCGGCAAGGATTAGAAAAAATATTGTCTTGAACCATTCCCTTAATAACTCGCGAGCCTCACGTTGAAGATTGCTCTAATTGCTCTCTTCAGCAAAATATCAAATCTTATGTTTCGAGAGTGGAGTGTTGGCTAATATAAACATAATTTGATCGCATTATACCTAAGTGAATGTACAACGGTTTTATCGTACCGATGTTAAAGTCACGGCACTTGAGTGAATGTTGAGCAGCAATAGGACCTCTTCACAATAAAATGGCATGCAGACTCCCTTACTCTTCGCCCCTTAATTATAAGTATTAAGTGGTTTATCATCAAATTGCCGAAACACGTCACGTTTCATAGCTGTTTCACTTCATTGTATTTTCATCGAAATGAAATGAAATTACATAAATGGTTTATTTGCTAGATACGGGTTACAAAGTATTCTTAGGTGTTACAATTTACATAAGTGCGCCAATGTCTGCTTTAAAGCATGCAAAATATTACATTTTCAATTTTGGCTAATTTTGGCGAAAGCTATTTTCTGACTTATTTTCTTAACCCTTTGATTTAAAAACTAACCTTCCCTTACCTATACAACAAACAATAAAGTTATCTGTTATCCTGATTTAAGCAGAAAATGGCTTTTGATAAAATGAAAATGCGATGAAAATTAAATAGTTACGAAACGTTTTTGTCGACGATTCAGGGGTCTCCGTTACTAAGTAATTTAATTATATTTGACGAGTTCTCAGAGATGTTTTAAAAACACTGGCAGTGGTAAAAACCGCGGTAGTGTAGTCTCGGGTCAGAGGTGTGAGTTCGAGAGCTCTGGCTCGCACCTGTGACTTTTTCGGAATTTACTTTTTTTTAGCTAGAAGGGCGACATCTTGATGGAATCAGCAAGCTCTTGTGAAGTAATTCAATAGTGTGTGTGAAGCTCCAAATTTGCTCCGGGCCTGTGCCCAACTATTATACTATATGAAGGTTACACTGAAAGAACATAATTATCTAGTCACCTTGGCAACTTTTTGAGTTATCGATTTGATACTTTTCGATTTGACAGTTTGGAACGATGTAGTTAACCAAATATCCATATAATTTTCGTATAAGTACATTTTTTTTAAATGATAAAAAAGACAAGTTACATATTATTATAAGTATTTGTATCTGTAACTGAGTGGTAACTTATAGTCTATTAAGTGATCTACATTTTGATATTAAAATCTCGTTTAAAAAAATAGTGCCCAGTCATGTCCGTTCCGTGTAGGTACTTCATACACTCTTACTGCGAGAAGTTGTCATTGGCAACTTTTGTATTGATCCTGGCCTAATCAATGCACACATTAGTTACTGTTCACGACACGCCACCTGTTTCCTGAGCGGAGCGGCATCAGAATGGGATTATCTTTACAGTTTAGTAACTAAGGGTCATTTGTTATCAATTTGCAGGTGCGCAGGATTACATTCACGACTTAGTGCAATATGGGGTAGGCAGGATTAGTAGTTATGGTGAAAAGTTTCGTTTTTATTGTTTCCCCAAAGCTACTGTCTTTTTTATAGGAGGCAAACGAGCAAATGGGTCGCCTGATCACCAATGCCTATAGATACCCGCAACCGTCGGTTTACAGATGCGTGACGTGAAGATGAAACGCCTCTTGTGCTTGTGATTTCCTCTCCCTCTTCCACACCGGAACAGAACAGTGCAAGCACTGCTGCTTAGCGGCAGGGTGCCCTCGATCGTCCGATTTGGAAGCGGTTTTTAAGTCGTAAGCTAGTTTAATTGAGTTGATTCCTAGCTAAGTTTCATCAAAATCGATTTGGCTGTTTTTGAGCTATTGAACTTTTTAACCCGGAAACTAATAAAGCTAATGAGTAATGCGTATACCTACCTATTTTTTTTGACCCGGTTAATAAATAACTGTAATAATCAACAATGCATAAAGGGAACTAACCACCAAATTTCGATTCACCACCGATACCGTAATTAAATAACTAATAATAACAACCAGAATCAAACCGGAGGGAACCCTAATAAAACTAGTTTAACCAAATTCCAACTCTACGCACTCTCTATAAAGTCGCTTTTACAGCACCCGGGGCAACGCAAAATTACGTCAAGCGTGACTAAATCGCGCCAGTATAAAACAAACCTTATAACGTTGGACTCAGAATTGGTTTTTGAATGTAACAAGCTTGCCACGTGGCAATCCCCAATGATCCTTTCGACTTATTGTTCGGTCAAAAAACACGCCAAAACTCGGGTACTCTTTTCATAGAAAACAATGGCAGCGTAAGATTTCTATGGCATTATTAAAAATGTTCTATTGTTGTGTTTTTCCCGTGGGTGAGAATTTTTGCGAGAGGAGTTTGGGAAAAAGTGTTTTGTTTTATTATTATCCGGGTGGCCACTTTTGGGCACGAGCCGGCTCTTATGGTGTAGAATACCCAGGGGCAGACTTACTTCAACTCTTAACATTATTAATTGCACTTACTAGGTGGGACATGTTCCACTCAAAAGTCCCATGACGTCTTTTGAAAAGCAAAAGTACAACAAAAGTTTTACTGCATTTTTACTACATTTCTTATATCTTTCTTATATATTTCTTATATATTATTCAATGAGTATACGTGTTTTGTAAATATTGACTTTATCAGTAAAAAACCGGCCAAATTCGAGTCGGACTCGCGCACGAGGGTTCCGTAGAAAGATTTTAACGCTTTTCCCCAGTGTTTTAAGAAGTCGTGTTAGCAGAGCCCTGCTCCTAAGCAAAATGTACGCAGTGTGGGGTCAACTTTTATAGGTCTACGCAATCTTCAGACAGACGTAAAAATTTAAGATTTTGAGACTTTTCGTAGTGGTTGTGCTATAAGAGCTACCTTCATACCAAATTTCAAGTTTCTAGGACAACTAGAAGTACCCTTTAGGTTTTCAAAATACGGCAATTTGTATGGAAACGACTTTTTTAATGACTGTATCTTTTGATTGCGTTGGCTTAGTTGCTTGATTTTTCACAGCTTCAAGGGACCGCAGGTTTGAATTCGATATTAATTTCAGCAAGCTACCTCCACGCGTTCCAGAGAAAAAGGGTCTTGACAGACAGACAGACAGACAACAAAGTGATCCTATAAGGGTTCAGTTTTTTCCTTTTGAGGTACGGAACCCTAAAAACACGCGAAAACACGACTACACTAGCACCAGTTAGAACATAACTTACGGCACTGGCCATTTCAGAACAGTACAAAACACTGTAGAAATTCTGAAATTGAAATTCGAAACTTCCATTCATGTCATATGTCAGTATTATGTAGCCAGACAACACACGAGAAACAAAAGCGCGTCACTTCTTTTTTTTTTCAATCAGACGTAACAGCTACCGCACTGGCCATTTGGAAACAGCAACAAAAAAAAGCAGAAAGATATTTATGCCTTCGATGTTCCTAAATTCAAATTCGAAACTTTCATTCATGTGTCAGTGTGGCCAGTACAAAAAAATGTTAAAGGCCCGTCCACACGATGTCACAAGGCCGTGTACCGACGTCGGCATCGGCCGATCAATTATTTTTGATCCATTGACTACACCTGACAAAAGGGATCGGTGTCTCGGTCCCCAAATATTTTGATACTGATTTTATCTGCGGGGGAATTAACAAAGCTATAGGTCTGAGTGCTTATGACCGGGATACATGAGGCTAGTTTCAAACCAGGATAGCAAGCTTGGTACAATATTTTTCAACTACGACGACTTCTGTGACACTTTAAACTTTTCCGAATTACGCATACCATTTTCGCAAAATACTTTTGAAAAATCATTTATATTATTTTGTAGCAAAATACCTAATCAAAAAATTAAAAAACATCTTAAAATGTAAAGCAACATGTAACAAATAATAGGCGTACATTTTAATTACATTTAATAATGAGAAATACTTTATTTACATAATAAAAACAATTTACAATGACATTAAATCTAAGCTTGAACTAAATAAACTACAACAAAAGTAAATTAAATCTAAATAATGCCCCCGTGGCATGGTGCCCAAAAGGCTGGCAGCGTTGCCTCGCTGAATAGCGATGCTGATTCTTTGAGAATTATTAATCAGATTCTTTACATTTAATTGGCCGATGTATAAATTGTATTGGTTTTTGAAGATGAAAACTTACTACCTATCGTAACGATGCTCATTACTTTTTTTTATACGACGAGGAAGGCAAACGAGCAAGTGGGTCACTTGATGGTAAGTGATCACCACTGCCCATAGACACCAGCAACACCGGAGGGGTTTGCAGATGCTTTGCCAACCCAGAGAGCTAAGATGAAATGCTTCTTGTGCCCGTAATTACACCGGCTGTCTTACTCTTCACACCGGAACACAACAGTGCAAGCACTGCTGCTTAGCGGCAGGATTAGTGAGTAAGATGGTGGTAGCGATCCGGACTTACCTATGATTATGTATGTAGATAAACGAATTAAGCTCATCTAATAATTATTTTTTACACGTGTTGTTTCTAAAATACGGTATTTTTTTTCTCTCCTTATTTTTTAATGATAGAGTGAGGTTTCTTTGTGTAATTTATCTGTGGTTACGTATTGTAAGTGTTAATGTAACTTGTTTTTAGAAAAAAATACTTGGTGCCAAGTTTCTTGCGGCGCATTCGTCTTGGCAATCATGGTCTTTCCGAAAGCGCTGATAGACTCAAAAAAAATTACGTGTAAAAGAGCATTCAACTGCCTGTTTGCTGAATAAAATTATGAATTTGAATTTGAAAGCCTACAATTACCCACATGTTAATTTCTAGCGCCGATCAAAAACCATCATTCCATGAATCATATCTTCATCGGGAATCGAACCAAAATAATTTCTGATCGATCGATGACTTACCTGACGTCACCGTTTCGGCGCCTGCGCTATCGTGAGAACAAAGCGTCAATGCGCACAGATCGTTCAATTTTAACCCGTATTACAAGCTACTAAGTTCGTAGCCATTCGTGAAAGATGCTTGGACTATATCACTTTCCTGTCATCAATAAAAAACAAATGCTCAATGATTCGTATAAAAGATGTCACTAGAATTGTTCGTGATGGCTAGGGTTCCGCAACTCGAAAGGAAAAACGGAACCCTTATAGGATCACTTTGTTGTCCATCTGTCTGTCAAGACTCTCTGGAACGCGTGGACGCGTAGCATGCTGAAATTTATGCCTAAAACTCAAGTCTACAAGTTTCTTGAAGCGGTGATAAAAATCAAACTTCTAAGTCAACGCAATTAAAAGATACAGTCATTAACCTGTCCTGGATCGGTCATCTCTACCACGAATATTTCTTTATTGTTATGTATTTTACTGTGTTTTTTTGGAGACCGGAATAATTCGAACCCGGGACCTTAAGTTTCATAGTCAGGGTCTCTAACCACTAGGCTATCCGGTTGTCATGAACATTTTTTTGATGGCATTGTACTTACTGTTCAACCATGACGCCTTCGACCACACCGCAGACCACAGCTAGCATTCAGTGTGCCAAATAATTTAAAGTCGTTAAACTAAAGTGCGATGCCCTATTTACGGCGTCTGGGAATCTCCATGCGGGCCGCGTTACATTGCGGGACCGTAAGGCTATGGATTAGCAAGTAATCAAACTAACGCGCCAGTGGAATGCAAATCGAGCCATCATTCCTTGTAACTTACGTGTCCGCTTGCGCTCATTTGGCGTTTTGGCGCGCATAAATCACTCTGGCATGGTAATGTTGCGTGCAGTCTTAATATCCAGGGCGTCACACATTAGGACCGGAGCAAAAAAGATATGGGGTACATTCGACGGTGAAGTGAAGTCGAAATACTTAACACGTTCCCTGTGCATGTGTCATATGTGTCACACTGCAAGGTACTAACCTTACAGGCTGATCAAAACTTGCACATGTTAGCTAGAACGTTTTTATTTGCTTGCACGTATGAAGCAAAAATACTGTTGAATTAAGCACGTGGTACCGGAGGACTTTAAGTGAATGTGGCCAAGATATCGCTGTCAAAAGAAAACACAAAATATGGAAGTAAATTTTTATTTTAACATTCTTTTTTAACTAATTATTTTCTTGTATTTGAGCCAAATCTTAACTTAAACGAAACAGTAATAAAATCAACCATGTGAAAACATTAAAAATATCACGAAAACATTCAACTATGTCAAATAAAACCAATAATTGCTGTCATTAACGGTGCAGACTGTCGAACCTCTGATGAAACAGGCAACACTGCATTTTGGCGAGCCTCTGATACGCCGTTTTCCATTGGCAACACAGGTTCCTCAATTTCAAACAGTGACGACAAACTTGATTCAGGAAATGACTCACTAAGGCGCATCCAAACAACAGAGTCTGTTACTTCAGTAAGTATAGCATATTTTTGAAAATAATCGTGATTGATGAATTGATGAGGTCTCCTATATTGTCAATAGTCATTCCTCCTCCAATTCTTCCATAATTATAATCTTCGCCGTCGCTTTCTTCTGAAAATTTCCATACTTCTACTCGTTAATACTGCGAAATCAGTTTACCCCTGGATTTAGAGCGTTTCACGATAAACAACCACATTCTCAAACACTAACGATTTTACATTATCATGATACTCGGGACTTAATCGCGTAAAAAACTGAACTGAACTGTATGTGTGAAAATCGCGAAAGTTTAAATCAATACATACTAACGATTTTTATCATTATATTAAACATTATATTAAACAGCTTTTATTTTATTATTTTCTGTGATTAATGGCATAGACTACAACATGGACCACAGATATACGATCAAAATATATGACAAAATGACAGTAAACGTGCATGGCTCATATGTGCCGCATGAAATATGGAACTAGTACGCGCATGTATCACATATGCAGCACGAGTGAAACGGCTAACACGAGGGCTGCCTTTTAAGTTCTGTCGTTTGCAAACTTCCGGTGATTATTAAAAAAAAACTAGTTTCATCATAAAATATTTAAAATATACAGTAATAATATAAAAGAATGACTCGGATCGGCCGAACCGTTTCAGTACAGCGTCGGTTCAAAGTTGACAAGTCAGTTGTGAAGACAGAAATTTCGAAAGAAAATTTACGTGCGACAATTTTTTACAACTTCAAAAGGGGTTTAACGCGTCTTCAGTGCTTTGAAGAGCTGACTACGGTTTTTAACAAGAAAGCACCATGCATCTGGACTGTGGAACGCTGGTATTTAGAATTTCTACGTGGTTGCTCTAGTCTTAGTGATAGGCACCGTAAAGGCCGACCAAAAACAGCCGTGACCCAGGAGAACATTGATGCTGTACGGCAACTGATCGTCGAAGATCGCCATGCGATATACCGTGAGATAGAAACTTCATTAAGCATTTCAGGGACCAGTGTTCAAAATATTTTGCATGATCACTTAGGCGTAAAAAAATTGATCTCGCGCTGGATACCACATTAACTTAGTGAAGACCAAAAAATGGCTCGCGTTAGATGGTGTCGCAAAACTCTGCGGCAATTCAACCGAGGAGACTCTAAACACGTTTATGACATTATCAGTGGTGACGAATCTTGGATAAATGCCTACGATCCAGATTCTAAACAGCAGTCGACTGTTTGGGTGTTCCAAGATGAGCCAAAACCGACCAAAGTAATACGCTCACGGAGCACTTCGAAAAAAATGGTCGCCACGTTTGTAGCGAAAAATGGCCACGTTGCCACCATCGTGCTTGAAGACCGTAAAACAGTTAATGCTGACTGGTATACCACTGTTTGTTTACCTACAGTTATCGACGAGTTCCGAAAAAATAACCCAAGACGTCGTATAGTACTACACCACGATAATGCGAGCTCGCACACCGCCCGGCAAACAATTGCGTTTTTAAAAGAGCAAAACGTCGAAAATCTGGAACACCCGCCGTATAGCCCAGACTTGAGCCCTAATGGTTTCTTCACTTTTCCAAAAATCAAGCGACGACTTCGTGGTCAACGATACCGGACGCCTGAAGAAGCGGTTGAGGCATACAAAACGGCCATTTTGGAGTCCCCGACTTCGGACTGGAATAAATGTTTCGAAAACTGGTTCGATCGAATGAAAAAGTGTATTACATATCACGGTGATTACTTTGAAAAACTATAAATACCATTTAACTCTCAAATTGTCTTTAGTTTTTCCAAACGACACAACTTAAAAGGCAGCCCTCGTATGTGAGTGTATCACATGTGACATGAAAAATAAGGAAATGTGAAATAGGGTTTCCGGAAATGGGTTTTAACCAGTTAATAAAAAATAATAATTACACGTGATGGGTCAAATTCTCAATTCCAGGTACACAGTGAACGTGTTAAACATGCTGTATCTCACTCTTAAACTTGAACAGATGCACTATCTCGGCTATTGTGGGTCAAAAATCCACTAGGATCGCTAAGTGTCGAGTGAGGTCTGTCATTCTCCACAAACGAGAGACTATCTACTGGCCTATCATCATCATCATCATCCCACAGCAGTCCACTGCTGGACATAGGCCTCTTCCATGGCGCGCCAACAACACTATGTCTTCGGCCCCTCGCATCCATCCGCCGCCAGCAACCCTCTTGAGGTCGTCCGTCCATCGTGCCTCCGGACGCCCCACACTACGTTTCCCCGTTCGTGGTCTCCATTCGAGGATTCGTTTGCTCCACCGTTCATCGTTCCTACGACATACTGGCCAGCCCACATTTCAACGAACTATTTCCGATAGTGACTTTAGTTCTTTGTCAGGTAATGCCATCATTATCATGCCAGCCAAAAGACGTCCACTGCTGGACATAGGCCTCCCCAAGGCTCTCCGCTCGGACCGGTTTTGTGGCTTCCGCATCCACCGCGGTCCCGCGATCTTTACTAGGTCGTCGCTCCATCGTGTTGGAGGCCTACCGACAGCTCTCCTCCCGGTCCGCGGACGCCATTAGAGAACCTTCTGACCCCATCGGCCATAATACTTGCCTATGATTGGTTGACCTCACCCGACCTTGACGCTAGCGATCTTGTGATTTTGACTCGCGATAGCCGCCAATTGTGTCATCATCATCATCAGTGGCCTAGTTACGTCCCACTGCTGGGCACAAGCCTCCTCTCAGAATGAGAGGGCTTGGGCTATAGTTCCCACGCGGGCCCAGTGCGGATTGGGAACTTCACACACACCAATGAATAGCTTAGCAGGAGTGTGCAGGTTTCCTCACGATGTTTTCCTTCACCGAAAAGCTCATGATAAATTACAAATGTATGTAATTTCGCACATAAATCCCGAAAAACTCAGAAGTGCGAGCCGGGGTTTGAACCCACGACCCTCTGCTTGAGAGGCGATAGGTCGAACCAAAAGGCTATCACGGCTCTAATTGTGAGAAGTGTCATAATTTTGACATGAAACTAGCCTAAAACTCAATCATAGTGAAATAAACAGCTATAACAAAACTAATATAGCTACCGCTATATATCAAGCAGAGTATATGAAATACAAATCGATAAACACTTTCCTTCTATCTCAATAATTTATTATAAAACAAATTTGCAATGGACTAAAACTAGAAAGTAAATTAGAATATTAAAACTAACTTAAAAAATTAAATACCTACCAAACCTGGACCTCTCGGCAGGCAGCATTCCCGTGCTGAATTGCGATAGACTCTTTGCGCGAGAAAGCTGCCCGCTCGAGGGTCGCCTGTTGCCTCCTTCAGCCGTTTGCTCAGCTCCTTGTGGAGCCCGAGCGCACCCCTACCCCAAGGACCGAGCGTCTCGACGCCAAACGGCAAGAACTCGAACTCGTATTGGGCGCCGAGACAACTGTATTTTTTGACCTTGAGGCGCTCCCGGGCGTCCTTCTATCTTCGATATAGTTATGTGATCTGGTCCTGGCCAAAGTGTTTATTTATGTTAGCAGCAGATACTTCGAAACATCCGAAGTGGTCACAAACACCTGCACAAGCTCTTATATCCATAAGAATAGAGCTGTGCTTAGATCATTGTGAACGCGTCAGTTGCTGCTGTTTGCTGCTGACTGTACGGAAAGTTTATACTAAATTCCGTTTTAGTAAATTTTGTGTAGCATTTTTTATCTCGATTGTCTGAAACTTTTGGCGGTGCTGCAAAAATTCAATCCCCGTCGAAACCCTGCATAAGAAGCCGTTTTAAACCACACAGCTATAGTTAAAGTGACAAAAGCTTTCCCCTGTCAAAATGTTTATGACATTGTCATAAGGTTGGTTTTTGCCTGGCCCGTGGCAAAGGTTTTTCTGTCTACACAACGTTCTAGCAATCAACAGAGTAAGTTATCGGCGACTGTTGACATTATTACCCCTCATTAAACGAACGGGAATCGAACCCAGCAAAAATACCGTACGGTTCGGTGGCCACACCACCCACGGGCGCCATAAAAACTAACCGAACTAGTTTTTGTTCCCGGTTCCGTCCCATTTACTCCCGGAAGAGGGGGCGACCTATTTCTGGCCTAGTTTTTTTTCCAACCACGGATCCATAGATAGATGCAAGTATCTTCGTAGATATCATTTTCGCTGGAATGAGGACTATCGCGAGTCAAAACTCTGCTATAATCGCTGGTGTCGATAGTGAGGGCTATTTGTCAATTTCCACCAATCATAGGCCAGTAGCTTGTCTCTCATTGGTGGATAATGATAATGACAGATAGATCTCACTTGACACTAGCAATCCTAGCGGATGGTTGACTCGTGACAGTCCTAATTCTCACTTTTTGCTTATATACTATGGGCCTTATTCATAAACGTCGCTCAAGCCTCCGTTAGCTAAAATAGGTTTTGTCTTCTTCTTACTAACGGAACTGCCAATGTGACAAAAAAGGACAACCGTACTTTAACGACATTTTAGTTAATATAGGTTTATGAATAACAGGGTATGGCATTATCTTTAGCCCTTCAACTCCTCACTACCTCAAAGAGCGATTTAGTTACGTCACCCCTTTAAATACAGATTAAAAATATCAAACGTAAAAACAATTTATGTTAATAATACGACCACGTTTCTCACTTCCTATCACAGTCGGATTTCTCACATTCTCACTAGGTACATCAAAACAGCGTTCTAGTTAAGTATTGTTACTTCCTTAAGATGCTCTCAGAAAACACTCGTTTTACACACCTATTTCCGATTCCGAATTCCATACCTATTCTTACATTATCCACTATTACACCATACCTACACTATTCCTTATCTTTAAGCAATGATATTATAAGTAAAGATACGTCATATGCTCACAAGTCAATCGAAAAACATGTTCCAAACATTTTCACATTTGCGCGCAAGTTTGGACCTTATTCGAGAGAGCCTGTGGCCAAAGAGGCTACAATTTGTAGCCTTTTCCGCGCTTCACTTTCGGCGTGCTGATGACATTTATATCCACCTCTTCTTATATGTTATAATACGTAGCATGTAAGCTTAATGCGCGTTGAATCGTTGCCTATGAAATCAAAATCAAAATTTTAATCAGTAAGTAAATATACAGTTGAATGTTCTTTTACACGTAATTTTTTTGAGTTCACCAGCGCTTTCGGAAAGCAGGATTGCCGAGAAGAATGCGCCGCACGAAACTTGGCACAAAGTATATTTAAAAGTATGCTGAATGACCTACCTACCTGTTCTGGAAGGAAATACGAAAGATGAAATCTCCCATGCTCTTTTAATTATTAGTTTTGGGGTTGCATTGATAGGTAGACAGCACAGACATGACTCTAAGGTCATGACTTAATTACAAAGAAGCCATTTTTTTTTATAATCTTTCTTTAATGTTGCCATGTTTACCTGAAAATATGGAAGTTATAAAGAAAATGGGCCCTGTCCGTAGAACGTCGTCGACTTCACACTGTCAACGATGGTGGCTTTTATAGCGAAAAAGTTCCACAACGGCTCACGTTCAACCGGCTCCACTGTGCCTTATTATGTGCAGCTTCCTACATTAGCCTCCTTATTTACTCGCGATTCCGTATATCTATACGTAGCTAATTATAATCGAATTCTGCTGACAGTAGGCAGGCGGGCAAAAACTGGTCTCAATCCGGTAGTCCCATTCAAGAGCGAGCGGGACGCACTCACGAAAACGCCCAGCGACCGAGCGAGATGCAACAGCTAACGGGCCCGGCTTTTGCGCGGTCTTTTGTTTTGATATAAGCGAAGATTCTGGGAATCGAGACGCGATCCGAATGTTTTTTTTTTTAATTTTCGAATCTCGAATGTGTAGCAGCGGTCGCCCGTTATTTCGGCCATAATTGGTGACAATTGCCGATTCGGCGAATGGGGTCAATGGCCGTGCTATTGTAGAGATGTGGAGTAACTCTGTACGGTAAGTACCCAAGTACGGTAAGCCTCGAAAGTAGCTGAACGCTTTAACTGACTTAGCAACTACGCAGTGTGGACTAGTTTTGCAGACTGTACAAGTCTGAAGCTTGCATAACACAGAACTAAGTATAGAAGGGAAAAAGTTCATGGATTTGTATGGGAACCAAGCGTGTAACATTTTGCGTAGGTATTTTGACGTCATGAGTATCATTTAGTAAGGACCAAGGACGGTATAACCAATGGCTACACAATGTCGCGTTCCTGTAAAATAATGAGCCTGCTGTAGCTAGTTTCACTATAGAGAGGTCTCTGTACCATTAATTTTGTATGATACTTAGACCTCTGGCTAACACAATAGCGCCATCTATGAACTGAAAGAAAAAACGAATTTAGATGGCGCTATTGTGTTAGCCAGAGGTCTAAATGTCATACCAAATGAATGGTACAGAGACCCCCCCGTAGTAAAACTAGCTACAGCAGGCTTATTATTTCAAAGGAATGCGACATCGTATAGACACTGGCAGTCATCTTGGTTTTATGGTCCTTGGTGAGGACATACCTCGATTGACAGCTCCAACTTTTGGGTGATGTTTGAACAGTTCATTGTTGAACATCGTATTTTATTAACCGACTTCAAAAAAAGGAGGAGGTTCTCAATTCGTCGGTTTTTTTTAATGTATGTTCCCCGATTACTCGAAGACGGCAGGACCGATTTCAAACATTATTTTTTGTTTGAAAGGGTATACTTTCTAGTTGGTCCCATTGTCACCAAGTCAGGATCTGATGATGGGATCCCAGGGAAATCGAGGGCAACCCTCAAATTTTATAGGGACGTATCATGTGTTTCATCTATTTTCGAAAGCTATTCAAGTACTTGCGTGTGGTAGTCATCATCTCGTTTTGATGAGGTGATGATGGAAGGTACAACTCCTTAACGGTTAGGAGTTGGAGGATAATATTTTAAATATTAACGTAACTAAAAATTGTGAAATAAAAAATCTTTTAACAAAAAGCAAAACCGCCTTCAAAAAAAACCTCAGAAAAAAAACATAAGATAATCCCCAAAAAGCCATGAGTTTTATGGGGATTATTTTACTCATGTTTTTTTCTGTGTTTTTTTTAAGGCGGTTTTACTTTTTGTTATTAAAACCTGATGTTACACAAGGTAAGTAGTCGGGAGTTGGAACGCTTTATGAAGTTCTGTCCCCTTCTTCTACTTCTATGCCTCTAGACGCTCAGGGGTTCTAGTGTAACCAACGGCAAAAATACGTCTCGGTCGCGTTTGCGTTAAAGTGTCAAATAGTGTGAGAATTGTTGTCGATACGTGCCACTAGTCGCGCTGTCAATGTGTCCATAGTAATTCAGACGTAAGAAGCCCTGATAGCCTAGTGGTTTGACCTATGGCCTCTCAAGCAGAGGGTCGTGGGTTCAAATCCCGGCTCGCACCTCTGAGCTTTTCGGAATTTACGTGCGGAAGGAATTGCATTTGTAATTTATCATGAGCTTTTCGGTGAAGGAAAACATCGTGAGGAAACCTGCACACACCTGCGAAGCAATTCAATTATGTGTGTGACGTTCCCAATCCGCGCTGGGCCCGCGTGGGAACTGTAGCCCAAGCCCTCTCATTCTGAGAGGAGGCCTGTGCCCAGCAGTGGGACGTAAATAGGCTGATGATGAATTCAGACGTAAACGAGAAAGCGATCGAGACGTTTTTATGGTCGTGCTTACACTAGACGCTCTGAGGGTCGAGCACGACTTTCCGAATCCTGCGTAATGTTACGGTTATAGTATTGAGATCGAGAAACCTAATACAAAAATTTTGTTTCAATTACGCTCACGGGCGGGCGCTGTTCCAAACGTCATACTAACTCGATAACGTTTACTATTCGATTTTACGTGACGCAGGTTTCGAATATTCGTACTCGGGCCTCTGAAGCTTGTATAGTATACGGCGCATGCGCTAGACGCTCAGGTGGTCTTAATAAACTATATTTTGCGCTATTTACTGCGCTACGAGAGCTGACGAGGCGTGAAACTCGGCTTTTTTCAATGACTAAGCTTCGCCAAAGCGCTTTTTTCTAAATTTTTAAACATAGAAACAACGGCATTGCACGCACGTAAAATAGTCTTTCAATTATAACAAAAAACCGGCCAAGTGCGAGTCGGACTCGCGTACGAAGGGTCCGTACCATCCTAATCCTAACTTCCTAACTAATATTTTAAATGCGAAAGTAACGATGTCTCTCTATCTTTCTGTCTCTCCGTCTCTCTGTCTCTATGTCCGTCTGTTTGTTACCTCTTCACGGGAAAACCGACCAATCTTAGATGAAATTTGGTTAGAAGATAGTTTGAATATTGAGGAATAACATAGGCTACCTACTTTTTATTCGGGAAAATTATATAGTTCCCGCGGGATAGCGATAACCGAAATCTACGCGGACGAAGTCGCCGGCAACGGCTAGTTATCTATAAACATGGCAAAACAATCATGTCTGTTGTATGAGAACTTAAATAGACATTTATTTTATTCTGTATTTAGTATTTGTTGTTATAGTGGCAACATAAATACGTCATCTGTGAAAATGTCAACTGTCTAACTATCACGGTTCATGAGATACCAGGCTGACAGACAGACAGACAGACAGACGGACGGACAGCGGAGTCTTAGTAACTATTCTCATACTATTTGACATTTTAGTAACGCAAACGCGTTAGAGACGTATTTGCCCGTCGAGTACACTAGAGGTTCTGTAGCGGAGAACAGCCAGACAGACATACAAAAGTATAATTCTCCAAGCTGAGGTTCGAGCATGAATTTACGAATCCTGCGTCACGTAAAATCGAATAGTAAACATTAGCGAGTTTGTATGACGTTTGGAACAGCGCCCACCCCTGAGCGTATTTGGAACTAAAATTAAGTATGAGGTTTCTCGATCTCGATACGATAACCGTAACGTTACGCAGGATTCGTAAAGTCGTGCTCGACCCTCTGAAACGGAGCTCGTCTGCTCGTAAAACAAGTGAAACATGCAGTCTTTTAACATGCATTACACTGTGTAATATTTACATTATGTATTTTGTTACTTACTGTGTAATTATTTACAATACGTATTTTGTAAACATTATTCTCAAAACCCCTATCGTAATGTCACGCAATGTTCTGCTGTCATTGTCAGCTTTGAATTTCAAATATGCGAGTACCGAGAACCGAGGAACGGAAAAAACAGACAAACGCGAGTCGGATCCGCACACGAAGAGTTCCGTATCTGAATTTGCCACTGCAAAAACACCGAAGAAAAAACGTTTAGCTACACACATTATCATTATAAGTCCTCTATAATGCGATCAGAGGGTCTAGTTCTATACGTCTGATTTACTATGGGCAAAATGGCAGCGCCATTAGTGGCACGTATCGGTACCAAACAATTCTCATACTATTTGACGCCCGTAACGCAAATAGTAGAAAATGACCAGCGTTTCATCCATATCGAATTCGATGTCGTTACGAGTTCCAAATTTGAAACATCTTCAAAAACCAACATAATGTACAATGAAAAAACAGTCTATACGAAACGAAAGCTCGTTACCAAAGTTTGTCTATGTTTGAAAAAGACAGTCAAATTCGTGACATGTATGGCGAAACATCAGCTCGGTACGCGTTTGTCTATGATAGAAAAAAAATCTGTCAATTCGTGACACGTATGGGTGTGATATGCCTTCGGCTTCTGAACCCATTTTAGAGTTACTTATAACATTATCGTCATCATCAGTCTACAGCAGTCCACTGCTGGATATAGGCCTCTTCCAAGGCTCGCCACAACACCGTCTTCGGCCCCTCGCATCCATCAGCCGCCACTTATAATATGTTTGTAGATGGAACGTATGCAACTATACAAAATCAGGCCCTAAAACATTATGTACCAGTTGCATAAACTACTATTTTTTTATGGGGACCCCCTTTAATTACAAACTTTTTTATATTTGTGTTATTATAGCGGCCATAGTAACACGCTCTGTGAAAATTCCAAGTGTCTGTCTGTTACATTTTAAAAGCTACAGCCCTAAACCGACAGATAATGGCGCCCTAGTACTTGGTAGGGTTCCACTGGCACCCTTTGGGCACAGAACTCTGAAAATATACGTATTCAGCCAGTAAGAATAATGAGCTAAAAACAAAATAATTAAATACTGGCCAGTATCGCAGTTGTTTCCGAAACCTCGTATATTACTCGCTGATGTTATTCCAAAGTAAAACTTATGGTGTTTAAGATGACGGTTGAATTTTGGATAAGATTTATAACGAGGAGCGAGCCAATGCAATATATTTTGACATTTTTGACAATCTTGACTGTTTTTTGACATTTTATGTCAATCTTGTTGCAATTGTCACACAACTTACAATTTCCAGTATCACTCAAACATTTACACAGTAGCTTTAAGTCGCCCTATATTTCATTAATACTATAAGAGTGTAAATACGCTCCTACCCCCTCAAACGGCTTGAATAAATCATTGTAATGGCTCGGATTACACAAGTCAAGTCGCTAATCCGTTATCCAAACGTTTACTCTGCTTATTAAAGCGTGCTGGAAACGAAAGGACTTTCTTTTTTATTTACAGTCCCTCTAATATACTGTAATACAAAGGCGTTGGGTTTAAATTTAAAACTTACTGACGCCTACAAAAAATACTACTATTGGCAATGATATTAGAAGTCAAGATACGAGGGCTGTTTGATAAGTACCCGTTTATGGGTTTTTTTTTTTTTTTGTATATATGCATTTATTTTTCTACGTAGTCACCTTTTAACTCTATACGTTTGTTCCACCTATACTCAAGCTTCAATAAACCATCCAAAAAGTATGATTTTGGAAAGTCATTAAAATAGGCCTCTGTGGCGGTAATGACTTCGTCATTTGATCCAAATCGCTTGCCACCGAGTCATTTTTTTAGGTTGGGGAACAAAAAGAAATCGCATGGGGCCAAATCTGGAGAATATGGGGGGTGAGACAATAGTTCGTAGCGTAACTGTGCTAATTTAGCCGTCACAACTCTGGACGAATGAGCCGGGGCGTTGTCGTGATGAAACAGTACTTTTTTCTTTTTTAAATGGAGTCGTTTGTCCTTCAACACGGCGTCAAATTCATCCAATAAATTGGCATAGTACTGCCCTGTTATTGTTTTTCCCTTTTCTAAATAGTCAATATGTATAATACCCTGCGAATCCCAAAAAACGGTCGCCATGACCTTTCCAGCCGATGGGACGGTTTTTGCTTTCTTTGGAGCAGGTTCACCCGGTAAAATCCACTGCTTCGACTGCTCTTTCATTTCCGGGGTGTAGTGGTGGACCCACGTTTCGTCCACGGTCACGAAACGACGCAGAAACTCCTTCGGGTTACGTTTGAACACGGCCAAACACTGCTCCGAAGTAGTCAGTCGGTTCCGTTTTTGCTCCTCCGTGAGTAAACGCGGCACCCACCTCGCCGATACTTTCTTCATACCCAATTTTTCTTCTAATATGTGTTGTACCCTCTGGATTGAAACGTTTACAGCATCAACGATTTCTCGAAGTTTAGTTCGGCGGTCGGCTAAAACGATATTTTCAATTATCTTAACCATATCGTCTGTAGTCACCTCAACTGGCCGGCCTGGGCGATCCTCATAAAAAACGGTTGTCCTCCCCCGCTTAAACTCGTTATACGAATATCTGACGGTTGTCATAGAAGGAGCACATTCATGGTAAACCGCTTGCATTCTTACTTTTATTTCATCACATGTTTTTCCTTCCAAAAATAAGTATCTAATCACAGACCGATACTGTTCTTTCTCCATTTTAACAATTTTAAGTTCACGCCTTCACTGATTCGTTGTCAAATGAGAAAAAAAAAGCAAAAGAATGCCATTGTTTTTTTAATTTTCCCGCCTCTGAAAAATGGCTTAAAAAGGTGGTATACTTATTTGCGGCCAGTGATATATTTAGAAAACGACTTATCAAACAGCCCTCGTACGTCATCACAAGGCAATTAAAAAACGTGTTCCGAACATTTTGACATCTGCGCGCAAGTTTGAACCTTATTTGAGAGAGGTTGTGGCCAAACCTTTTCTGCGCTTCATTTTCGGCGTGCTGAGTTTCGAGCACGACTTGTCGAATCCTGCGTAACGTTACGGTTATCGTATCGAGATCGAGAAACCTCATACTAGATTTTCGTTCCAAATGCGATCACGGGCGGGCGCTGTTCCAAACGTCATACAAACTCGACAACGTATACTATTCGATTTTACGTGACACAGGATTCGAAAAGTCGTGCTCGACCCTCTGATGTGTTGACATTATTTACCTCTTTTTTTATGTGTAATATCATTGACTATTGGCGTTATGTTAAAAATCACAGACGGACTGACGGACGGACTGAGTCGCACCACAAGGGTTCTTTTTACCATTTTGATTCGGAACCCTAACTAGTGGCTCTGTGAGCAGGCCACGCCAGGCTCACTATTGAACTTTCCGTTTTCTTTTAATTATCCAAAACCAGATGAATCGACAAAAAAAAAACCAAAATTGAACTGGCTCACAAATTGAAATTAGAATAACCACTCTGGACCGCTAACCTGTTCCGATTTCGTCAAAGTTCAAATATACGAGGTGAGTCAGAGTACCGTCGATATGTATACATCACATGATGGCGGCGCCACTGTCGCGAAAATGTCACGCTTGTATTCAAAATTGGTTCCATTTTCAACCACCAATAAGCGCTTTACATTCGTCTTCTAAAGATGGTAAGTATACTTAGTTAAAGTCAATAACCTAACCTAACCAACTTAGAAAAGTTGAAAAACCCCCGACATTGTCATTTCAAAGTTCAATATATCAAAAACGGGTGCACCGATTTTAATGAAACTTGGCTAAGAACCATCTCGATTAAACTGGCTTTCGATCAAAAAAACCGCATCGAAATCGGTATTTCCGTTTGGGAACTATGATGCCACAGACAGATACACAGATACACGTGTCAAACTTATAACTCCCCTCTTTTTCGTCGGGGATTAAAAAGGTTACCCCTGTAAAAATGTTTGTGACATTGTCATAAGATTGATTTTTGCCTGCCCGTGGGAAAGGTTTTTCTAATAATGTCTATACTCACTTTGAAACCCCACAAGCTCCCAAACTGCGCGCCGCGGAGCAAAGCGACACCTTGGCAGTTCACAGGGGCACCGCAGGAATTCCGATTGTCACTTTCTTCGCTGCATCGATCTCATCATTGTATCACTAGGTGTTGCTTGTGACTTCGTCTACGTAGAATTTTGTCAACAAAATCCCGCGGGAACTGCTAAATTCCCCGGTATAAGCCATCTCCATCCTAAATGTCAGAAGATTTTAAGCATGCCTTGCATATTTTTTAGTAGGTATTCAAGTCTTACTATTCATTCAAGAGTATTTAAATAGCATTGTTAATTTAGAACACACAATCTTAAAACATTTACATGTCTTTGTGATTAAGCATGTAGCATGTGGCACTATAAATTGTCTGTAAACAATGATATTATAAGTAAAGATACGTCAATGCTCACAAAAGAATGGAAAAACATGCTCCGAACATGTTGACATGCTTACGGCTTACGGCTTTTACAAATTTAGAAAAAAATTGTCGATACGAAATGTCAGCTCGATATGTTCGCCTATGATTAAAAAAAACGGCCGAATTCGTGACAACTTTATTATGCCTTCGGCGTCTGAACTCATCTTAGCGTAGGTTCTTATAATATGTGTGTAGATAAAGTTATGTAGGTATGCAACTCTGCATAGGTAATTAAGCCTTAAAGCGCTCCTGTGGTCCTATTATGAATCTCGGCTTCGCCTCGTTTCATAAAAACACACTCGCGTTTTAAGAACCCACGTTATTCCACACCCCGTATACATTTGAATTCAGTAGCCAAACCGTTGAGTTACTATCTGTCACATAGGCGTTCGGGGCCGAGCCTCCGAGTTATGTTGTATTAATTAAAACAATAAATAAGGCGAAGCCGGGTGGTCTGCGGATGTTTCGGGAATTCCTGTGTTTATCAGGACTACTACGGAATTCGTAAATCGAAGTTCGTATCGTATCGTCCCGCTCGCTCTCGTATTAAATCATATTAGCGTGAGCGGGACGGCACGACACGAAGTTCGAATTTCGCACTTCATAGTTTAGGGCCAGTTCTTGGAAAGCTCACGAAGATTTAGCGGGAGATTGCCGCCATCTTGGGAAATTACGTTTCGAAGTTGGATTGGTGTTTTCGACGCTCTGACTTCCACTTGTAATTATTGATCGAATACAATTTATAGATTACTAGCTGTTGCCCGCGACTTCGTCCGCGTAGATTTCGGTTATCGCTATCCCGCGGGAACTATATAATAATCCCGAATAAAAAGTAGCCTATGTATTCCTCAATATTCAAACTATCTTCTTACCAAATTTCATCTAGATTGGTTAAGCGGTTTTCCCGTGAAGAGGTAACAAACAGACAGAGAGACAGAGTTACTTTCGCATTTATAATATTACTAGCTGTTGCCCGCGACTTCGTCCGCGTAGATTGCGGTTATCGCTATCCCGCGGGAACTATGTAATTTTCCCGAATAAAAAGTAGCCTATGTTATTCCTCAATATTCAAACTATCTTGTTACCAAATTAGTTAGGCTGGCTCACTCAGAATAAAAGATGCCATGTTGTAATTGGAATATTTTTATTAACAGATCGTTATATTTTCTACGGTCACATGATTACATTACCGTCCAGGTAAGATGTAACCGTTTTTTATATTTTACGGGGTTTTTTCGCAATTTCAATGTCAGAAACTTATTAATCTAATGTATTACTGATTACTGGTTATTTCGTGTTCACTACCATAAATATTCATTGCGTATTACTTTACTAAATCTACGCCACTGTATTTCAAATGTCGTATACGACAAAGCATTATAAATAATAAAATGACCCATCTGAAAACACCTGTAAGGGCTTTATGCCTTATGACTTTCCGCTTGATTGATTTTGTAATTTTGTCGCTTACGACATTTGAGGAAAGTGACGTCAAAATATAGTCTTACGTTAAAACTATACAAAAAGGAACTAGCAGTTCGTGTACTCACCAGTTGACATACTTGACTTAATCTTAAACCTACAAAAAGATCTTTCGAATGAGACGTTTCCTGATTACTATCGTCGTCCCTTACATCTCGCTAGCACTGTCCTGCACTTACACTTATAATTGCCAACGTGACTTATAAGACGATGTAAATCAGAATGAAGAAATTAAGTTGACCTTTACACCGTTTTAGAAGTCACACCAGCAAGTTACGCTATGGAAATTCACATTTAAACTAAACACTTAGCTTATTTTACGTTAAATATCAATTTTCAATAAATAAATAGCATATATTAATAAAAAAAAAATATCATTCATCATTCATGGTTTTAAAATATAATACGTGACATCCAATATTGATTTGTTACAGACTTTTCAGAGTGACATTCTGGAAAAAACGTACCGGCTATAGAAAATTTCAAATGTCGTAACGGACAAAATGCAGCAGTAGGATTTTGAACTTAGACAACGGTAATTTACAGTTTATAACGTTGATGAACGTATCGACATTTGAAATTGTTAAGCCTAAGTTTTAGGATAATTTGGAATATAAGCCATTTGCATAATTTAAAAGGTCCACAATTTTTGGCTATTACTTCAGTGATAAACTTTACAACGGAAATATTTAATTGCGTGTTTAGTTTTTTGGTTTAAAACGATGCAAAATGGACGGATATCCGAAATGCGCAGAAACAATTTTATCATAGTTATCTATCTTCTAATGTTACGCCCAAATAAATAAATTCAAACAAATTAACAACTTTTGACACCTTATAAAAAACATACGAGTCTGAATAAGGGGTCACAACATTTACAATTTAATTTCGTAGGTATTTTATGATTACGTAAGTGTAAAATTGAATGTAAGCATACTTTAGTGCAGTCAGCAGCAGAAGTAGCTTAGCAACCGAAGTGGTCACAAATATCTACAAAAGCTCTTATGTCTTTAACAATAGAGCCGAGCTTAGATCATTGTGACCGCTTCGATTCCTTGGCTACTTCTGCTGCTGACTGAACTCCGCCTGCTTTGAGTATATCTTTAACAGCCTTTTGAGATTCGTAAATTACAAATCAATTCTTATATTTTGCGTAGGGTACATGTCCCAGTTCCCGATACTGCTTCTGCCCTATAGTTGACACGCTTAACTCATAGTAATTAAGATGGCCAGCAAGGTGACAAATCGAAATTAATGAATCAGACATTAAGAAGTGACTTATACGTTAAGAATATCTTAATGACCACAACCGTTAGGTTTAAATTTCAGTCGTTTAAAAACCTCGTTTTTGCAAGTTTGCAAGAGTACAGACTGGTAAGAATTAGGATTGTCGTAAGCGCCACAATATGATTGCTAACGCTACATAGGGCAACCTCACATCTAGCGTTTATCAAACGTCAGCGTCTCATTAACGGCCGCGCTGCGTCGGACGTGGCGATGTGCGCGAGACGCTGCGGCGTTAATGAGACGTCATGAGACGCTGTCTTTGAAAAACGCTCGATGTGTGAGAGCCTTTATGCGTAAGGGTCACTAACGCGCTGAGTCTCTGAAATTACAATCCGAAGTAGCAATAGCATCTTTTTTATGAGAGGTTGGGGGACGTTCATAAATCACGTGGTTTTTTAGCAACTTTTCACCACGTATTCCTGAACAGCACTAAATGTTTAAAAGGACACGAAGATGCACTTACAACCCCTTAGTGGAGACTAACATCCAGTGAGACAGTTCTCTAACTATAAGCAACTTAGCAACTTCAAATTGCAATTCAAACTTCAGACTTAACTTGCAACACGAAGGAATACCCTATATGGATTACACAAAATGAAATTCACCTCGAAATTGTCTGCAACCAAACATCGACCGAATAAGGCAAACGCCCCAGTGCTTGACACAGCCAATAGTTGACACATTCAATCCCAATTCATGATATCAAACGTTGGAAAATTTACCTTATTTAGTTAGTATAGGCGACCAACGTCGCTTAGTCAATTCGTAACTTACTCATGTCAGAAAATGTCGCTTACAGAGAGTAAGTAAATAAGTTCACATATCGTTTTACCGCTTAAAGTTCTTGCCGTCCTGCTAATTGCCACATTGATAAACACTTCACAGTTCCTCACTCTGGTGCTCATAAGGAGCAAAACTCGGGCTATGGGCAGTCCATAGAATTTGGGCTCGGGGGGCCGCCCATGACGCTGTAGGGCGGGCTGTGGGGCGGCAGCGACTGGATCGAGCCCATAGGCCCGTGGTACATGTCCATCTCCAGCGAGGCGTCCGGGGAGCACTTGTCCGCCATCTTGTTCTCCTGCTTCGTAACCATTCGCCGCCACTTCGCTCGCGCGTTTTGAAACCACACCTGGGAACAAAAAGCAGTTTCAAGGCGCTGTTGGAAGAAAGCCACTCGCCTTATAAGGTAAGTCGCTGAGCTAAAATTCGCGTTTGCGCTTTGCAGTTGTTTTTTGGGCGAGGCGGGGTGCCGAGGGGCTGTGTCGCGTGGAAACCTGCACGTGTAGCACGGCGCGCCATTTTGTCGCTTGTCGCGCAGTGCGTCCCTTTCATAGTGGCGGAATCAGTGAAGGACGCACTGAGCGACAAGCGACAAAATGGCACGCGTGCTAGCCCCCCTGCGCGTAACCAGGCAGCTGTCAGCGAGTTGGGATGCGGAAGCCAGTTTTTCGCATATCTTCGCTTTTTGTGGGGCACATGAGAGCGTTCCGGAGATCTGCCGTTGTGGGTTGCGTTCCAAGGCGCAGATTTTATCAGTAATTAGTGAGATTACCACGCCGGCCCTGGAGCGTGACGCCGGCCCGGCTCGGGCCAGCTCGGGCCCCCTCGGGCCCCCTCGGCGACGCTCGGCGATCCGCGCGCGCGCATTCAACGCGCCCCAATTACAAGCACGCGCTAAAACGTCTGTAGGTATTCTGTGGAATTGCAAATATTAAAATGGCATTTAAAAAATGGTTTTCGTTATTTAAAAATGTAAAGTTAGATGTAATTATCTTAATTTGTAATTAATACTTCATTTGAATTTTAAAGGTGCTTGTTAATTTCCAGGCTCGTCGGTTGTTTTTTAGTTTAAGTGGGCGCACGTCTGGGTTTGATTCACCGCGCATTCCGCGATATGCGCCGGCGACGGAAACTTGGACCTTAATTAAAAGCCTTGTTATCTTTTTCCGCTTTAAACTACATCATTCACAGCTCCCGTCGGTCTTCAAATGTAATTGATATCGCTAATACCCCGAGTAAGACAAGCAGTGAATCTCGCTCGCAATTTGCGCAGATAACGATCATCCAAAAATGTGCTTACAAGAAATTTTGTTTTAACATTACAATAATTCCTAATTAAATCGGACTTTCTCCGGCTAGACTTGCGGCATTCGAAAAAGAAGAAGCCTCGACTCGGATCTATTCTGCTGTCACAGTTTCGATAATAGGGTCCCAAAGCGCGGATTTGAAACGTTCCCACGGCGCGAACTTGGCAGCCAATCACGTGCGAGCCCGCGCTTTTAGCCCCGCCCCACGTCATGGCCGTCGTGCGTTGTCTAGTGCCAAAACTATCCAGCATCTGTGCCCTAAGCACGACTTGTCGAATCCTGCGTCACGTAAAATCGAATAGTAAACTATAACGAGTTTGTATGACGTTTGGAACAGCGCCCGCCCGTGAGCGTATTTGGAACTAAAATTTAGTATGAGATTTCTCGATCTCGATACGATAACCGTAACGTAACGCAGGATTCGACAAGTCGTGCTTAGGGCACTGAGATAAGAAATAAAGAAATACAATTCGATAGCCGCTGTCTTGATTCAGATAAGGCGGCTCGTGAAACAATTGACGGGAGCAAAAGACTGGCTGGCTGGCGACTTATAAAACGAGTGACGAAGCAAAAAGTGACAAGTGACGGCAGTAAAAAATACAAGAAGACAGCGTAATTGAATTGCAATTAGTAAGCTATCTTGGAGGAAACATTTGAAATCTTGTTTTGTTCCTAATTCATAATCTATGTATACCTATCTGTTGAAACAAACTGTATATGGAATCGTCTTGGTTGACGCTTTGTCTTAACAAATCTGTTGCAAACACACCGTTGTATAAGATAGAGAAGCCCCTATTCTAGTCTAAGAAGTAGCCTATAAAATCTCTGATTACGTACCATAGCAGACGCATATACTTATGCAATGAACCTTTAAAATTTATAGTTTCTCACGAACATGGGGTAAAATAATGGTCTAAAAGGGTGAAGCATTGCCCCAATTATTGACACCTTCAATACTGGCCCTATGTTTGGCAATGTTGTTCGTGTGATACATCGATTGTAGTATATATATAGCACAGACATTGTTTGTGATTTTTTTCTGCTTTTTAAAATTATGTCACAGACCAAAACAACTAGGTCCTATTTCAGCAACTTTACAAATGTCAGTTTTCAATGACTATTCGGTGTCGATTGCTGACTTGAACAGCTCTTGTTTTAGCACGCTTCATAATGGCAAAGAAATGTAGACCGCATTGTCATTGTAAACTGAAAATTGTAAGGTTGGCCCGAATGTCCGTTTTCATTGGAAACAGAAGTTTGCTTAAAATGTTTTTCAATCAAAATCAAAAAATCATTTATTTATCAATTACAGGACAAATGAATATTGGTTAGTAGGTATTTTACTTAACTAAGTTACAGATTTATTTTATCTAGGTATTAAACTAATAGCTCAAACATTATTAGCTGCGCCTACTGCTAATATAAACAAATTATCAATATTCATTAGCTGTATTTTTGAATAAAGTAGTTCTAATGTTTTGCATGTGAAAGTACCTATGCCCTGGACTTAAGATTGGTTTTTGCCTGACCTAGGAGATGTTAACGCGCGATTGCCCCTCTGCCAAAATTCTAAGATGCACAGGATCTGTTAATTGTGTGCGTGTTTTTGGCAATTGTGACAGTTTTGTTTTAGTGTGAGTTTGTAGGGACGTAACAAATTTTGGCATGAGCGTAGCCGTGTGCTGTGCGTGTGTGTTCCTCGTAGCCCTCGAAAAGCGGCAGAAAAATTGCAGTGCATAGATAAGCCAAAGGCGGCTCCCGTCTGTCTGCTTTATAAGTTATAAGATATGGAAACCTTCACCTCGACCCTTTACTGAAGTAAACATGACTAGGGCTGGCACAAGAAACATTGTTTTTGATACCTAAATTCCGTTCTGGTCTAGACACTATGTAATTAGTTTCTTGTTAAAATGAGAATGTGCATTCCTTTTAGGTTCTCACGTGTTGTGTTTTATGGTGAATCGCTCTGGTGCATTCTGCAAAGGAATCAAGTTTTCAGTCACGAAACAAGAGGGGTGTTATTCTATAAGGTGAATTCATCGTTGAAGTGTCACATTGGTTGTTATTTAGTACCGAAAACTGACTAGCAGTCGAGACTGCGAGGGAGGGTTCATTTGAGAACCACACTGAAATTACCATCGTGTTAAAAGTTTAACTTGGAAAGAAAAGTTATAGTTCAAATTTTATTGTTCTCAATTCAAGTGAACGTTATAAAAACCATTTTATTAATTAAACTTAAACGGACTAAGGGCCAATAAAAAAACTCCATGGTTACCATGTCATAATAATGTCATAACTTCGTTAAACTAATTTAAATTTAAAATGCCAACATTTTATAAAAGATTGTTATTAATTATTAACAAAAAAAAAAGGTAACGACGTAATATATTTATTTGCCAAACCATAACTGCCCTTTACTTTCGCAGTCGGTCAACAGTCATTAGATTTAAATATAACCTAAACACACAACATCTCTTGAGACAGACCATTAGTTAGCCGTCGCATCGACAAATGACTTTCAAAAATAGATTTTACGCTCGTATGTTACGAATCAATTTGGTATGACAGCGCTACGCGCTAGTAGTGATGCGCTTCAAGGCCGAAACCAGATCTTAGTATCTGTGCCGATTTTATTTTGCTGATTATAGCAAGTTGGTGTGCTAATTGAAAAGAAATAATCTTAATGGTAAGTATGACGTTAGGAAAGTTCTAAAGTTCTAACTTGATTGTCAAAGTTGGTTTTGTATGTCAATTGTTGAAATAAACCCGCAAGTTGCAAAATTAGTTCGTGGCATTCTAACTCTTAACTTTAATAATGGAATAAGGGTATCATATGTTTCGGACTAATTTGTCGTCCATTCTCTGGGAATGCGCTACTCAATAACAGCGAAACGTACACTGCATGCCTAAGCTAGACTCTGACTATAACACCCTACTCTGCTTAAACTTTTTTTTATTGGACATAAAAGTGCTTAGTTTGAGCCAATTCAATTATGTAAAGAATTCAGTTTTCATTTCCTATAAGTAAATATAACGAATAAGTAAGGTTATAATTATAATTATGGGTTGGCTTTTCAATAAGTGTATCAACCGGTATAATTCTTAGCCGAAAACGGTATCAATTACCAAAGGCCGAACCCACTATCGCCGAAACCGAGGTTTCTCAGAGCAACAACAAATGAACAATTTTTCAGCCTCCCGCCAGCATTAATATAATTATGAAAACTTTATTAACCGTCGTAAAGTCGTGCAGTATAGAGTCGTTTGGACATATATATGTTAAGAAATCAGTTCTAATTGGTACAGACAGTAAAAGCAGATGTTTATACGTTAGAATTTGTTTCGTGTGGGAGGTGTGTTAATAATTCTCTTGTAAAATTAAGACTAAAGTGTAATGGAGGGTTAGAAAACGAAAGCTTCGCTAATTTCGTTTAGAAGACGACTGTTACTAAAGCTATTATACTTAGCAAGGACCATAAAACCAAGAGGACTGCCAGTGTCTATACGATGTCGCGTTCCTTTGAAATAATAAGCCTGCTGTAGCTAGTTTTACTACGGAGGGGTCTCTGCACCATTCATTTGGTATGACATTTAGACCTGTGGCTAACACAATATTGATATCTAAATTCGTTTTTTCTTTCAGTTCATAGATGGCGCTATTGCGTTAGCCAGAGGTCTAAGTGTCATACAAAATTAATGGTACAGAGACCTCTCTATAGTGAAACTAGCTACAGCAGGCTCATTATTTTACAGGAACGCGACATTGTATAGATATTGGCAGTCCTCTTGATTTTATGGTCCTTGATACTTAGTTAATGACCGAGGGAACGAAGTAGCGAAGCGTCTCAATTTCAGTTGGACAAAATTTACTTCGTGTGTCCGTCCGTCTGTCCGTCTGTCTGGTTGTTCTCCTCTACATGTTGCATTTCTCAACCGATTCACCTGAAATTTTGCGAGCAGGTTCCCTAATCAGATTGGTAAAAAAATCAAAAAAATCAGATTGGTTTTTATGCAAAAAAAAAATCAAAGAATCATTTTTGATTTAAAAGTTCAAATATTATCCGATCTTCGTGAAATTTTGTGATCAGTTTCGATAATTATATACCAGATTTTTTTGTAAATCCGTTTTTTTTTATTTAAAGCAAAAATAACGAATAATGTTCAAAAATGAGATCGCGAGGTCTTTATCTCACAGAGCCACTATAATAACAATCTCCTAATAATTGCTATGCTTGTTTTAGGATGCGTGTTTTTTTTTCATACTACTTGTCAGTTTCGGCGATAATTCTTGATCATATTTCCGTATTGCGTAAAACGAAGAGTACGGAATGATTTTTATCACACCTTTCTTACTATTGAAAAAAATCCTCTTATCCTCATTTATTTTTAATCCCACTTATCACTAAAAGAAAATAGAATCACACGTACATACGAACGTACTATATCTGCACACACATCATCCGTCAACGTCGGATGCTACCGATATACAGATGCATATCTATATGACTAATAGATGTTCATGACATAATGTCTCTATTAAGTCTGGTTAGCCACTGCAAGCTAGCGTAAGCTAGCGGACCACCTAAAGTTGTGGGAGATCGTTAGGCGATAAGTCTCTTATCAATACATACACAACTAGCTTATGCTCCGCGGCTTTGCCCCCGTGAAATATTTCAAAATGGGCTAGTTCCCCAACCCGTGAGTAATTCGAAAAATCCCTTCCTAGTGCACCTCTAGGATACTCAAGATACATACATACATACATATAATCACGCCTCTTTCCCACGGGGGTAGGCAGAAACTATGGCTTGCCACTTGCTACGATCCTTGCACACCTCTTTAGCCTCCTCCACATTCATGCGTCTCTTCATACACGCTCGCCGGTTCCGAGTACTACGCACCAGACCTTTACGGAGAATATCACCGATATTGTCGGCGTAAGTTCTCCTAGGGCGTCCTCTACCGGCGCCACCACTCACATTCACTCCATAAATACTTTTAGTCAGTCTTCTTTCATTCATCCTCTCCACATGACCAAACCACCTTAACATACCTTTTTCAATCTTAACAACCACATCCTCTTTCAAACCACAGCTATCTCTGATCACACTATTTTTTAAGATATGTTTGCCAAATGTCAAGTCTCTAGGTCCAGTGGTTTAGGCCACCAGTGGCTAGTGGTGGTCAGTCAGTCAGTCAGGGTACTGTTTTATAGGTATAAAGAAAGATATCATGGTAATTGAACAAGCGAGAGCGAAGCGTCTCCGTTTAAGCTTAGGCAAAAATGCTTTCGTATGTCCGTTGTTCCATACTTTAAAAGGTAAAACCGGTACCCTTATTTTAACTTCTTGTTTCGTATATCTGTCTGCTAGTTGCAAGTTAACCAAAACCGTTAGAGTTCCTACCATAAGTAGTTAGAATCATAAAAAATTGGCAAACAAGGTACTACAGCACCTTCTACAAAATAATTAACAGTTTTAAGATTTTTTCCTTTATTTAAATAAGTAAATAAAAACCACGAGACAATTGACACCAATTGACCTAGTCCCAAACTAGGCAAAGCCTATATTATGGGTACTAGTCAACAGAATATACTTATATAGATAAATACATATTAAACATCCAAGACCCAAGATCAAACATTAGTATTCATCATACAAACATGTGCCCCAACCGGGGTTCGAATCCGGGACCTCAAGCGTCATAGTCAGGGTCTCTAACCACTAGGCTATCCGGTCGTCCAATATATGCTAATAGACCTTTCTTCGTGCCAAGTTTCGGAATGCCAGGTCAGTTGGAAGTACAGTCGGAAGAACAGACTGACAGAAAACAGCTTGTTTCATTTCATGCTATTAGGTACGGGACCCTCGGTGCGCGAGTCCGACTAGCAGAAACTTGGCCGGTTGCTCTTCAACGTCATTATTATTACTAATTATCAACTCAACATTTAAACTTGCTTCAAAAAAGAAACTTGTTAATTAGTAAAATTCCTAATTAGGCACTTCGTCGATATTTTTTTTACTTTACTTGTTACAACTAAGTACAGTCAGTATAAAAAGTGGCTGATCGCTTTCGTGTTTTGTCTAATTAACACATTTTTGACATTCGTCTAATGACTAAAGTTATGATTATGAAATAAGGTAAAAAAAGCGAGCAGCTACTTTTACGTAAAGCATTATTGCATTCATTCGCAGAATGTTCAAGTTTTCAATCAACTTTTTAACACCACTTTCTGTCACCAGTAATTTTTGTGCTCAGTTTTTAGGGTTGCGTACCTCAAAAGGAAAAAACGGAACCCTTATAGGATCACTTTGTTGTCCGTCTGTCCGTCTGTCTGTCTGTCAAGACCCTTTTTCTCTAGAACGCGTGAAGGTAGCATGCTGAAATGAATATCAAATACTCAAGCCTGCGGTCCCTTGAAGCTGTGAAAAAATCAACCTTCTAAGTCAATGCAACCAAAAGATACAGTCATTAAAATGGCTATTTCCATACAAATTGCCGAAATCCAAAAACCTAAAGGGTACTTTCAGTTGTCCTAGAAACTTGAAATTTGGTATGAAGGTAGCTCTTATAGCACAACCACTCACAAAAGTCTCAAAATCTTCAATTTCTATGTCTGTCTGTAGATTTAGCAGACCAATATAAGTTGACCCCACACTGCGTATATTTTGCTTAGGAGCAGGGCTCTGCTAACACTGGACTTTTTAAAACACTAGGGAAAACCGTTAAAATCTTTCTACGGAACGCACGAGCGCGAGTCCGACTCGCACTTGTCCGGTTTTTTTTTTGTTAACTCGTTCTCAAGCCCTAGCAATTCTCAGAACACCTGACCCGTATTACGAATACCATCAGGATCACGCGAACATGCGAGGAATGCCACTTTTTTCACTATTTCTGCACAACGTAATTTCCTTCTATGCAATCAAGGGTTTTAGTGATTCTTTAACTTGACTTACAAACACAATGGACTTTGGGTCTAGTACTAAATTCACGAAAAATGTATTCCAGTACAACACGGCATTTTTCGATGACAGCCATACGTCATAGCGCTGTCGTTCGAAAATTTCTGAGACTTTGTCAGAAGTTTCGGATCTCTGAGTTATCGAGAACCTCAAAATCGAGAAAGAAATCGAAAACTTTATTAATTTGCCGTTCGTCGGACATACTCGTATATTTGTTAGGAAATCAGTTCTAATTGGTACCACTTACAGGCACAGATTATTGGTACAGACAGTAAAAGTAGATATTTATAAGTTAGAATTTGTTTCGCGTGGGAGGTGTGTTAATAATTCTCTTGTAAAATTAAGACTAAAGTGTAATGGGGGGTTAGAATTACTCATGATTAAACCACAAACAAGCGAACACATAATAGAGTATAAATGAGATTTTTAAGGCCTAATTATGTAAACCCGCTTACATTACTTTATCAACACACATATTATAAGTACTCTAAGATGGGTTCAGAAGCCGAAGGCCATAATAAACCTGTCACGAATTTGACTGTTTTTTTTTAATCACAGACATATTTTTTTATCGAGGCCTATTTTTAAATTGTATTAATTTTTGAAGAAGAAAACTGACTATCGTCACTTACGGTTTCTAGACGCATAATAGAGGATTTACCATATGTGTGCAGATAAATTTACAAGCTTGCACAAGGGTATCAGTTATGCGTTTCGCATTAATGCATCTATTACTCCGCGATGAAGCCACTGTCTCATTCGCATCACCTCATTGGACTACTCTAGTGAAGTGAAGCAAATTGCGAGGCGACAACTGAGCATGGATCGCTCACGACGCCCTCCGTATTACAACGAATACCTATGCGTACGCGTCTGAGTTATTAGGTTTTTTTATTGAAAGAGGGAGGCAAAAGAGCACGTCACCTGATGGTAAGCGATCACCGCCACCCATGGGAACCAGCAACCCCAAGAGAGTCACTAGTCCGTTTCCGTTGCAGGCCTTTTAATGGGAAAAAGGATAGAGGAAATGGGGGGAAGGGGGTCGGGCCTCCGGCACTCTCACTGGCCGATCGGAACGCAACAGGGGTGCTGTTGCTTCACGCAGATTTTCTGCGAGAGGGTTGTACGTCCCAGGACGAGTCGGCCCATTCGTACGGCAGCAAATAGTTAGGTCCAGTATGGCTCTCCCACTACAGAAAAACCGAAGTTAAGCAATGTTGCTACAATTGTCAACAAAAAAACCGGCCAAGCGCGAGTCGGACACGAAGTGTTGCGTACCATCGTATTTTTAACAACTAACGCTAAAAGAGGGGTGTCATAATTTTGACCGCGGCTATGTGTGTGTGTTTGTAGCACCGTAGCTCTTAAATGGGTGGAACGATTTGGATGCAGATTTTTTAAATCGAAAGCTAATTGAGTCGTAATAGTTCTTAGCTAAACGTTACAATAAAGCCGTGCTTAGATCATTTTTACCGCTTCGGTTGCTTAACAACTTCTGCTAGGTAGGTGCCTACATAATTTTTTTTTAATATGGGTAACTAGGTTAGGTTAGGTTTGTTTTATTTTAATTAATAAATAATTTACAACTACGTCGGAACTTGATGTTCGGAATACTGAATATTCGATATTCATTTTAAGACCATTTTACCATACCTGTTTTTTGTAATCTCCATGTACTGTTTTGTGGTTTTCAATAAAGAATATTTGTATTGTATTGTATTCGGACTAATGATACTTCGGAATTAAGTTTTTCGTAGCTATGTAGAGTAGCCCTAAGTTTTGACAGCTATAATTATTCAGCTGAAATACGCCCCACCAACCATCAGCTCCTTGTATGTAACTTTAACCGCGTTAATTGCGCATTTTATTGCGATCGATTAATCCTCGAACGGTTGGATAAATCGTACCTACGATTCAAAATCACCGGTAGCCTCTGACTGATGATACAATAATGTGAACAGAGAAACACTTTTTTCGAGTCATTACCAGCTAGGACATAATTCAGGGAGTACAAGACCAATCACATAATTGTAGGGCTGTGCTATGTTTTGATCAATAATATCGATACTTGTAAACTTTTAAGACTGAACCATAGTCAAATGCCCATTCATAAACGTCACTCAAGCCTCCATTAGTTAAAATATGCTTTGTCTTCTTACTAACGAAAATGTCAATGTGACAAAGAAGGACAAACGAACTTTAACGGCATTTTAGTTAAAACAGGTTTACGAAAAATAGGTAAAGTTGCGTCCATAGCATTATGCTGCATCTCTGTAGTTAGGTTGTCATGTACAAATTCCAAATTCCCGTTTGATAAAAAAAAATAAACGTTATACTTAGTACGTATCGTATCACATCGAACCTCATTTAACATTCGCTAAAACCATTTATTGAGTCCATTATCAATAAAAATCAACAAGATCAACACATCATCGATATCGACAGTAATATTATAATTTTTTCTCAGCCCTAATCGAGTAATTCATTGGACGGCACTAACGATTCGATTGGAACTTAACGCGAACGTGACAAGACTCAAATTAGATTGCGCTCATTACGACTTATTACCCTTTTTACGGCAATGAAATTGTCGCGACATTGGAACTATATTTTATGCGCCTACACCTTGAGTAGGCGCTTTTGGAAATAATGTTGTATTTCTTACTTGCTGTTTTTATTGAGTAGCTGTTTTTTTATGACCGACTGAAAACTTCAACCAAAAAACGTTTCGCGTTTTTGGGATAAAACCGATTTGAACACATTTTTTCATGTTTTTTTTGTTCTTCGGTCTATGCAATTTTGATTTACATTAATAATAACAATAAGCTAATAATAATAAAAGGCCTACTTAGAAAAGTTGAAAATCCCCGACATTTTAATTTCAAAGTTCAATATCTCGAAAACGACTGAACCAATTCATATCGAAAATCATCTAAGAATCACCGCTAGAAAACCTGCTTTGCTACAAAAAAGCTACGGTGCCACAGACAAACAGAAACACACACACAGCGGTCTCTTCTCTCTTTTTCCATCGGTGGTTTAAAACGAAGACGAATTTCAAGTTTACGATCGCGAAAATGTATTAGCCTAAGCTTGACTCACAGCGCAACTGTATCACATCACCATCACTGTTCGCTACCAACAATTTTGTCCACAGTCGACACTACAACAGAGTCCCATCTGCAACAATTAAAGTCCCCACACTTGCACGACATTGAAACAAGACCACAATAAGAGACCAGCTATTTTCAAAACGTTTTCTCGCTCTGATTTAGAACGGAATCCCACAATTAGTGTCGGATGGTCACACCTCGGCATTCGGCTTGATATAATTCAACAACACACACCAACCTAAGTAGTGCAGCTTTAGGGTTCGCTTTAGGAAGTCAAAACGCGCAATCAGTAGTCCTAGTCTCAGAATAAAGATCAAGCCAGAACCCGCGAGTGCTCCTAAAATTAAAGCAACTAAAAGTACACTTAAGTAAGTGCGCGTATATAGTCATCTCCGTGCACGCAGCGTATCGTGACGTTGTTGCACGAATGTCAATTTTGTTTTCACATTGTAGTAATGCCGTTGGATTTATAGTATTAAAAAAACTGGACAATGCGAGTCGGACTCGCGCACGAGGGTTCCGTAGAAAGATTTTAAGGCTTTTCCCCAGTGTTTTAAGAAGTCCAGTGTCAGCAGAGCCCTGCTCCTAAGCGGTGTGGGGCAATCTTATATTGGTCTGCACTGCAAAATCAACAGACAGACATGAAAATTTAAGATTTTGAGAATTTTCTGAGTAGTTGTGCTAGAAGAGCTACCTTCATACCAAATTTCAAATTTCTAGGACAACTGGGATTACCCTTTAGGTTTTCGAATTTTGGCAATTTGTATGGATATAGCCTTTTTAATTACTGTATCTTTTGATTGCGTTGACTTAGAAGGTTGATTTTTTCACAGCTTCAAGGGACCGCAGGCTTGAGCATTCGATATTAAGCTTTCAGCAGCTTCAGAGGCCCGAATACGAATATTCGCATCCTGCGTAACATAATCGAGTAGTATCGTTATCGAGAAATTCGTAAGTATGACTTTTTGGAACAGCGCCCGCCCGTGAGCGTATTTGGTAGCAAAATTTAATATGAAACTCGACGGCGATATACGATAACGTTACGTTACGCGTCGAATATTCGTACTCGGGCCTCTGGTTTGTTGTGTATTCTGAGGGCTCTAGTAATTAACCGGCTTGCTCGGCTGGTGTTTCCGTGCGTTCAAACGCCGTCATTTGTCATTTGACGCGGCAGGGACCTAATTTATCCGACTTATTTATTTTGAAAGTTATTTATTTAAGGAAAAGTCGCAGTTAATCACATATGAGGAGATTTTATTTACGCGTGAGTCCTTTGATGTCGTTAAGGTGGGACGCGGGGAATTACGTCCAATTAACGGGGCGGAGATCGAGATTTGTATGAATGAGGGATATTGCAATGCGAGTTGAATTAATTATTTAATGTAAATATGGGGAACAGTCTTACCTAAGGTGCGGGGTGATTTCAAAGCATTTCCTCTTGGTTTCCCGGGAGCGCTCTTAATGGGGATGAGTGAAACGCGGCCTTTGTCTAGGGGTGTTCCCGTATTCATGACAGTTTTGGCTTTGAAGTGTCAAAAACGGCCAAGCCACATATTTTGACTAAGGTGTGGAGTTTGTGAAGTTAGAGCTTGTAGAAATAGGCCGTGTAGAATTAAAAGCTTGGCTCTACATGAGATCTGATGACTTTTTCAGAGAGCGATGAGGCATTAATAAATGCGAAAGTGACGTATATTTGTTGCGCTTCCACGCTCAAACTATTTAAACGAATTTCGACTTTGGGATAATGGGAGTTTGAAGAAGGGCAGGCTACTTTTTATCCCGGAAAATTGCATATTTCCCGTGGAATAGCGATGGCCGAATCCCACTGATACGACATTACGGGCAACAGCTAGTTTTGACATAACCGAACGAGCGAACGAGTGAGCGAAGAGTCAGTTTCAGCTTGGTTAAAAATTATTTCGTATAGTATGTCCGTCTGTAAAGCTGTTCTCTCCTACAGGTCGCATTTCTCAACCGATTCTCGTGAAATTTCGGGAGCAGGTTCGCTAATTGTAAAGAACTTTTTGTCGATTCCTTTTTTCTGTTTTTTTTAAAAAAATAATAATAAAATTGTCAAAAAATGACCCGATATTCGTGACATTTTGTGATCTACTTCGATAATCGTATAGGATTTTTTGTCGTTCGTTTTTTTTTTTATTATTTCTTTTATTAGTTCGTTATTTCTAAACCCAACTGCGGCTCTCTCGCTCCCTCATTAGTCGACATAACTTTCGTTAGCATCAATGAGTTATAAATACACCGGTTTTAACTGCTAGAAATCTCGCACCCTTATTTTTGGGGCTACAGGGCTTAATGTGGTTTGGCAAAGCAATTAGTCCACAAATGATATAGCTTGACACTGGAGTTTATTTAGTGGCTGAAAAAGCCGTTGGGGCGGGATAAATTATGATTTGATTTGTCATGAACTGGAAAAAGTCGTGTACCTGTCAACTGGTGTAAGGGTGGCGGTGGCGCCATGTCAACGGATGTCAGTTTCGAGTTTGAGTCTTAGAGCGGGTTCCAGACTATAGTTAAAAAAATTTACAGCCGATATTTGACAGCTGTCATCCCAGTAAAAATTATGTCATATTGACATTATGATGACAATAATGTACTGGGATGACGGTTGTCAAATATCGAGTGTTAAAAAAATCTAATCAGCATTTATTTCTGATCGTATGACGGACAGTCAAAACTTGACAGAACCTGTAATGTTCTATCCTACCGTACCATCATTTTCAAACCGCCGTCATTTTACTAACAAAGCTAACTCGGATGTGCATTTCAAAACATTAGTAACAGTCGAAGTTTACATGAGATTTTATTCTGTACTTATACTTAAAACGATTTTTGCATTGAATAGTCTCATTTGCTATCAGCAAAAGTTGAAACGAAATTCAAAATGATGACGTTTATGCTGAAATCAAAAGGAACGAAAATATGCACACTTACGTCGGAAACCATTTTTAAACGGATCAACCTCCGTATATTTTCAAAATCAAAACCAACGAAGAACAGCGGTAGACGAACAAAGCACATACTGCGGTTGGAATGCAAAATCCAAGATGGCGGCTACCTTTTTGCTGTAAAAATCGCGATCAATACAGGGAGAGCCTTAGGCCTCTTATAATTGGTTGAGATTTATTCGGTTAGCATCGGAAGCTTTCGGGAGGCCTCGGAATTTAAGGAAACAAACTTAGCTTTGCTAGTAGCAGTGGCGCGGTGCTTGAGTCACTAACTAGATGTAGTACGGGGGAATGTTAGCCTGATATTTCGCCAGCGGCAATTTTAAATTTGTGATGATAATATACGATACATTATGGAACGCAAGGGGTCCTCTTTCGCGATCGTGCGCCTTTCTGCCGTTGAGTTTAATATAACATACTTACCTATAGTATCTTATTGTAAGATTCCTGAGTAGACGAGAGTACGACTTTGTGGCAAACATTGCTAGTTTGAATTATAATTATTCGATACGATACAGCTCACTAAAGGCATTTCGTCACAGCCCTTGGAGATGACAAGTTATTAATTCGAATTTGCGATTCCTCCTGTGTAGGATCAGGTGATCTTTGGGCCTATTTTGCAGTTCCAATTCATAAAACGTACGCATTTGCAAAGAAGACAGTAGCAAGCAAATATACTGTTGTCTTCCCGAAAGTTGCCAAGCCTACTTAACAGATTGTTTTTTATCAAGACTAATTGCGAACCGGAAAATCATAAAAACAAGAAACAAATCCCGAATGTTTTTCACCCTAATGAAAGTCAAGGACTTTGGTTAAGATCGGCGAGTAAATCCCGTAATAAGATGCTGCTCCACTGATTTTAAATAAAAAAATAATCCTCATCTTCCTACGAGTGCTACAAGACGGCCTATGATGGTGTAGCGGAGTGGTGGCATAGCCAAAGTCTCGTAGTAAAATCTAGTGATTTGCTCAACTGAGTGAAATCATTATCCCACTTCTTTTCTACTCGTAGAGGACAAGAGACGAAAGTAGCCTTTAGCTTATCTGAGCACTAGGCTTCTTCAGCCACTTTTCGAGGGGATGAGGTACTTACAATCCTCATACATAGCCAATTAAATAACGCTCAGGCAATGTCAAAATTTTGGCAGAGGGGAAAGCGCGCGCTAACATCTTTTGTCTATGCTCTACGCTTCTGCCTGACGAATTCTCGGCGGCCAAACATCAGCTGTTACCACATTGCCACATCTGTGTACCATTACATGCATGTCTAATGCATTGGCCACACGGCGGCCCTTTGCCTGCTGCTAATTGTTTGTTAACCAGCACTTAAAACTAAAGCCCGCCAAAGGACCAAGGTTTGCTCCCTCAATTACCATCGTTTTAGAGTTTTTATTGGTCCGACTGTTCGTTGGGATCGATTCCACGGTTGTTTTCGGATGTGACGTCTTGTTTGTACATTTCGATGCGATACGGGTCTTTTTATGCCGTTATTACTAAGCCCAATGGGTCTGCTCAATGAAGTGTCAACAGATAAATGAAAATAAGCTTGAATGGAGTTCTATAACCTAAAAATATACATGTTTTTTTCATGAGACGTTGAGGCAAACAGCACCTGCATGTTTGTTGTCTAACTTGCTCGCAATCGCCATCTTGTTTGTAAGGGCTGACAATTGCTATCGGAAACAGCTAGCTGTCACAGTCGCACGAAAACTGACATTTCAAACCGATGACAAGTGTCAAAATAGTCTGGCAATTACCCTGCTGAGTTAAGTACCTAGTGTTATTTTTGATTTTGATCTCTCGTCTCTATCGTCTTTTGACTTTGAGTGGTGTTAAGTTCAATGACTTAAAGATGAGAACTGGAACAATCTATACTTTTATTTCAAATTAAAGTGTCTGTTTTTTAAAAGCTAAAGCTTCTGAGGATTAGTGGGTTTGTTTACGTTCAGGTCAAGGTTGTTTAAATAACAGAAACGAGGAAAGGTAATTAAAATATTTACCGTACCGTAGCGTAGACGTCGTGGAAATTTTAAGTTCAGTATTTTTATTTTACTAATAGCCAACGGCAATCGTGTTTTATTCAGACGACCGGATAGCCTAGTGGTTAGAGAGCCTGACTATGAAGCTTGAGGTCCAGGGTTCGATCCCCGGTCGGGGCAGATGTCTGTATGATGAATACAAATGTTTGTTCTCCCACCCACAACACGAGCTCTGCTTAATTTGGGACTAGGTCAATTGGTGTCAATTGTCTCACGACATTTATTATTTATAGACTGCAGAAGGCGCTTACGGTTTTCAGCAAATTACACGTTTTTTTCAGCGACGTTTATTTCGAATTGCTCCTGTTCTGTCCTGTGCCCTAAGCACGACTTGTCGAATCCTGCGTTACGTTACGGTTATCGTATCGAGATCGAGAAATCTCATACTAAATTTTAGTTCCAAATACGCTCACGGGCGGGCGCTGTTCCAAACGTCATACAAACTCGTTATAGTTTACTATTCGATTTTACGTGACGCAGGATTCGACAAGTCGTGCTTAGGGCACTGCTCTCGAGTTCATTGCGCAACTGAATATTTAATTGAAGGCTTCCGAAACGACCGGCAACTCAGAAACTTTAATCAGAGCAATAATTTCTGGAGTAATCCCAATCATTTTAGAAAACAATTGCGCATCAAAAAATTATTGACATGAATACAGACAGTACTATCCGTTTGCTTTAAGATGGCCGTCATTGACCGTTACAAAGTTACGTCACAGGTACAATTATAGAACGTACTGTCGAAAAAAAAAAAACGTGCAATTTTTTTTTTACTGCAAATATTTTTGTGTTTGTTTATAATGTAAGAAATAATAGTAACTATAAAGCTGTAGTAGCCCAGTGAAGTTCACCGAAAAGCAAAAGTATTTTCAGTGATTCGTTAAATCTTGTAGAGTAAGGACTAATTTAAAAATGAAATTAGGTAGTTAAGCTTAAAAGAAATGCTTGTTATTGACTTTGTTACGACACTTGAACACAGTAACAATAACAAGCAACAACTAAATTAACGAAACTCGAATAAACAAGGGAGTTACAATCGCGAGCAAAATAATTTAGCTTTATAGAGCTCATTTTTGTTAGAATAATTTATTAAAGGTACTTAAGGTATTAAGAGGAAATTTTCGTAGTATTGGTAATATTGCTTTTTTTACTTCATGGCTTTGTATTTTATATAACAAGTAATATAAAGTGTATATAAATATATTGGTGTGTTCAGGAGGTGAATCTCTTTCGATCCTATCAATTTTCAGGTGTAAAAAAATGCAATGTTGTCAATTTGTGCACATTAGCATCATTTCCTAACAAACTATTAACGTTCCACTGATTCAATTGTTTTGCAGAAGTGTGTGCATGTTTCCTCAGAGATATATCCCTTCCCAGAAAAGGCCATGTTAAATTACAGATCAGTCAGCAGCAATAGTTGCTACGCAACCGATGCGTTCACAATGATCTAAGCACGGCTCTATTGTTATAGACATAATAGCTGGTGCAGATCATTGTGACCGCTTCGGTTGCTTAGCAACTATTGTTGCTGACTGTATTTCATCCGCATTAGTCCACAACTAGTAACTACCTCTACTATCGCATCTCTATCTCTGTAAGTCTAGCACAACTCACAGTGCGACTTATATCTCGTACGAGAACAACTGCGCGTCCTTTTCTGTCACTTAGAATGCAACGGGGCGGGCAATATAATCTTGCGCGACAAACTAAGTCGCGGCCAGTCGTGCTAGTTCTAATGTATCAAACATCCTCCACAGAGCTGTGATAGAAATTAATTTGAACTGCGTCTTATTAGTCGTAGATCAAAAGTTAGAATGCACTCGGAGCTCCGGTGCTCGTTCCGTCTCGCCGCACATGCCTGCCCTGTCATTTGAACCGGAAAAACAGAGACAGCATGCTACGAAACAGGAGTTCGCCTTGCGTTTAAAACTTGCTGATACGCTCAAGATACGAGCTGTACATTTATTTCGCATTAGCTACCACCAGTTTGGAATAAAAACGTAAAAGCTTCGCATAATATTTTGTTTATCTCGTGAATGGTACATTTGAATCAAGGTCGGAGAGTTGTGAATACTAACGTAAGCTCCTACCATTCGGATTTTGTGAGGACTTTTTGTAATGTGTACGGTCCAATTCGAAGTAAACAGTTTCATGAATATTAAATTTGAAATGGTGGTGATATGATATGGAGCTTATTTGAAGGTAACTGTACAAACCGTTCGTTCCTTGTCTTGGCGCCAGAACCTAAAAATGATGATTAAAAGAAGTTTTTAATAGGCACGTACCATAAATTAACGCGTATTATTATCAAAAAGTACCTGAAATATCAAGACGCATTAAACATTGTAACGTATAAAATTGACATTAAATTCGGTAAAACAGTAAAGAAGTTCCTTCTCAAATTCACTTATGTAAAATAAGCAAGTGTGCGTAAGTATAAATTACTCTTATTATCATAAATCATAAGACTAAAATAAAACGAACGGGCTTTGTACAAAGTCAACAAAAACACAGGACGTAGGTACTATAAGGACCGATGTTATAAATGTGTATTTTTGCGTTAACTAAGCTCGAACAAAATAAAGCCTAAGTAATATCAAAGAAACATTTTGATCAAAATAACTATTGCTTCCAAGAAATCAGACGGTATTTGAATAGGATTATAAAGTATTGATTTTAACAGTAATTCTACTTGATCGGACAAAAGAGGTTCCAACGACTCGCAAGAGAGATTTGTATGTTGTAACTTGGACTCCTTGTATCGGGCTAATTAGATCGAGGACATACGTGATTCTTCTTGGCAATCACGCTGTCGGAAAGACCATAATTGCCAAGAAGAATACGCCGCAAGAAACTTGGCACGAAGTCACCTGTTTTTAGAAAAAATCTTTGTGCCAAGTTTCTTGCGGCGCATTCTTCTTGGCAAAGGCTCTGGTAGTCCAAAAAAATTACGTGTAAAAGAACATTCAACTGTATATTTGCTGAATAGAATTTTGAATTGTGAAGAACACAGATATTCCGCAATGATTAAGCGAAAGAGAAGTAAAAAGGTCTCGGTGAACCAGAAAGCACACCCGTTAAGAATGGTTAAGTAGAGAGATACAATCGAACAATAAAGGGTGGACATTCGAAGTTGTCTTAAAGTCCAAAGAAGTGCAAATAGGAAGTACCTACAAGGAAGGGCTACTAGCCGTCACATCATTTTGGGAAGTGAAGAGAGAAAGTAGCTTTAAGGGTATGAAAGTCAGGCTTGATTTAATCTTGTAACATAACCCGTTCGTTTCAATTTAGCCGCTACCAAAAATTCTTATCCTTACCTGCAACACTCTCTTCGGCAGCCCTGTCTTCTGGCTGAGCTGCTTTAGGTCTTTCGCATCTGGGTTGTGGTTGATCGCGAAGTAAGACTTCATGGTCCTGAGCTGGTGGTGCTTGAAGCTGGTACGCATGCGCTTGGTACGCGACGAGGAGCCCAGACTCCCGCCGCCGCGGAAACCCATCTCCAAGTATTCGGGGTTCAGATCTGGGTCGGACAAATATTAGGCGATGCAAAAACGATATGTGAATCGGAAAGAACGTTAGTGGGTACATAGTTGCTGGTCAACACTCCTACAGGCGCTTAACTTAAGTGAGAGCCGGGGTAACCGTGGTGCAAGAGGTCAGTGGGAGGGCAAGTGGGGCGCGCCGCCCCGGGCAACAAATGTGGCAGTTTTGTTTCCAATTTATAAGATTAGGGGTGTAAAGAATTTCAGGGAGGCACAGGTCCACGCTACGCCGCTGTGAGAATGTTGATTGACATTGCGAGACATTGACGAGGCAAAAAAATTTCGGCTCTCAGTTAAGTTGGTTGGCCTGTAGTAAATACAGGTGATTCACTTCAAGTTTACATAAAACCTGAGTAATGAGTTGACTCATGGATTGGTGTTAAACAAGCTTACAAGATGTCAACTAGTTCCGCTTCGAATAACTATTTGTTTACTACAAAAAAACAGTGCTAGTTGTCGTCTGTTTCTTGATATATATATTCAAAGGCAAAATGCGTCTGTGATGGGGATGTCACGGTGTCAGAGTTACTTATAAGGATTGCCCATTGCTCTTTGAATACAGACATAAAAATCTTACGCTTCAGCATAACGACGGTTAAAATTTCAAATAGAGAATGTTTTAAGACACATTCGGTTTTCAAAACGATATTGTTAATTTATAAGTGATCATTCCAATGTAGTAGTGTAGTAGTTTGTCAGTTTCAATATTTGAATTTAGAACCGTCATGTTAAATGTTTATAAGGACGCAACTCCACGTGAAGATAAAGCCAGATGTGCTTCTCTTTCCGACGCAGAGTAAAGGTGCGTCCCTCTTGATTAAATGTATATGTATAGTAATGTTTTATGTGAAACTCTACGTAATAAATATGATCAATATAAGTTTTAATTTTTTTTCATGTTTTGGTTGTAAAGTCCACTTGTCCTTTACCTTTTAACTTCATACTCACACTATTAGATAAGGTGACAGCCGACAAGCAGACCTTACGTCAAAATCAAAACGTTAATATTTTAACAAAACTGGGTGTTTAACAAAATTAAAAATTAATGCCTGCACGGTAGCCGCGAGAATCGCCGCATTCAAAATTCAGATTATATCAAAAAGGCTTATTAAACAATTAATTTATAACCACATAAAACAATACGTTTAAATTATAATTTACTGGAATCGTAAAAGCGGGCGCAATATGCATATAATTTTAATTAGACATGACACAAATTCACATAATTATAAAATTTATTTACCAACGCATACCAAATTCAGTCGCTAGGCCAATTCGCAAGCAGGTAAATATTCATTTTCAATATAAAAAAGTTAGTTTACGAACTTTAAACATGTGATAGTTGGCAGTTCGTAGCAGCAAAGTTGACAAGCGAGGTGTCAATTATTGGTATTAACGTGTCGATCATTGAGACGTTTAGCTTACATTTTCACCAACTTTACAATTGTCTTGACTGGACATTGGCAAAGTGCCTCGCGGCAGGGCCATAATGCACAGAAAAAAAAAACTTTACAATTGTCAGTTTTCAATGACAGTTCGGTGTCAACTGCTGACTTGAAGAGCTTTTGTTTTAGCGCGCTTCATATTATTGTCAAAGAAATGAAGTTCGAACTGTCATATAAAACTGTCAATTGTAAAGATGGTGCAATAGGGCCTGGCCTCTATTTACAATGACAATTTGAACTGCATTACATTGACAATACTTACGAAGGGTACTAAAAAATGTTTCAAATCAGCAATTTACGAATTAATGTCAATGTAAAGTGTCATTTTTGTAAGCGTTGGTGAAATAGTAGCCTGCACACGTCGGTAGATACTTGTCTTTTTTTTCTAATTTGGACAACCACATGCTCAATGTTGCTAGTTGCTACCTGTGTTTTGCGATTAAACCGTGTAATAACATTTATATGAGGACACTTTTTTTAATTCAGACAGTAATTTATTAAGTTTTTTATTCATGATTGACACCTTACGGTACTCTGTTTACTTATTATCAAGATTCCTCTTGTGACTGTAAATTGTATTTTACTTTAATATTCAAAAAGGCGCCGCCAAAAACCGTAGTAACATTAAGAACCCGGTAAAAAAAAACGTAAAGTCTGATACCAAACGCTTTATAATATAATCACCGACTTACCACAAAGGAGTGTAAGAATTTTTAAAACACCTTTATTTATTATACAGACGTAAAATTAATAAAGACCTCAAATTATCCTTACTTTTATATCAAAAGTTTAAGCATAATTCAAATCTTAATTACACGTACTTTGAAATTGAAAGCCCGATTTTTTCTTTTCGAACAAAACGGCAACACATTTTATGGCCTGCCAGTTTCCTTAATAAAATGGTTGCTGTGGCGCTTGCGAGCGTTGAAATCTAAGCACGCATTGGACCCGTTCGGGCGGGCTGTTAATTTTTGTCCTTGTCTTCTCATTGTGGGTGAGTGGGAGGGAAGAGGAGGTTTAGTGCGCGCCGGTCCGAAATGGAGGTAAGGTTCGTGGTTTACAACTGCATCGTAAAGCGATCGTAACACGGGTATGGGCGCTGGGTATTGTTTTCAGTTGCGTTTTATCAACTTTACCGTGTGATGTGGATTATGCTATGAACGGCAGCGATTAGAAAAAAATACGGAATTATGTACCAGCTAATTACAAAGTGTCGTTGTGTTTGTATTGCTATATTAAAAAAAGGGAAAGATTACAATTATATCAAATAGTTATGAAGCCACTTGTCCATACATGTACTAAACTTTAATAAAAAAAAATATCCGTACGATTATTTTTTACTGTAAAATTGATCGAAATAAACTTGCAAAATACAGAAACTTAAATAAAAGCTTGTATAACACGCTTTGCCGCAATCCTCTCAATGTCAAATCAGTAAGTTCTACCTGAAACTGTATACCTACTTGTTAGGGTGACATACACCGACCTGCGATTGACATTAACTCAGGATTAATGTTAACACCTACCTGTGTGTGTGTCTGTGCGTGGCACCGTAGTTTTTAAACGGGTGAACCGATGCGGCTTTTTTTATTTGAAAGCAGATCTTTCAGCGGCGGTTCTTAGACATGCTTTATCAAAATCAGTTCAGCCGTTTTTGAGATATTGAACTTTCAAAATTTTCAACTTTTCTAAGGCTGTTAGGTGTGTTTTGTAAAATTCGTGCCCTGGTCGGTGCAAGTCGGCCTCGCTTATCGCTGACGCTTATCGCTCCCGCTCCCTCTCATGCCGTAAACCTTCCCCTGGGCCAAAGAACGCCGCGTTTTAACGATCAATAAATGCCGGTGCCAGCTAAGACTGGTAAAACGCACTACAACACTTCGGCCGCAGTATTTTCGTAGAATAAAGACCTTTAAAACTTTTTTATGCAGCTTTTTTTTTTAATTCCCGCTACCCATTTGCATATGACACTTCAACTAGTTTTCGGTCGATCGGTAATGTTAAGTCACTGACATCACGAAATTTGGGTCTAGTACGAAATTCACCAAAAATGTGTCCCAAGTACAACACGGCATTTTTCGATGAGAGCCATACGTCATAGCGCTGTCGTTCGACCAAACTAAGACTGGCTGACGCTCGATTAGTGGTCTTCTGGTTCGGACGTTTAGCGCTAACCCGAAGTCCATAGCTGAACTTTTTTTTTTGCAAAATTAAAAAAAAAACTTTTATACGAGGTTAGATAGCCATCCAGATCTAGAATCATGCATTTGATAACCAATCAGACAATTTGGTTATTGTGAAAAAAACTAAGCTCAAATATCTTTTCACAAGATCTATGATTTAACATGAAGTTAAAATTAACTTAACAGTCTTCACACACGACCTATTACTTCGTCCGAACAGAGAAACGGTACCAACGTATGCGCACGTTTCACATACAAAAAGCCTTTTAAACTTGTATAAGAACTTACAACCCAGTCCTTGCTTAACATTTCAGCCCAAGAGTTACACACATATCAGCACGACGTCGTATCGGCAACGTCACGCCACCGTCAAAAAAACAAAAGCAACACGAGGCGATGTCTTTACGATGTCGATTCGAAAGCGTTAACAAGCAATGATATTATAAGATATGCCATAATTATGCTCAGAAGACAATCGAGAAACATGTTCCGAACATTTTGACATTAATAGGGTGGTTGACTGATGTCAAATTAAAATCAACAACCTAACCTAACCTAACACTGGACAACTTAAAACACTGAGGAAAAGCGGGAAAATCTTTGTACGGAACCCACGGCGCGCGAGTCCGACTCGCATTTCGGTTTTTATGCCGATCTAGAGGCTCCTACCGCCTAGTGTAATCGACGACCAAAAAATACGTACATTCGTACGTTTGCCTCAAGGTGTCAAACGCTATGAGAACAGTTTGTTGTCGACGTGCCGTTGCCAATTTGCCTATATTAATTGAGACGTCAACGCGAACGCTATCGACACGTTTTGCTTTGTCGATAATTACTCTAAAGATAGACCCTGTTATTCATAAACCTATTATAACTAAAATGCCGTTAAAGTTCGTTTGTCCTTTTCTGTCACATTGACATTTCAGTTAGTTAGTTAGAGGCTTGAGTGACGTTTATGAATAAGGCCCAGAGACAATAATGAAGTTTTATCTATTTATACCTATAAAACATTACCGTGACTGACTGACTGACTAATTGATTGACAGACAACGCACAGCCTAAACCAATGGACCTAGTGACTTGAAATTTGACAAACATATACCTTGAGTATCCTAAAGGTGCACTAAGAAGGGATTTAGCCCATTTTGAAATATTTCACGGGGTTAAAGTCGCGGGGCATAAGCTAGTACTAAGTATAAATACCAAACGACTCGACTCGAATCCGGTGCCGCGTCGATGTGTGCAAGGGTATTAATGAACGATTGGCAGTAATTGTAATTGTGGACTAATTATTCTTTAAATTGACAACATTTCATATTTTTGAGACTATAATTTGATGAATTGTCTGCAATCTACTTTGAAAGAGGAGCAAACCTACGATTTTAAATTTTCATTAGGATTTGTAATTAATTTATTATTAATTTATTAAAAGGTACTTATTCCAAAAGGACGTAACTCCGAAACCACGCTAGGATGGATCAATTGCCTTTGTCTTGTCACGATCAAAAAACAAAACCAAGATGTTAAATTAATCTGACATTGTCAAACCTACGTGTGATTGTTGCTTATTTTTTTTCGTGAAAAAGGCAAAAGTATTACACCCATTCTTGCGTAGTTTTGGTAGAATTGGTAATTTTATTTTATTCTCTTGTATTTAAGAAAATAAGTAATGTTAAATTTTTATAAACATAGCGGTGTGTTCAGGAGGCAAAGCCCTTTCGATACTTATATTAATTTTCAGGTGTGAAAAATATGAAATGTTGTCAGTTGTGGATCAATTATTCTTTAAATTTCCGTCGCGGGTATAAACAAGTTTATACGATGCCGTATCAAAAGGGTGCAAAGATGAAACTTTTAAGTGAGTAATACGTCTGTTCGTCTGTCGCTGAGCCGTGCGGTTTTTTTACTAACCGACTTCAAAAAAAGGAAGTTCTCAGTTTGACCTGTATGTATGTTTGTCCGCGATTATCTTTTAACCATAAGAGTTGAAGGGTACACGAAAAGAACATGTCTAGTCATCTGAGCGACTTTTTGAGTTATCGCAATTTTAAAGTTTGGAACGATGTAGGTAATTATCCATATAATTTTTGTATACATATTTTTTTTAAGTGATAAAAGACCACTTGCATAAGTGTTTGTATCTGTAACTGAGTGGTAATTTATAGTCTATTGAGTGCTCTACATTTTGAGATAAAGTTCCAGGCGACTGAGGTTTCCGACTTTCGAGGTTGCCGTAAGATAGCGTTGAAATAAAATTCGCATTTTTTTTAGGTTAGGGTATGATTTTCGCAATAAAGCTTATTATCTAAACTTGAAACTCAAAAGTTGGTCTACATGAAATATTTATTGAAATCGTTAGAATACGTTTGAAAAAAAAAACAATTTTCTAAAAAAACGTTAATAACGAATTTATCTTTTGAAGTGGATACATAATTATGATTAAGTAAAACATTGTCATTAAAAAATCAGTAGGAATGTCACAGCGAAGAATCAATAATGTTGGTGTGCCTTCCGTCCGGCTACGTAACTGAGTTTTGTAACCAGCTACGAAATGGGAATATTTTTTATCGCTTGGAACCCAGTTATGAAGGATGAATTTTATTGTTTGTCTTTATTTAAAAAAAAAAATATATATAAATATCATGGGACGATTGACACCAATTGACCTAGTCCCAAACTAGGCAAAGCCTGTACTATGGGTACTAGACAACGGATAATCATACTTATATAGATAAATACATACTTATATACATATTAAACATCCAAGACCCGAGAACAAACATTCGTATTCACCATACAAACATCTACCCCGGCCGGGAATCGAACCCGGGACTTCAAAGTCAAAGTCAAAGTCAAAGTCAAAGTATTTTTATTGTAGACTGTGGGTACACAAATACAACAGTTGTTATGTTTTTTACAGGCGTTCCAACACAATCAGCCAGTTTTGGCATACAATATTTCTTAATTGTATTAAAGATTTTACAGTACATTTTAAATTACAGTGACTTATATTACTTAGATTCATAATTTCCCATTCATTTTTACATGTCAAGCATTTCTTACATCTACAAAGTGGTCATCTATTCTATAATACGCCTTCTCCACACACCATTTATACAGTTTAGCTTTGTATTCTGGGAAGTCAGTTCTTTTTAGTTCTTCAGGTAAGTGGTTAAATATTTTAACTGCCATGTACAGTATGCTTTTTCTGTAGTGTGCAGTGTTAGAAGTTGGCAAAATAAGGTACAAGCCGTGATTTTTTGATGTTGTTTTCGGGTTCACCTTTGCAGTTCTGTAATCTGATATATTTTTCTTAACATATAGACAAACTTCAAATATATACAGTGAAGGTAGGGTTAAGAGTTTATATTTTATAAAAAGCTTCATAGTCAGGGTCTCTAACCACTGGGCCATCCGGTCGTCAAACTTGTAACTCATTTGTAACATAGCTACATAGTAAGAATTATTTTTCCTAGTTGGAAATCCAGATACCTATAGACAATCATTTGTCTCAACTTGTAACTGATTTGTAACTGGCTACAAAGTAGGAATTATTTTTCCCAGTTGGAAATCCAGATACGTATAGAGAATTCTTTGTCTCGACTTGTAACTGATTTGTAACTGGCTACAAAGTAGGAATTATTTTTCCCTGTTCGAAATCCAGGTACGTGCACCCAAGGCCAAAAGTATGGAAACAAGCTTACAAATCCGAGATTTTCAAACACAAAAAGCTAAACAGTAAAAAACATTATCGAACATTTTTACTATTTCTGTTACCACTGTAACAGAAAATATCCTCAGCCTCTGTAAAAATGTTAACTGTTTAGCTATGATGGGTTTTGAGGTACAGTCCGGTAATTAACTTTATTTTACAGCGTTTATTAAGTAATAATCAAAAAGCAACGTAGACATTTTAGTAGAGTAACTGCCATCTGACCTCCTCTCTATATGTACATATAGCAGAGTGCTGCTACCACCGTTTTTTTATGACTTTTAACTAGTTTACAATAAAGTAGTTACAAACTGAGATAATTAATTTTCAATGCGTAACTGGGTTTCAAAGGGATAAAAAATATTCCCAGTTCGTAACTGGTTGTAAACAAGGAAAAAGTAGTTACAAACTAAGATAATTAATTCTCAATGCGTAACTGAGTTTCAAAGGGATAAAAAATATTCCCAGTTCGTAACTGGTTATAAACAAGGAAAAAGTAGTTACAAGCTAAGATAATTAATTCTCAATGCGTAACTGAGTTTCAAAGGGATAAAAAATATTCCCAGTTCGTAACTGGTTATAAACAAGGAAAAAGTAGTTACAAACTAAGATAATGAATTCTCAATGCGTAACTGAGTTTCAAAGGGATAAAAAATATTCCCATTTCGTAGCCGGTTACAAAACTCAGTTACGTAGCCGGACGGAAGGTTGGTGTGTTGTGGCATTAAAAGCGAGTAAGATGGTGGTAGCGATCCGGACGGACCTCGCACAAGGTCCTACCGCCCGCAAAAGTATTGCCAACATAAAAACCTTAAAATCTACGCAAGCTCTTTGTACTCTGCTATAGACAACATTTTATAGGTAGAGCCTTTAAAATGTTGCGAGCTTTTGCCATTGCCTGCCCTAGGTTCAGCTTCAATTACTTTTAGGGTTCCGTACCTCAAAAGGAAAATACGGAACCCTTATAGGATTACTCGCGTGTCTGTCTGTCCTTGTGACACAGCCAATTTACCCCGAAACTACTGGACCGATTAAGTTAAAATTTGGTACACATAATGTAAGTCGGTGACCCAAAGACGGACATGTAACGTAAATTAATGAATTTTAAACATGGTGGGGGGGGGGGGTTATTAGAAAATTAAAAAAAAAAGTTTTGCAAACTGTAATATCGTGTTACATAACGAGAATTTCAAATAAGCATATATTTTTTTATAATTTTACGATAACTAGTTTGGAAATTATTTAAGAAAATAGGCGAAAATTGACCATTCCCCTTAACTCCGAAGCTCAGATACCAAAAAATAAAAAATAAAAAACCGAAACTAGTTCTTTGTATACAGATTACAGGAAACCTATAAGAAACCCATAGATTAAAAGCCATAGCATTAAAAGTAACATAGAAACCCAAACTAAGCAAAGCCTGTACTATGGATACTAGACAACGGATAAACACATACTTATATACATATTAAACATCCAAGACCCGAGAACAAACATTCGTATCCATCATACAAACATCTGCCCCGATCGGGGATCGAACCCGGGACCTCAAGCTTCATAGTCAGGGTCTCTAACCACTAGGCTATTCGGTCTTTTAACGGTTAATTAACGTACGGAACCCTCACCACGAGAGTCGAACTCGCACTTGCCCGGTTTTTCACCCTAGCATCCTCAGTAAAGCCCCAGATCACGATACAGCAGCAGTGTTTACTTACCTTGATTTACTACCTCCAGCCTTTCGATAACCATAACCAACCCAACTAGACCCTCTAATCAATACTATACATACAAAAACAGAGCTCAACCAATGCTGGTACATGCCACCAGTCTCAAAAACCCGCGTGCTCCAATAAAATAAACCTGACGGGAGCCCAATTAAAAATGGCCGCCTCTTCGATATTCAAAACAAGCGTATAAACACGGCCCTTAAAGAAGAAGAGGTCAGTATATACCAGGTTCTACGCTAAAATGATTGAATCCATTATAACTTGACCCGTAATTCCTATACAACTTATACAGAGTAATAGGTCTAGTTATACTAGATTTAATTCCCGGCGTATGTTGACCTATTATGTTTAAGAAACGTTGTAGGTAAGGGGTCTTGGTATGCTGGTTCCTTATGGGCTTGAGGCGTTCGTGCCAACTGATACAGTCGAAGCCGACATTTTGAATATAGAATGGCTATTTTCCTGAGCTATTTTCATATTGTACTTGACAATCTTAACAATGCGAAGTAATCAACTAACCGTTTCAAATACGTTATAAATTTACTGAACAAGTTAAGAGATGCACACGGGGACACAGAATTCACCAATTTTAATTATAAGTATACTATTCACTTTTGTTTGAAATAGAACGAAGTGATACGAGGGTTTCGTGACACAAGATGTCGCTATATGGCATTCGTGAATACCGTTTGACGTTTAGTTCTGTCAGTTACGATATACGTCTATCAGTGCCCTAAGCACGACTTGTCGAATCCTGCGTTACGTTACGGTTATTGTATCGAAATCGAGAAATCTCATACTAAATTTTAGTTCCAAATACGCTCACGGGCGGGCGCTGTTCCAAACGTCATACAAACTCGTTATAGTTTACTATTCGATTTTACGTGACGCAGGATTCGACAAGTCGTGCTTAGGGCACAGAAAAGTCAATGTAGAGTTTCATCCGCGATGTTAAAATGTTTTTTTTAATGTAGAGACAGAATAGAAAAAAGATATGGTGTCGTAATCATAAATTCGTGTTTCGTATTATCAAACCCTACAGCGGTGTTATCAACACCACAAAGAAACCCAATAAAACAAAAAACGCGCAATTAAAGAACAAAGCAGCTGACACGATAAAAACTTCTAAAACAATTTCAGTAAAAATGGTGATTATCGTGCGCCGCAGCCATAAACGTGAGAATAAAAAATAATATATTTTTATACGTTCATTCGTCAGTCTATTGTAACCCTCGTAAATTTCTACTAAGTATAAAAAAACGCTTCCTTACACTAACAGTAGTAATTTATACGTAATGAAGTTGTCACATCTGCTTCTAACGTCACGTGGTATCACCTTTTATTGCATTCGAAACTACAAAGGCGTAAGAGAGTAAAAAAACATCCAACACTCAACCTTGATAAGTAGGTTTTAAATTCAGAACGAAAGCAGCCCGTCCGGAGATCGCCCGTTCGATTTTCAAACGTAATTTTTTCCTCTTTTGTTTTTAGTGTTCGGTTTCATTGCGGGGCCTCCATAAATTTAGTATAGCCTCGTTTACTGGCCAGTGATTTATTTCCCGCCAAAATATGTGCCCCGTATTTTTTTAATCGGTTTTTTTTTCGGTATCGAACAGTTCGAGTAGTCGATCGCAGATAGGCGTCGACGGTAGTTGGTATTGGAAAAAAAGTACTTTTTTCCTTTATTTCTTATTTTCGGCCAGGAACACAAAGCTGTCCGGGCCTTTTGTTTGTTTTAGTCGATATAAGATAAGTGTCACGAAGCCTGCTTATATAAGAGAATTTAAATTTAATTCAAGCGCTTTTATACAATAAATAAGAGCATAAGTCTGACTATAGAGACGCTGTTTCGAAAGCTTATTGAAAACGAAGCTTGGACTGGCGTTGGTTCTAGTCTGTGGTGCAAACAATTGTTTAACTTTGTGTTATTACTTATGCCATTAACTTAGAAAACGTTCACTGCAAATGTTTACTTAGAAACTGGGGGCGAAAACACAAATCAGGGTCTTCGAATAGCCATCGGTGTTGTAAGTATGTTGATGCATATTCTACAGAGGAAGAGATGTACGTGGCTTTCGGATGGACAGGCAGAGAGCTATGACGATACGGTACTGGGTGCTAGGTGACTACGGAACCTTTAAAGGATCAACGACCGCGTATCGTACCGCGCTTAATCGAAGTACTTACCTTGGCACCCAAGTTAGATAAGTACAAACCGCTTCTGCCGCCGCCCGCCACTCCACTAATGTGATATTCATGTTACCCCGTTTTGTACCCGCCGCTATCTCGTCCGAGACATCTGTATCAGGCCTCAGTGGCAACCAACCTCTACAGTCCAGTGTCTACCCGACTTTATTTATTACAACCTCTCCCACAGAATAAGGACGTCAATTTTTTTTCAACACTGGCCACTTTTACAACGCCGTAAACCAATAAAACAACCGAATCTGTTCTTTATTCGAAAATTTCAACATTCCTTTTATGGCGCGTAATTATTAATGGACGATTGGATTTTAATTTATGTGTAAAATCGTGTGCCTATAAAATGCTTTGATAGCGTTTAGGTTCGCAGCCGGGCGCCCTGTGGCTAGTGATGGGCGGTCACGGCATCGTCAAGTGTCGATGGAAAATATCTAAAAATAACAAACGTTTCATTGACAAGGCCACGCTCGATTCATAAACAAGCGGTAGATTAATGATACCGTTGAGGCTATCGATTAATCACTATGCCTTCACTATTCGGTGGACAGTTTTTTTTTGTCTGTCGTGTGATACCTATCGTCAAATAACTCTACCGTTTTAAGAAGTAATAGGAGTTGAAATATGGTGGGTGGGAGCACGTTAACGCCGACTGCCCACTGCGGCTAGTTAGGGCTGTCTCTTGGTTATTATTAACCATGACCTTAATAATATGGTAAGTAGGTACCAAACGCATCGAACATCTACTTGGAACAAACAGTTACTCTCGGCAAACTTCGGTAACGGTTTAATTTATGTGAATATTTAAAAAAAACTTTTTTTTTTCAACCACAACCCTAGCGCCGTATAAGTTAAGGCACCGGTAGCGCCCCCCGCGGGCATGCTATGCGCAACAACACTACAACATAACATTAATCATCATTTTTATAATCGAGGCACGCTGACTATCCCAAATATTCACTCGAAACTTTGTTAATCACTTATTAAACGTATTAACCAGCGTGGTACCTTTTTTATTTCTTTGCATAAATGAGGTTATACCACCACAAAGCTGCTTGACTCGGCGGGCGAAAACTAACGTTTTTCCATACCAATTGTTCGTTTTCCGTTAGACGCCAACGCCGCGGCAACCGCAGAGGTAAGTTTGCGCCAAACTTTTTGCGGGCACCGGACGGCCGGTATCGCATAGGAAAACTCGTTTTTTTTTAAACATGAATGGACCAAGGATTTATGAGGACGCTCTCTCTTATCTGTGAACATTTTGTGTCTCAATTGATTAATAATGTGTTTTTAGCGAGCTTTTTTATCGATACGTGACGCCACTACAGCAAGTTATGTCACGGTGTCGACGAACTGCAAGAGGTCAGTCGTCATCATCATTTATATGAGTCGTCATTGCCTCGGCATGTTTATTGACGGACTGAGTGACTAGCGTCAACTTGCGTCAAAGTTTTAGGGTGAAAATGGGGGTACTTTATTAGTCACTTTACGCCCGGTTTATTGATAGTACATTGTTTATTAAGGGCAGTAGGTAAGGAATTACGTCAAGCAGCTTCCTGAGCCGAGGTTCGTATTACATATACCTAGCATAAAGCAGACAGACGGGGGGCGCCTTTGGCTTATCAACGCTCTACAATTTTTGTGTCACTTTTTGAGGGGGACAAGGAACACACGTACAGCACACGTCTACGCTCATGTCAAAATTTGTTACGCTGCTACAAACTCACACTAAAACAAAACTGTCACACAAATTCCAAAACACGCACGCAATCAACAGACATTGTGCATGTTGCACAGACCTTATTGTTAGATTTTTGGCAGAGTGGAAATCGCGCGTTAACATCTCCATTTCTTTTTCCTGCTCTAAGGTACCTAGTTACATAACAGACAATTATTATCCTAGACGTTTTTGATATAGTACTTTGGTTTATTCAGAGTCACCAGATGGTGTTATATGGTGGTAAGCAAGCCAGTCGTCAATACATAATGTACCTGCACCTACACAATAGAAATAACTTTCTTCTCTTTCAAAGACTCGGAAATACCCGAGAGTTCGGGGACTCCGTCTTCCCCTCGGGAGGAGAAGACGATTTCCGACCAACTTTTACCACTTCGACGACTAACAATAGAATTGAAGCGCAGACAGTTTGAACTCCCTTCCGAAGGGGGTTCCGTGGAACCCCCGAGGGGGATCACAGGATGGTATCCTTTGTCTGTGACTATGGAACTATTGTGAAGCGGAAGGACCCTATCGTTATCTGTGGGTAAATATGGTAACTATAGTAATTGTTGGGTTGATCCAAAGATATTGAGCACTACGTATAGAGCGGTAGGTAATTGCGAATTTTCTCATATTAATATAACCTAACCAACGTAGAATGGTTGAAAAACCACCGACGTTGTCATTTCATGGTTTAATATTTCACACACACAGCGACAGAGATAGGTCTTATTTTCTAAGATTTGTTTTAAATAGACAAATACACGCTTCCCATTAACATTTCTATTAGCACTCGCAATCACATATCACGGCAGTGACGTGATGTGATGTGATTTAGCCAGATGTACGAGGTGGTACGAGTGCGGTGGGAGTGACCGCGAAACGCCCGCCCCCGCGCTACGCACTACTATACTATGATATAGTACCTATAGTACGCATTGGTATAGTACCTATATGTGGTACAGGGCTGTCTGAATCGCGGGCCGTGCAAAAAACTGTGTACAGTCGAGTTCTCCAATATCTGTACAGCCAACGGTTCATAAATATCTAAACACGGACCTTATGTAACTGGAAATAAGGTCTATGTATAGATATTTTTGAACTGTTGACTGTATAGATATTGGAGAACTCGACGGTATAGTCCGAAAGGTAAGTTAATGCTGGCTGCTTTCTTCGTAACTGAAATTTTCTGTTTAATATTTTAGTTTCGGTCCTTTCCGTGATAGTGTTCTGTAGTACACAAGGAATTCCAGTTTCATTTATGGTTTCGTAATGGTACTAGAAAGCTGTAATTTGGCATGAATATGGATTAGGATAAAATCTTGAAAGGAAAAACGTTTTAGGGTACCTCCCCGACACGTAAACAGTTAAATTTTTGTTTTCTTATCTGTGGGTGTCGTTGGTCATTAGATAGATCTTTAAATAAATGTTGAGGGTGTACGAAGACCATTTTTCGATGCAAGGACAGTTTGTGAAACGTGCTCATTTTTGTTCGAATTCGTTTGACGTGTTTTATTGTTTCAAGTCGCATTGTTCGATGTTTATTCGCGCATTGAGCGTCCGTAGGGTATTTTTCAATACATTTGTTCGAAAAATTCACTATCAAAGGATGTACGTAGCTCATAAGTTCAATTTCCTGCACTGGTGCGATTTGTTTTTTTTTTTAGAAGTCCCATTTCGAAGCCAGGCGTTTTGAATTCTTAAAATAAAAAAATTACGTACAAAAATTGTAAATATAGAAAAAATTGCAGTGAATGTACAACATTTTATGTAAACTGCATTTAATTATCTTAGATTTTAATATTTTTCACCTTTAATTTATTCGACCAATTCGCAGTAGCTGAACGTCCGAGTACCTTTGCCTGATAATTTTATTTCACCGAATTAAAAACAAAACTTACGCATGCGTGGTCATAGGGACGCACCATTTTTGTTTTAAACACCCAACTACTGTTTATACTTTTCAATTTGACTACCTATTTTATTTGCTGTTTTCTTACAAATGTGTTGAAAAATTACAGGATACACGGTTGGCAAGCTTTTACAAACTAGGTCAAATGGGGTATCATAAATGAAGACTGATAAATCTTTCAAGTTACGCTGCGCGCTGTCCAAGGCGCAGTAAAACACATGAAATCTAGTCCTGTGCCTGGTAAGTTCTGTAGTCATTTATTTAAAAAAAAAATTCAAAATTTCCATTTAATTCCCCAACTGTACTTTTGAAACAGCCTCTCACCGCTCCATTCCCCTATAATTGATATGGGGACCGAGCATCGCAAAAACCGAAGCAGCCCGACGTCGGACGAAAATGGCCGAATGGACAAAAAGCTGAATGCCCAAAAACGGATCGCTATGCGGCCCAAGTGTCGTAGTGTAATTTCTGAAGCACTAGCTAATCACTTAATACTGAAACAGGAGATACATGTACAATAAAATTGATCCATGGCCGTACTTACAACATGCATATTTTATACAAACATGTACATACAGGTGGTGTTTACCCGCAAGCTGGCAGCCTGGCGGCACAGAACTATATCGAGCTAGAAGGAAAGAGTTTGCGATTTGTATGAGATTCGAGCGTGTAATATACTGCATGGATATTTTAGGTCAAAAAGTACTTCATCATCACCAGCCTTTTTTTACGTCCCACTGCTGAACACAGGCCTCCTCTCAGAACGAGAGGGCTTGGACTATAGTTCCCACGCGGGCCCAGTGCGGATTGGGAATTTCAGAAACATTAAATTGCTTTGCCGGAGTGTGCAGGTTTGCCCACGATGCATTAGACCTTCACCGAAAAGTTCATGATAAATTACAAATGTAATTCCGCACATAAATTTCGAAAAACTCACTGGGGTTTGAATTGAAACCACGACCCTCTGTTTCAGAGGCCATAGGTCAAACCACTAGGCTATCACTGCTTTTTAAGAGTACTTACGATGAAAGAAACCTCGATTAGCAGCTGCAACTTATTTGATGGTTTTGTGGCGGAGATTAAACAGGCAACTATTGAACAATAAGGCATTTGGTTTTAACATTTCACCTCGCACGTGTAAAGGGGTCGGGAGCGGCGTGAAGTTCGCGGCGAGCAATGAGTTTTTTTGGCACGTGAAGTAAGTACACATACACTCTTCCCTTCTGTCTCGATAAGTTCTGTGCCTGACGGCGTATTTAGCAAGATCTAGTCCTTCTGAGAGTCAGCTGTAAGATAGTATTATTAAAATACATGACATTATTGCTAAAGTGAAAGGTGAAGGACGACCGAATAGCCTAGAGGTTAGAGACCCTGACTATGAAGCTTGTGGTCCCGGGTTCAATCTTCGGTCGTGGCATATGTTTGTATGATGAATACCTACGAATGTTTATTTTCGGGTCTTAGATGTTTAATATGTAATAAATTCTGAATGTAATGAAAAATGAAATGAATGAAAAATGTATGTATGTCATAAAGTATGTTTTTCAGTTGCCTACAGGCTTTGCCCAGTTTGGGACTAGGTCAAATTGTTTCATGATATTTATTTATTATTATTAAAAAAAACTATCGGTAGACCTCCAACAAAACGGAGTGACGACCTGGTAAAGATCGCGGGATCGAGGTGGATGCGGAAAGCGCAAGACCGGTCTGAGTGGAGAGCCTTGGGGGCAGCCTATGTCCAGTAATGGACGTCTTTCGGCTGGCATGATGATTATTAAAAGATATAGGATTATCGCTAAAGTGAACGGTAAAATAGAACCGCTATTGAGCACCGGGCTAACAGTACTTTGTACTTCCTATCTTGTTTACGCACCCCCTCCTAACCACGGTAACTCTAAGACCCTGTATCTTGCTATCTATACGTTTACAATAAGATAGGGTGCGACCCTCAGAACCGAACCCGAAACCAGAAGCGCCTCCCTCTATGTATAGGTGCTATCGTGTTTCTTGGGGTGAGCTATTTTTATTTTTAAGCTTGGTATAAAGAAAGACGATCATTATTATGATTATGTGGCCACAGCTCACACAGATTTCGACGGTACTCTGACCCAACCTCGTATATAAACTTTGACGAAATTGGAATAACCACTCCAGACCGCGAATTTGAAGTGGTTATTCCAATTTCGTCAAAGTTTATATACGAGGTTGAGTCAGAGTACCGTCGATTTAGGATATATGATATACGACGATAGTAATTAATAATATTTATATATTTATACATTCTCATCGTCGGGTGTGAAATTAAAATGTATTCAAATGGGAGTCACAAACACTTATAACGTCGTAAGAAGTAGGAATTATTTATCCGGTTTAACGTAGTTAAATTAAGTACTTACAAAAGAAATGCATTATAAACGAGAAAGTATGAGAAGTGCTTACAATGCACTTTTAAGTTATGACTCCTTAAGAACCTCATCTAGGTGTAATATAAAACTATTATCTTATACCATCTTGTTCACTAGCCGGAAAAAAGTTGTCTATCGAACATAGCACAATTAGAGAGAAAACCTCTTGGTTTTATTCGTGAATGTTTCAGTGTGGAAGTGTCAAATTGGTTGACGCTTAACACCGAATAGTGACACTATAGCGCTCGAGACTGCTGAAACCATAGGGTCGCCAAATGTTTGAAGGAGCAAGCGAAGCGAGTGAGTGCTTAGTGTTGAGAAAGGGGGCAAATTTTCGTTTGTGTGTGGCCGTGAAATGTTTGGCCGTCGAGTTGAGGGAAAGAGATTACAATTCCAATCTATGTGAGATCGTGACACTCTGCGTCGAAAAGCAAAGTTCCCATGTGACGAAGAAAAACTCACGCAAAAACAGGCCCACATTACCTTTTCGTGACACTGCTCAAACTAAACTTTTGCTCCATAACTCGGAGCGAAGTGAGAACCATTTCTTTTAACACCCTGAATAGACAATGTGTACTTGAACGATCTATCTTAATACTTTACAGAAAGCAAATAGATTACAAGCGATCTAATAGATACGTCGCCCCTTTGTTTACAGCTAGTGTTTTATTTAATTTATAATAAAACCAGATAAGCCCTCAAAGTGGCCGGGGCTTCATGAATATTAAAGGCATTTTGACAACCCATTTGCCAGGTTAACGAGGTGTGAAAAGTATTGGTCCGATGGACACAATGTTTGGGCCAATGTTTGTGGACATTACACCAGCGTGGAGGGACCAATGAGGGGTAACGCGAGTAGTCAAAAATCTATCTGTCAATTTCGACCAATCACAGGCCGGTAGCTTATCTCTCATTGGTGGAGAATGACATAGTGTCACCGTGTTGCAGAAGGGTCGAGCACAACTTTACGAATGCTGCGTAACGTAAAATCGAATAGTAAACGTTGTCGAGTTTGTATGACGTTTGGAACAGCACCCGCCCGAGAGCGTATTCGGAACTAAAATTTAGTATGAGGTTTCTTGATCTCGATACGATAACCGTAACGTTACGCAGCAATCTTAAAGTCGTGCTCGACCCCCAGTGGTTGATTTCCTATGCGGCCGAGCTGTCACTGCCCTACCAACTGGATATTTTAGGTTAGAATTTGTGATAATTTCTAAGTGACAGATGCAAAATCAGCCTAGAAAGTCTACCACTGTTGCCATCTTTGTGGCCGCTTCTAGAACTATCTGTGGCACTTTATAGAAACTGTAATAAACAGGCTTTCAATATAATGTAACGAGCCATTTCCTCGTGTACGTTTACTCTTGAAAACTGACTACTAAGAAACTGAGAAAATAATTAAGAAATCTAGACTAGTGTCACTTAAATCATAAATAGTATTTGGAAATTTTACCGCAGTCTATTTTTTCAATCAAATTTTCATTTCTAATACAATCATTTTTGCTAATGCTATCCAACCTACAAGTCCACGCCATGCCCTTAATTCACCAAGTTTACAATTGTCAGTTTTCAATGTCAGTTCAGTGTCAACTGCTGACTTGAAGAGCTTTTGTTTTAGCGCGCTTTGTATTGTCAAAGAAATGTAGTTCGAATTGTCATATAAAACTAACAATTGTAAAGATGGTGAAACAGGGGCCAGATTTCAATTCTACAATTCTACCATTAGTAACATACATTGAAACTTAAACTAAAGCTTGCAAAATACTTCTACGGGGGCGATTAGTTCTTTTTAAAGTGTGTTCACGCCGCATCTAGCTTTAAAAGCTTCCAACGTTAAGAAGACCCCATTTTATCACATTAGATGTTTTATACATCGCAGAGGTTAATACAGGCGCGCACGCAAACCAACGACGACAGGGAAGCGAAGCAAAAACTACGGGAAATTTTGAATGGTATGGATGAATGAACATAAAACCAAGAGGACTGCCAGTGTCTATAATACGATGTCGCGTTCCTTTGAAATAATAAGCCTGCTGTAGCTAGTTTTACTACGGAGGGGTCTCTGTACCATTTTTAGGCCTCTGGCTAACACAACAGCGCTATCTAAATTAGTTTTTCTTTCAGTTCATAGATGGCGCTATTGTGTTAGCCAGAGGACTAGTGTCATATAAAATTAACCGTACAGAGACCTCTCTATAGTGAAACTAGCTACAGCAGGCTCATTATTTTACAGGAACGCGGCATTGTATAGACATTGGCAGTCCTCTTGGTTTTATCGTCCTTGGTATGGATGAACGACAAGTAACGAGCGCGAAGTTCGAACGGAATATCGAACCGGAACATCTTGTCACACACATGCTAATTACATACACATTTCAATATTAGTAGTGGCTCTGTGAGCTGTGGTCAGCGACCTCGTTTTTGAACTTCTTTTTATTAAAAAAAAACGAAACGACAAACAAAAATCGAAATAATTAGCGAGAGGAATTTGGCGGGAAACCGATGAGAGTGGATCGTGTCGTTAATTGAATTTTAGTTTCTGTGCTTAATGTTGTTTGGTGGATAATAAAGATAGTGTATTATACAACAAATTGACGTGAAAGTGCCCAGCAAATGAAGAATTCAAGTGAAAACGCGTATTCCCTCTGTTTGTGACCCCCAAATATCCGCCGGCTGCTGCTCGCCGTAGCTCGCCGTAAAGTACACTATCGCTTTACGGAAGGCATGAGCAGTTGACAGGACGTGACTAGGACAGACTGACACAACTCTGACGATGACAGGACTTTAATATACAGAAATTTACAAAACACATCAGACGTGGCTGTATGGACTCAGTTCCTTTGCCTATCCCTTATGGGATGAATTAAATAAAAATAAAATAAAAAAATTAGCGAACCGGCTCACAAATTTTCACGAAGATGGGTCGTTCTTGAAATTTTTTTCTTTGAACATCATGCTCACAAAACAATCAAAAAACATGTTCCGAACATGTTGACATTTGCGCGCAAGTTTGGACCCTATTCGAGAGCCACTGAGGTCAAAGAGGCTACAACAAAATTGTAGTCTTTTCCGCGCATCATTTTCGGCGTGCTGATGACATATCTACTTACCTCTTCTTTAACCCCCGACGAAAAAGAGGGGTGTTATAAGTTCGACCTGTGTCTCTGTGTATCTGTCTGTGCCATTCATACCTCCCAAACGGATGGACCGATTTCGATGCGGTTTTTTTAATCAAAAGCTTTTTAGCTAAGTTTCCGTTTTTGAAATATTGAACTTTAAAATGACAATGTCGGGGGTTTTTCAAAATTTCTAAGTTGGTAATTATAGTAATATAATTTCTGGCAACAGTAAAAACTGCAGCATTATTAGTGAAGTTCCAGCATTTAGTAATTGAGTTGCTTGATTCAATTTATAATCTCGCAATCACAACTATAAATCATAATCTTAATAAAAACTGCTTTGTACCAATGATTTTTTCCATAAATTCATCTAACACAAATAAAAAACTTATCACTTCGTATTCGGTGCATGCTCCTCGAATTCTGTCAGTCCGTCTCTTTTGCCCCGGTTTAAAAAGAAAAGGACAGCAGCAGTGCAAATGAGCATCAGCACGCGATTATTTTCACGGTATTCGGTAAGCGTTTGCGCAGTTGGAACACACAGACCGACGGCATGGCGAACTTTTACTCAGCAAGTCTACCTAACTAATTATAACCTAGCTTTAAATACCTATCTATACTGAGGAACAAAAAATAATGGACATTATCACAAAAAATCTGATACTGATTTATGACCGTAAAATGACTTCATAAAAAGAAATGAAACATAAAACGCCAATCTTATTAGCCAGGCTGGAACAGGACAAAACTGCAATATAGGTCTCTTTCTCGCGCCGAGAATTTCGGATGCAAGTCGGCGCTAGAGTGGCGCATTCAGTGATCTGTCGAAAATGCTGGAGGAAAACAAGTGACGCGGACGAAGCAGTAGTGACCGAATACCAATTGAGTCGTTTTCATTCACGTTAATCTTTAAAAGCTACTAAATTTTAAGACAAATAGAGACGCAATCACGAAGACGTCAACATGAAAATTACCTAACCTAAATCTTAAAGACTTATGCCATTATTCATAAACGGCACTCAAACCTCCAGTAGTTAAAATACGTTTTGTCTACTTCTTACTAACGAAAATGTCAATGTGACAAAAAAGGACAAACGAACTTTAACAGAATTCTAGTTAAAATAGGTTTATGAATAACTTTAAGTACTTCACTTTTCGGTATAATAATGATGTCTCATTAGATTTAAATCTTAGAAGTAGGTAACTCGTATTTTTACAGACTTTTTCTAACGAATTGATAGCTGATTTTGTATACCTACTTTAATTATGGCAAAATTTATAACGCCAATAGTAAAAAACTAACCACGATAACTTTGTCGTTGTAATCCTAAAATTTGTTCGATTCAGCCAGTAAAGCGTTCGATATTTAAAAATCACCTTTCGAACGCAACCTATTCTTTTTCTACAACTAAAACAGACTACTTACACGTTTTTTTTTGTTGGTCGCGTCACCGGCCAGTATTTTGCACGGTTCATTGAAATGTGCCCAGTATGATGAACCTAGATTGTGTCTCGGACGTTCGCTTGCACTCGAGTTTTTTTTTAAACTGGCTGTCTAATTTAGAATTTCGGATATTTTTTTGTAAACCACAGAGGCGAACCGAAAAACAGAGACAAGTGGATACAGGTAGAAGCTAGGGTAAGAGTAAATTTGAAAACAAAAAAATGTTTAGCTCTAGCTTTCTTGCTTCCGATACTTACCTAGTTAGAATTACGCGTCGTACTTAACGTATTGTTAACGTAATAAAGCCAAAAAAGACTGTTCGTACTTTCAAGTGCTACCTATGCTATGGGATTACCGATGTCCATTGTATATATGTTTTATAGTTGTAATAATATTGCGGATTTACTTTACCATGCTGCATGTTAACTATATTAGTCTTATGTATAGTTTTGCCGAAATAAATGAATATGATTATGAGTAACACAGAGTAAGTGCCGAAGCTTCCTCTCAACTTTAAAAAATATGTCCCCCTCTAAGTACAGTCAGCGTTAAAAGTAGTTAATCACCTCTTTATATCTTATCGCAATAACACTTGTCAATCACGTACGACGTGTGTCTGGCTGTGGAGCGAAAACGTACAAGTGACAAGCAACTTCCGGCCCCATTTCATCATCTTTACAATTGTCAGTTTAATATGACAATTCGGCTAAACTGAACTTTGGGAGTTACATCGAATCCTTGGCGAAAACCGCCGCGAAAAGGCTGGGTATCCTTTCCAAGGTTAGGCGATACTTCACTGCGGAGCAGCTCCTCAGTCTTTACCGAGCCCAAGTCCGGTCTCGCATGGAGTATTGCTGCCACCTTTGGGACGGTTCTGCCCAATATCAGCTGGCTGCTCTGGATTCGGTGGAACGGCGAGCGAATAAGCTCATCGGCGACGTCTCTGAGGTGAATTCCTGTCACCAGAGCCTTCGCCATCGCAGAAGAGTAGCTTGCCTTTCGGTATTTTACAGGCTACATTTAGATGAGTGTGCTTCGGAACTTCACGACCTTATTCCACCAGCTCCTTTCTTTCACAGGTCGACCAGAAGTAGGCGGGGTCTCCACCCTTATGTTGTCAGCATTCCCAAAATCCGCACAAAGCGTTTTCGCTCTTCCTTCATCATCCGTACGGCTAAGGAGTGGAATTCCCTGCCTGCGTCTGTGTTCCCTGAACACTATAATCTGACCGTTTTCAAGTCTAGGGTGAAAGGGCATTTGCTAGGCAAGCGTGCTCCATCGTAGACCACATCTTCGCTTACCATCAGTCGTGATTGTGGTCAAACGCAAGCCTAGTGTATAAAAAAAAAACTAGATTTCTTTGACAATATGAAGCGCGCTCAAACAAAAGCTCTTCAAGTCAGCCGTTGACACCGAATTGTCATTGAAAACTGACAATTGTAAAGTTGGTTTAAAAGGGGCCTGACGCCGACTGTACCTAAATACATCGACACGCGATGTTCCAAATTCAAATCGAGAAACGCAAAGAGATACCAGACTGGTTTCGGTATCTCGAAAGACGTAGAAATTACTTTATTTTTACATTGAACGAAAAAAACTTCAACGGGAAGTTGGAGCGATTATCTGGTGCGGTAAGTGAGGTTTTGACTTTAATGTGTTAATAAAATTGTATGGCGTTTTGTCGGCGAGGCCTGTATCGATTAATTCGCCTCGTGACGGGTGCGCACTAACCGGCGCGAAATTAAACTCGCGAGACTTGCGCGAATTCGGGGTGGTTCTCTGTGACGAGTTTACGGGCAAAATTTATTTCACTCTGTATCAGTCTCTATCTCCATTTTTTCGAGCACATGCGAAGGATTAACTAAGTCGTAAAAAGCCACATGGAAACTTCAAATTCTAATGTAATAAAAGTGTATAATCACATAACAGTTTTAAATTATTCGCGGTTTGTATTACCAAGGTTTGATGAGCTCCCGATATATAGGGAACCAGCCTATTTTGAAATACATATTACACGGGGGCAAAGCCGCGAGGCATAAGCTACACACAAGAACTATTTATTGCATACTACATAACACAAAACAGAAAAAAGGGCACAAAGAAAATGCAAAGTAGCAATAGGCGGCCTTATCGCTACTGAGCGATTTCTACCAGGCTACCAATTAATTAAATATAGGTTAGAACAGATTAAAACAGGGGGTCGATTTTCGAATCACACCCGGTGACTAAATTCACTGATTTATAAAATGTTCGTATTTTAAATCTCAACGGTGACTAAAATTCTCATGCCTGTGATTATGATATCAAATACGGATGCCCCACTCACTCGTAAACGAGATCACTGAGCGACTTTTTGACCACCGGCAGTGACGGCTAACCTCAATCTACTATGTTGACATGCTTGTCTATGACAGTAACGCAAATAAGCTGCATGTCAGTAGACAGGGTATGGCATTCAAAAATAAGGCTTTTGGCAAATAGTAATCAATGTCATGGGTGAGAATTTAATCGACCCCCTGGTCAACTTATTCGTCACCTGACAATTATCGCATTTAACTTTAGAAATTGTCAGTTTTCAATGACAATTCGATATCAATTGCTGATTTGGAGAAACGCACCTCGAATTGTCATTGTAATAGGGTTGTTTCCTCTTAGTCAAATCAGCAACTTTTTATGAAATGTCAAAACGATCCGTTAGTATGAAGTTTGTATTGAATTAAGAACTTTAATTTCATGGTGAAACCGCCTCGGCTGAAGTCGGTGTGGTGCTAGCGGAATATTCTTGGAATGAAGCACCGACTTCATATTTCTGCTAGGCCTAAAACTCATGGCTTTTTGGGGATTATTTCATGTTTTTTTTCAGAGTTTTTTTGAAGGCGGTTTTACTTATTGTTAAAAGATGTTTTATTTCACAATTTTTAGTTACGTTAATATTTAAAATAATATCCGCCAACTCCTAACCGTTAAGGAGTTGTACCTTCCATCATCACATCAACATGAGATGATGACTACCAGACACAAGTACTTCAATAGCTTTTGGAAAATATATGAAACTCATGATACGTCCCTATAAAATTTGAGGGTTGCCGTCGATTTCCCTGGGATTCCATCATCAGATCCTGACATGGTGATAATGGGACCAACTAGAAAGTATACCCTTTCGAACAAAAAAAAATTTTTTGAAATGGGTCCAGCCGTCTTCGAGTAATCGGGGAACATACATAAAAATATATATATATTCCGACGAATTGAGAACCTCCTTCTTTTTTTGAAGTCGGTTAATTTTTTTTTTAATTGCATTAACAATTGAGGCATCGGTTGTTTATGAGTGTTTGCGGAAGCTTGATAAGTGAAAATGTGAAATGATTTTATTTTGACATCAGTAAACAACAGTGTATAATCGCGTTGGTGAAATAGGGCCAGTTCTCGCGCCCCGTTCTCCCGTCATGAGGTATGCGGTTGGTGTGACCCCTTCTAACCGCGGGTATGCATTGTTAAATACTTATTAACTAGAGCACAACGGGCATTAACGTGGGATTGAGGGTTAAAATTTCGCGCTGCGCTTTAACACTCTGTCACTTTCAAACGCTATTCGTTAGAAAGGGACGGACGGATACACTATAATATATGTTATGTTGCGCTACTACCTAATGAAATAAGCCAAGTGTATTGATGTAAACTAGGTTTTATCTAAGTTATAATGAAATAAAAACGGATCACTGACGCATATAAGTGGAGCTTAGCCCGACATGTTTCGGACTAATTCGTAGTCCTTCCTATGGGAGCGCACGACCCAGCGGCAGCGAGACGCACACTGCGCGCCGCGGCTCTGCTCGCGCGGCTACTAGTCTTCTATGTCGGGTTAAACTCGACTTATATTATACGTGAGTGATCCGTTTTTATTTCATTATGATTGATTCTCACGCTAGTTTTATGTTTATCTAAGTTGTAAAATTAAGCTTATGATATTCTGAATACAATATACGACATGCGTACTCATGCGAGAAAATTTAGGCAAGTTGGAATACATTGCGCGACCGTGCAGCGACTGAGTTAGAAGTGCTCGTTCGAACGCAGCAATGTAAAGCGACTTGTACGACCTCCTCGAAAGTCGATATTACCGTCTCCCGTTACTAAGAATTGGCGACACCTTTTAATAAAAAAATCTAAAGCAGTCTATGGTATACCTATAGAAGCGTTTTACTAGACTATAAATAAAAACTAGATCCTTGCTGTCTGTCTCAGAATTGACGCATTGTAGCAAGTGTAAAGCCAAGAATACCTGGGCCGTGTTTTATAAAGCTACAAGTTACAATTTACAAGCGGAAGTCTCTTTCCATCACCTTTTGTTGAAAAGAGACTTCCACTTGTAAATTGTAAGTCTGAAACACTATAGGCAAATTGGCAGCACGTATCGACAACAAACTATTCTCATAGTATTTTATTTAATACCCGTAACGCAAACGCGATCGAGATGTGTTTTTGGTGACCAAAAAACACGTCTCGGCTCTCGAACGCGTTTGCGTTCAAGTGTCAAATAGTATGAGGTTTGTTTGTTGTCGATACGTGTCGCTAGGAGCGCTGCCAATTTTCCCATAGTAATTAAGATGTCAACGCGAACGCGATCGAGACGTTTTTTTGTGTCAAAAATTACAATAGAGACTTTGAAGTCGTAGGTGTCTTGCCTACCAAGTCACGGACGCAATAGTTGCTCGTATTGCAAAGTGAAACAGCGAATTGTTTACGTCCACCGAAATTCTTTTGTCCCTTTCATTTGCATACCAAAGTGCAAAAGAGAGAATGCTATACTAATTCGTTTCCGTGAACATTGGTATACTCGTGTGTGTTTACTGGCCAAGTTGGCATTTTGATGTTATTTTAACGTGTAGACAACCGTAGTTTATGATCTCAGTAGGAGTATCTTTTTTGTATTTTTTATCCCAATTTTTTATTTTTACGGTTTTCCCGTGATAAAAACAAAGTGATAAAAACAAGCTAAGATTTGAATACATGGAAAAAATTCAGCCTTTCCTCTATGCCCAGCCGTGGTGTAGGGGAAAAGCACACGACCCGGAGTGTCGAGGATCCGGGTTCGATTCCCGGGGTTGGCATTTTTCTGGTTTCTTTCTGTGTATTCATGTTTCAGTGAGTTTATAAAAAATATAACCTTAGTTTACTTCCAAAGGATCAAGAAAAACTACTCACCAAGGTTGGCACCCATGATGTCTTGGTCTTTCGGCTTCTTCTTCCTCGGTCTTCCTTTTTGCCGGGGAGGGGGGGCGGCGGTGCCGTTGAAAAAGCCTTTCGCGACGTCTGCTTCGCCTCTGGCGAACTCGGGGGAGGGGTAAGGGGGGTAATGGGGCCCGGGGGGCACGTAGGGCCCTGGGCACAGCTGCGGGGGCCCCGGGACCGCCATGTGGGGGCCGTATTCGGGCATCGTTTCGTAGTGTAACCTGCGAAAGGAGATGTTAGCAATGAGAATCGCAGAATTGTAGGGTGGATGTAGCTAGATCTACGTGCTCTTGTCCATGATAATTACAGCGTCCCATTTTACAGTTGGACACATGGACCTATAAGATTTAAAGGCATACAGGTCCGGATGGCCAAGAGGTTGACCGTGAAGGCAATAGGTATATGTAGCCCGGTAGTTTATCATCATCATCATGCCAGCCAAAAGACGTCCACTGCCGGCCGGTGGCCTCTCCCGCGGCTCTCCACTCAGACCGGTCTTGTGCTTTCCGCATCCACCGCGATCCCGCGAGAACCCTCTGACCTCATCGGCTGTCGGTCCTGCGAGCAATGTGCCCCGCCCACTCCCACTTAAGTTTCGCAATTCTTCGGGCTATATCGGTAACCTTATAGTTCTACTGCGGATATCATCAATTCTGATTCTATCCCGCAGAGAAACCTCGCTAGAGTTAAATAAACTAAATAGAAAAATTGGTAAAGATACCATTACTTTAAAGGCTTAGGACTTGGCAGCTTAAAGAAATACTTTTAAACACAAGAAGCCTCACAAGTCAAAACTTCGGCCATCACTGCTCTACAACGACTTCCTCTGATATGGTTGTTACAGTCAGCAGCAAAAGTAGCTACGCAACCGAAGCGCTCACAATGATCTGCACAAGCTCTTATGTCTATAGCAATAGAGCCGTGCTTAGCTGAGCAACCGAAGCGCTCACAATGATCTGCACAAGCTCTTATGTCTATAGCAATAGAGCCGTGCTTAGCTGAGCAACCGAAGCGCTCACAATGATCTGCACAAGCTCTTATGTCAATAGCAATAGAGCCGTGCTTAGCTGAGCAACCGAAGCGCTCACAATGATCTGCACAAGCTCTTATGGCTACAGCAATAGAGCCGTGCTTAGCTGAGCAACCGAAGCGCTCACAATGATCTGCACAAGCTCTTATGTCTATAGCAATAGAGCCGTGCTTAGCTGAGCAACCGAAGCGCTCACAATGATCTGCACAAGCTCTTATGTCTATAGCAATAGAGCCGTGCTTAGCTGAGCAACCGAAGCGCTCACAATGATCTGCACAAGCTCTTATGTCTATAGCAATAGAGCCGTGCTTAGCTGAGCAACCGAAGCGCTCACAATGATCTGCACAAGCTCTTATGTCTATAACAATAGAGCCGTGCTTAGATCATTGTGACCGCTTCGGTTGCTTGGTTACCTTTGCTGCTGACGTACCTGCAATACACTGCAGAATCCCGTATCCCGAATGTGTCCCCTTTGTTGAGGTGGGTGCTGCACAAAGCGCAGGAGAAGCAGTGCACGTGGAACACCAGGTCTCGGGCCCGCATCACCAGCTCGGAAGCCGATATGGTGGTGTTGCACCGCGCGCAGCGTTTGGAGCCGTACAACCTGGGAAAGAAAGGGCTTTTAAGTCAAACGTGTCAAAGGGTAGCGTGTCAAAATGTGTCAAAATGTGTCAAAGTGTAGCGTGTCAAAATGTGTCAAAGTGTAGTAGGTATGTCAAAATGTGTCAAAGTGTAGTTTGAATACATGTAGAGGTCTGAGTGAGTCGGCTTTCGGTCTCATCACTATTAGTACATTTTCTACAACAAGTCTACCTAAACGCAACGACGGATTTTGGTGCAGTTTTCACCATAATGTAGATAATCTTTTTCAGAAGGTTAGTACGTATATTATATTCTTATTAGATTCATAAGTAGGCGGTGGAGAACACCGTACAAAGCCCGTTATAGCAAAATTATTTGGAGTTTGCCTGTGATCGAAAATATTACGGATTGTTATTCTCCATTGTATTTCATCACTATTTGTGAGATCCTGTAATTGGCTCTGTGTTTCCATTCTCACTACTTATATTGTGTTATAAGCTGTTGGTTCTCCTTAAATAAATAAATAAATAAATAAATAAATAAGATTGTTTTCGGCTGTTAAAACGTTAAAATGTCATAAAATATCTAAGTACTGATAACTTTATGGTACGATACGACGAAGTATTCTAAAGAGCCTGCAAGGTCGATGTGACACGAAAGTTCGCAGCAAAGTAACCTGTCGTCGATATTAGAACTCGGGGTAGTAAGTTTAGATAAAAATCATCTTTTTTATTCATATAAAAAGAGGAATTCGTAGAACCAGTAGCTATTCCGAATTCCGACTTTCCTAATGAATTGAATCGTATCCGCCAGGGCTGCCACAGATGTCAAGTGGGAAAGAGAAGTTAAGATTTCTGGTTGTGGTCAGTAACGGCGTCTTTAATTAGGTAGGTGAGGCGATATTGTCGAATTTTCACTTACCTTATACCTAACACCATTATCCAGTTCAAATACGTCGCATTTTTTAATAAATATACGCGCTTTCGGGAAGCGCTGGTAGACTCAAATAATTACGCGTAAAAGAGCATTACGACGACCGCATAGCCTAGTGGTTAGATACCCTGACTATGAAGCTTGAGGTCTCGGGTTCGGTCCGTGGTCGGGGCAGATATTTGTGTGATGAATACGAATGTTTGTCGTTGTACTCAGGTCCTGGATGTTTTTAATATGTATATATATAGGTATGTTAATTCGTTGTCTAGTGCTCATAGTACAGGCTTTGCCTAGTTTGGGACTAGGTCAATTGGTGTCAATTGTCCCATGTAAAAAAATAACTGTCTTTACTGAAGAAAAATTTGATTTGATTTGAGTGTCAACCCTATTTTCGATCGAGATACTGCGTCCGTGGACCACACGGACGTCTCACTCCGGAATCGAACCTATCGCCGATCTCCGGTTTAAATTGCTGAACCTTCCATACCTTGGCACTCCAACCACGAACGTCGCAAGTGAAAAAAAAGGACTGTGAACCTTAATAACTATAGATCTGTGATGAAATTTTAACGCCGGTGTGCTCGGAGAGTATTTTTGAAAAGGTTATTTTTTAAAACGAAATGAATAGTGTCCATGGTAAATAAATAAGAGTTACTTAATCAAAGCAATATATATTGAAATCCTATTTATTTTTTACGTTAGATGTTTTGATATGGCGACAGCAGATTCTTTTATGGTTAAAAGAGACGAAGTATTGGCGGTTTCTACAGTTTTTCTTTCACTTGTATTGTGGACCTTGCTTCGCACAAAATTTCATGATTCCAGGGAACATCTGTAGGCTTCGATCTACTTGCAACTGACAGACAGACAGAAACAGTTTTAAATGATTCGCGGTCATTTGCATTAGACATAATGAAAACGGGATATTGACCGCGATTACCTTATAGGTTTGATGAGCTCCCGATATTTCGATGCAGTTTCGTGCATCATGATCACGGGCAAACTCCCATCGGTTTGATATCCTCATCAAACCTGTAAGGTAATCGCGGTCAATATCCCGTTTTCACTATGTCTAAGACAGAAAGACAGCCAACAACGAAATTAAGGATTCCATTTCGAGGCGCAAAACCCTAAAATTGAACGAAATACGCGCAACACTCTTTACAGGCGCGTCGTTAAAATCGCTTCGGTATGAAATTACGCCTCTGTTACGCTTTAGTTACGCTGCGGAGAACAATGAGCGTAACTTTTACGCCGCGCCCGACAAACGTTTTATCTTCACGGTTTACGATAACGGCGAGAATAAGAACCGCTGCAGATTAGGCGGGTTAGAGTTTGCACGAGTTTTTCGCAAAAGAAATTGTGAAGGCGTCGTTTAGCTTTCTTGACAGAATTAAAAAGAAAACGGCCAAGTGCGAGTCGGACTCGGAGTCGGAAAGATTTTACCGCTTTTCCCCGGTGTTTTAAGATGTCCAGTGTTAGCAGAGCCCTGCTCTTAAGCAAAATGTACGCAATGTGGGGTCAACTTATATTGGTCTTTGAAATCTACGGACAGACATAAAAATTATGGATTTTGAGACTTTTCGGAGAGGTTGTGCTATAACAGCTACCTTCATACCAAATTTCAAGTTTCTAGGATATCTGGAAGTACCCTTAAGGTTTTTGGAAATCGACAATTTGTATGGAAATTGATTTTTTAATGACTGTATCTTTTGATTGCGTTGACTTAGAAGGTTGATTTTTTTACGGCTTCAAGGGACCGCAGGCTTGAGTATTTGATATTAATTTCAGCATGCTACCTCCACGCGTTCCAGAGAAAAAGGGTCTTGACAGACAGACAGACAGACAGACAGACGGACAACAAGTGATCCTATAAGGGTTCCGTTTTTTCCATTTGAGGTACGGAACCCTAAAAAGACCGCCATGGATATTCATGATTGTTTACAATCAATTTACAATAGAAACGTCGTAAAACTTGTAAACTTCTGTTAGTTGACTTTTCACTTTAGACATAAACATAATGAACACGGGATATTGACCGCGATTACCTTATAGGTTTGATGAGCTCCCGATATTTCGATGCAGTTCATTGTTTCATGATATTTATTTATATTAATGATATTTCCTCTATCCCCTTTACCTCCTTAAGGGCCGGCAACGGACTAGTGACTCTCTTGGGGTTGCAGGTTCTCATGGGCGGCGGTGATCGCTTACCATCAGGTGACCCGCTCTTTCATTAAAAAAAAAGTAATTGAAGCAACGTTTATTTACGTGATGAAGTCCCGAAAACGTGCGTACATTTTGAAAAGTATTTAAAAATCAGCTTTCTAAAAACACAAAATACAAACCTCTAATTTAACGACCGGGTCCTTTTTCAACTTTAAAATAATAATAAAACCTTTGAAAACCAGTATAAAACATTAAAAAACCTTAACTTAACGCTAACTAACAAGAAAATAAACTGCCGTAAACTTAGGTGAGGTATGATTCAGAAGTTAACGCTAAAACTCTATAAAAAAATTCAAAACCGGCCGAGTTGGAAGGATTCCGTACAACCACAAACTCCCTTTTAACCTCCGACGATAAGTTTGACCTGTGGTGTATGAGTGTATATTTGTATCTGTATGTGACATCAAAGCTCCCAAACGGATGGACCGATTTAAGCGCGGCTTTTTTTAATCGAGACTGTACTTAGCTTAGTTTCATCGACATCGATTCAGAAGTTCTTGAGATATTGAACTATTAAATTAAAATGTCGAGGTTTTCAACTTTTCTAAGTTAAGGTCCCCTTCAGTTTTTTTATTCATTTTTATTTTTATTATTTGTTATTATATATAGCAGCCGTAGATCAATGTGTAAAAAACTAAAACACTTTAATTTATTTATTTTTTTTGCTGTTTTAGCGCTTACGGTTACGATTACGGTTCTAAAGATCACCATGTCAGCCGAAAGACGTCCACTGCTGGCCGGCGGCCTCCCCCGCGGCTCTCCACTCAGACCGGTCTTGTGCTTTCCGCATCCACCGCGGTCCCGCGATCCTTACTAGGTCGTCGCTCCATCTTATTGGAGGCCTACCGACAGCTCGTTTCTAAAGATACAGGCCTCTAACAGCAGACGGACGGATGGCAAAGGCTTATTAATAGGATCCTGCTGAAACCCCTTGAGTACGGAACCCTGAAAAGTGACCACAATGTATCTTAGAGCAGGAAAGGAAAGGTGATGTTAACGCGCGATTTCCCCTCTACTAAAAATATCTGTGCAAAATTTGTCAGTTGATTGTGTGAGACTTGTAGGAACGTAACAAATTTTGACATGAGCATAGACGTGTGCTGTACGTGTGTACCTCGTCCCCTCAAAAGGTGGCAGAAAAATTGTAGTGCACAGATAAGCCAAAGGCGCTTTCCGTCTGTCTGTTTTATACAATGTATAGATAAGTTCAGTTCAGTTAGGACTTGGCTTAAGCTTGTCGTTTTCGTGTGTGTGTGACGCGTATTCAAACAGGTAACACTTAGATTCATTCACTCACTCAATCCATTCATAACAGCTCTTAGAACTCAACTACTTATACTGTATCTATACCTATACCTATAAAACAGTTCCTTGACTGACTGACTGACAGACAACGCACAGCCTAAACCACTGGACTAGAGACTTGAAATTTGGCAAACTTGTCCTAGAGGTACACTAAGAAGGGATTTTTATAAATTCCCACGGGATAGGGAATTAGTCCATTTTGAAATATTTCACGAGGACAAAGCCGCGGGCCATAAGCTAGTTACACCATAACTATTCATAAAATTTGACGTACTCAAAGAGTGCATGCACTAAATGGTTCCAAATTTCTAAAAGAATAGTGTTGCCGCGAACAGAAACCGAATACCGAAATTAATACCCGTAAATCAACGGCCGACGCCGATTCGCGACGGTGCCCATAACAATAGAACGCGTTTATTTGTAAATAATACGTCACGGTGAGCGAATGGGCTATTCGGACGCCGATACCGAATATCGGTTTCGGTTAACAGTAGTTAAGGACCTCTGCACCGGTTTCGGACACATTTTAAAATTTATTTAATTACGTTTTAGTGACACCTGCTTAAATTATAGGGGCATAATAAACATAAGTACTATGAATGACTCTCATTTGTTTAGTTTAGTATGTTAGTTTTTGCGTAATAAATTGGATTTTTTTTTTGTAGTTGTTAAAACTAATTGATACAATGAAAATAATTATGATAAAAAACAGTTAAACATAAACATTTATAAAGCTTTAAAAAAACTCGCATCTCGATGGATTTCATCCAGCCGTGATAGCCTAGTGGTTTGACCACATGGCCTCTCAAGCAAAGGGTCGTGGGTTCAAATCCCGGCTCGCACCTCTGAATTTTTCGGAATTTATGTGCGGAATTACATTCGTAATTTATCATGAGCTTTTCGGTGAAGGAAAACATCGCGAGGAAACCTGCACACACCTGCGAAGCAATTCAATGATGTGTGTGAAGTTTACAATCCGCCCTGGGCCCGCGTGGGAACTATAGACCAAGCCCTCTCATTCTGAGACTAGGCCTGTGCCCAGCAGTGGGACGTAAAAAGGCTGGTGATGATACTAGCTTTTGCCCGCAACTTCAAGGGCATAAAAATATAAATCCCGTTTATTCTCTATCCCGTGGGAATTTCAACAAATCTGTCCTTAGTGCTTCTCTACGTCATAAAGGCAACCTCTGTGAAAGAAAGTTGCCGTCTTAAGCTTGCCAACCAGGGCCATGGGTTTCGGCTGTGCGTTGTCTGCCAGTCACTCAGTAACGGAAGAGTTTTATATAAATACTAGATTATGCCCCGCGGCTTTGCCCCCGTGAAACATATGAAGGAAAAGAAAGAAAGAAACAATAGTTTATTTCAAAATATTTGTTCCCAATCCCGTGGGAATTTCGAAAAATCTCTTCTTAATGCACCTCTAGGATACTCAAGGTATGCCATTTTTCAAGTCTAGATCCAGTGGTTTAGGCTGTGCGTGGTCTGTCATTCAGTCACGTACAGTTTTTATACTGATTCAGAGGAATCAGAGGTTCCTTATTCTGCTTCTCATTCTCTCTGATGACTCCGTCCTTCTTTGCATATTGAAATTTCTTGAACACATTGCATGGGCGTTCAGTTATAGACGAGACGACCCCAAAAAGTACACCCCACCCATTATTTAAAGAATGTTCAAAGCTCATAGTTCACTAGCAGGTACTTGAAACCATCAATCCAGTCTTATTTAACTGTTCACGTCTATAATTGTATCACCAAGAATAAATCCACGCTTAGAACACCCTACTAAGGGTTGGATTTCACCCGAAACTCGCTGAAGAAACGTTATAAATGAATTAATGTCCGAAAATAAAGAGTATAGTCGAGTTGAGAAATGTTTTTACATGTCAAAGTGTTTATGACCTTGACTTAAGATTGATTTTTGCCTGACCTGTGGGAAAAATTTTCAATATAGGTATGAATGTTTTGCAATGAGGGCTCTCGCGTCGCAAGTCAATATTCGCCTAAGATCGATATCTTACGCCAATTCTACCAATCATTGGTTCCACCCATCAATCCAATCATAGGCCAGTGCTTGTCTCTCATGCATTTTTTTTATACGACGAGGAAGACAAACGAGCAAGAGGGTCACCTGATGGTAAGTGATCACCACTGGCCATAGACACCCATAACCCCGGAAGGTTTGCAGATGCCTTGCCAACCTAGAGAGCTAAGATGAAATGCCTCTTGTGCCCGTAACTACACCAGTATTGGTGGAGAATGTCAATGATCCTAGCGGATGTTTGACTCGCGATAGCAGTCATTGAAAGAGGGCGCATGTGTCTTTGTAACTGTCACATTTCCAACATAAAGAGTTTGGGGCAGCAATGTTGTTGTTGTCAACAAACTGCTATTTCTATCGAGTACCGCTAGTAGTCGTGTCACGGGCGATTGGAACGCCGTGCCGTGACGCGTCACGGGCGTAATTAATGCCAGCGCCATCTATCCGCCGCGGGCCGTCAATCAATCGATATTTCAGTACACTATCTGACCCGGTGAGCATGTCGCTATTGCTGAATATAGTGTTGCCTCTAACCTGATTTTGGTAATGGTTAAGGCCTAAGTTTCAGTTTAATTACCACGTCTAATAAGTACCTACACGTTTTTATTTAACTAGTGGCTCTGTGAGGTGTAGACCTTGCGACCTTATTTTGAACACTTTTCGTGTTTTTTTTTTTTTTTAATTAATCGACGAAAAAGTCCTCTATTATTATCGAAAATTATCACAAAATTTCAAAAGTTCACAAATTTTTGAATATTTTTTGTTTCTTAAAAAAAATCTATGTAATTAGCGAACCTGCTCACAAAATTTCACGAGAATCGGTTGAGAACAGCCGGACAGACACACGAAAGCATTTTAGTACAAGCTGAAACGGTGAGGCTTCGCTCAGTCAATTACACCTCTAAGCTGTTGCCAATCGTATTTCACCCATTATCAGTGGCTGGATCGACTTGAAATTTGGTACAAGTACAGTCTATAAAAAGCACTAATTGAACACTCTTTTTAAATAACTCATGCTTGCACGACGGTCCAACCCGTTCGAGTTACCCTAGTACGTTCCCCCGTCGTGTCACGGGCGATTGGCGCGCCGCGCCGTGACGCGTCACCCGGCGTAATTAATGCCAGCGCCATCTATCCGCCACGGGCCGTCAATCTCGCGCGGCCATTTGTCGAACGCAACTCGCCGGAATGCGCGCGAGGGTACGTGGTTACGCGGAAACGTGATATTTCGGATGGTCTTCCATAATTATTATTAAATTTCTACAGAGGCGAGCGAACAGAAAAATAAGATTCGGGTATTTATCCTTAATGAATATTCGCTTCGGTAAGTAAATTAAACGCAACAGAATAGACATCGTCTTGTCGATTTTCAGTAAAGTACAGTTCTTTTTTAGGGTTCCGTACCTCAAAAGGAAAAAACGGAACCCTTATAGGATCACTTTGTTGTCCGTCTGTGTGTCTGTCAAGACCCTTTTTCTCTGGAACAAGTGGAGGTAGCATGCTGAAATTCATATCAAATACTCAAGTCTGCGGTCCCTGGACGCAAGAAATCAACCTTCTAAGTCGACGCAATCATAAGATACAGTCATTACAATGGCTATTTCCATACAAATTGCCGAAATCCAAAAACCTAAAGGGTACTTCCAGTTGTCCTAGTAACTTGAAATTTGGTATGAAGGTAGCTCTTATAACACAACCACTCAGAAATGTCTAATAATCTTAAATTTTTATGTTTGTAGATTTCGCAGACCAATATAAGTTGACCCCACACTGCGTACATTTTGCTTAGGAGCAGGGCTCTGCTAACACTGGACTTCTTAAAACACTGGGGAAAAGCGTTAAAATCTTTCTACGGAACCCTCGTGCGCCAGTCCGACTCGCACTTGGCCGGTTTTTTTTTTTACCTCACCTAGTTTCGAGGTTACGTTTACAAGTTACAAGCGCTAAAAATCGTAACTACGAGCAGTTAGACACTGACAAAAGAACACTAAGTTAAGTCATGTCATGAGATCAAGATGCGCGATAGCCACGTTCCCTGCGTATACGCAGGTTCACTTGTATCTCATTTACATTCTAAGTGTAAGTAAACAGACACTAGACATGTTTATCTAATTTTCTAAACGTTTACCCCCCCCCCCCCCCCCCCCCCCAAAATGCCCCCCACGGTCAGGTCCGTCTTTGAGTCACAAAAGTCCAGTAATACCTCAAGTTTCGGAGCAAATTGGCTGTTGTCACAGCTTACAGACACGCGAGTGATCCTACAAGGGTTCCGTCTTTCCCTTATAAAACACGGAACCCTGAAAAGCTGGCTTAAAGGCGCTAGAGGCAAGCTTTTTCCGGAGCTTAAGTCCAAAGTAAAACGTGTAAGTAAGAGCTTTTACTTCAGAAAATGTCGCTTTGAGCTTTTAAAATTGGACATCAAAGGCTAGCGAAGATTATTACGTCAAGCCAGCTGGCTCCGTTTCTGAGGCGCTTAAGCTTTCTAAAATACATGTATACTGTAAACCGCCTATTGCTGCCCACCCGGCTGTAACTGGCCACTTTGCCAATATAATCTGTAAGAGAACGAAATGTTGTACGCCGAGCATGAGTTTTCGAATCCCGCGTAACGTTACGTTACGTACATTTTAGTTCCAAATACGCTCACGAGCGGGCGCTGTTCCAAACGTCATACAAATTTCTGGCGTTTACTACTCGAAATTTGGTATGAAGGTAGCTCTTATATAGCACAACCACTCAGAAAATTCTCAAAATCTTAAATTTTTGTATCTGTCTGTAGATTTCACAGACCAATATAAGATGACCCCACACTGCGTACATTTTGCTTAGGAGCAGGGCTCTGCTAACACTGGACATTTTAAAACACCCGGGAAAAGCTTTAGAATCTTTCTACGGTACCCTCGTGTGTGAGTCCGACTCGCACGTGGCCGGTTTTTTAAAGTTTGTCTCTTACAACAGTCCATATCATTCTCACACCCTGGCCGTATCTTTCACGCGACAGGGACACAATCAGAGCTGTCGAATCTTTATCTAGACGCGTCAACCGCGAACGAAATCGGACGCCACTCGATATTCGGAGTACCTAATCGACTATCGGTACTAGTTTATAATCGAATAGAATGTTAGTGACACTTCGAATGGGGCCCAGAGGTTTCGAATGAAAGATTCGGTTGCAAGCACAGAACTATTTTGGGATAGGTGGAAGGAGTGTGGCCCAGTGTGGGACCTTTTGAACACCCGACGGAAAAGAGGGGTGTTATAAGTTTGACCTGTGTATCTGTATGTGGCATCATAGCTCCCAAACGGGTGGACCGATTTCGATGCTGATTTTTTTTAATAGAAAGCTAGTTTAATCGAGATGGTTCTCAGCTAAGTTTCATTAAAATCGGTTCACCTGTTTTTGAAGTATTGAACCTTGGAATTCCTCCCTTAAGGGGATGAAAAGGGGGATGGAACGATTTTAAGTTACGATCGTGAAACTTGGTGAATATAATTTTCAAGATAAATAAACGAACGCGTATTTCACAGTTTTTGAAAATTTCAACCGCAAGAGTGTGAAAACGGGGGTGGAAGTTTGTACGAGAAAAACACGATATACGTTATATTTTATTTTATACTTCGTCCGCGTAGATTTAGGTTATAGCTATCCCGCGGGAACTATACAATTTTCCCGAATAAAAGTTTATGTTGTTCCTCAATATTCAATCTATCTTCTTACCAAATTTCATCTAGATTGGTGCAGCGGTTTTCCCGTGGAGAGGTAACAAACAGACAGACAGAGAGACAAAGTTACTTTCGCATTTATAATATTAGTTAGGATTAGGATGACAGAGAGGTTATAGAGTCGAGGAAATTAATTCCTGACCCACCATAGAACATTTTCATAGTAAACGTCATAACGCTTTTCCTTGTCAAGCTATGCGATGTCACTATGACGTGAAAAGGTTCCATGATGGGCCAGGAATTAATTTTCTCGACCGTACCACGGTAGCGCGCCACGGGCGAAAATTAGTTAGCACTAATCTTCCCATTGATACTCACGCGCCAGAGTATCCCTTTCCATCGTCTCGAATTAACTCATCAATTGACGAGTCCAACAAAAACTCAAAACTCCAGAACTGTCCAAGTGTGTAAACGGCTAATTAATGATAAAAACCGACAAATTGCACCATAATTAATTCAATCAATCGCAATTATTGCGTTCTGCATGGTTACCCATACCGCAAGTAGAATTAGCGCGTACGGAATGGGCGTTGTGTTGTCCTCCCCCAGGAGAGATACTCTCTGAGGGCCGAGCACGACTTTTCGAAACCTAAGTCACGTAAAATCGCGTCACGTAATAGCAGTTTATGCAACTGCCACATAATGAGGGTCCTTAAAACACGGGTGTGTTTTTATGAAACGAGGCGATGCTGAGTTTCATAATAGGATCATACGAGTGTTTTAAGGCCTAATTATGTGGAGTTGCATACATTACTACTACTAATACTCTAAAATGGGTTCAGAAGCCGAAGGCATATATCATACCCATACCTGACATGAATTTGACTGTTTTATAACCGACTTCAAAAAAAAGAGGAGGTTCTACGTTCCACTGTATGTATTTTTTTTTATGTATGTACATCGATTACTCCGTCAATTGTAGCCCGATTTTCAATATTTTTTTTATTTGAAAGGGTATATTCCTGAGGTGGTCCCATTGTCACCAAGTCATAATATGATGGGATCCCAGGGAAATCGAGGGCAACCCTCAAATTTTACAGGCACGTACTATGTGTTTCATATATTTTCTAAGGTTATTCAAGTATTTGCGTCTGGTAGTCATCATCTCATGATGATGAGCTGATGATGGAAGGTACAACTCCCTAGCGGTTAGGAGTTGGAGGATAATTCTGAAAATGTTAAATCATTATTCGAAAGGGTATACTCCTGAGGTGGTCCCACTGTCACCAAGTCATGATCTGATGATGGGATCTTAGGGAAATTGAGGGCAACCCTCAAATTTTATAAGCATGTATCATGTGTTTCATATATTTTCTAAGGCTATTCAAGTATTTGCGTCTGGTAGTCATCATCTTATGTTGATGAGCTGCTGATGGAAGGTACAACTCCTTAACGGTTAGGAGTTGGAGGATAATTCTGAAAATGTTAAATCAACGTAAAATTGAGAAAGAAAAATATTTTAACAAAAAAGTAAAACCGCCTTAAAAAAAAACCTTACAAAAAAAACGTAAAACAGTCCTCTAAAATAATGATAAATAAATAAAATAAAATAAAAAGCGTTTATTTCGGACAACAGAAACTAAAGCCTAAAGTTTTAATTGAATTCAGACATCGTGTATTTCACTTTAAGCATCTCCTAAACGTGCTTGGAAGTCACCACGTCTCCTTTCATTGCACGCAAAATCACGTCCAAGTTGCGAAATTAAAATTCCCAACCGACATCGGAATTAGAGAGGTCACGCTATGGCAGGTACTTCAACGCATACAAAGCGCGTGGACGCGGAGGTCGGCAGTGCAGAGGCCAAGTCCTCACGTAGGAGATACCGATCAGTCGCCCACTTTTCTTTGTCATAAAACGTAGTCTAGTTAATTATATTTTTTATAAACTCACTGAAACATGAATACACAGAAAAAAACCAGAAAAATGCCAACCCCGGGAATCGAACCCGGATCCTCGACACTCCGGGTCGTGTGCTTTTCCCCTACACCACGATTGGACATAGAGGAAAGGCCGAATTTTTTCCATGTATTCAAATCTTAGCTTGTTTTTATCACTTTTTGCAGTGACTAGCGCCATCTATGCGATTACTTCGTAAACCGAAAACAACGCACCCTTTCGAAACTTATCAGTTTACCCAGGCTCAACAACGAGATGGCGCACTAAAGCAATCAATTCATGATCTCAGTAGGAGTATCTTTTTTTTTTTGTATTTTTTTTTTTCTCCCAATTTTTTATTTTTACGGTTTTCCCGTGAATATCAATTATATTTGAATGTGAATATCAAATATATGAATATAATTGATATTCACGGGAAAACCGTAAAAATAAAAAATTGGGAGAAAAAAAAAATACAAAAAAAAAAGATACTCCTACTGAGATCATGAGTAGTCTAGTTAATTTTTAAAGTGAAACGAAAAAGTACTCATACTCCTATTTAACTTACAATAGCAAGTAGATTTCAAATTCCAAAGTAAACACTTGCTATAGATAGTAGAAAAACCTTTCCCACGGGCCAGGCAAAATCAATCTTACGACAATGTCATAAATATTTTGACAGGGGAAAGCTTTTCTCACTTTAACTATACGTACTAACTACAACGTTCAGAAACCGTAGAAAATGACCAGCTTTTCATTACTGCTGGCGCAGTAACGAAAAGTATCACGGCATCGCATTCGATGTTGTACTTAATTAGTTTTCGATATCGAATTCGATGTCGCTAAGAGTTTCAAATTAGAAACATCTTTAAAAACCAACATAATTTACAATAAAAAAAAACTGTCGATACGAAACAACAATTTTTAACAACAACAACAATTTTAATGTTTGTCTATGATTTCTATGAGTATGTGTCTAAGAGTTCTACCATCCGCAAAAAACAACAGACAAGGAAAAAACAATCAAATTCGTGACAGGTATGGGTATGACATATGCCTTCGGCTTCTGAACCCATCTTAGAGTACTTATAATATGTGTGTAGATAAATTAATATAGGCAACTCTACATAATTAGGCCTTAAAACACTCATCATTCATTATTCATTATGTAACAGTTGCATATATTATACTACTATTGGCCCCACTAAATAAAAAGGTACGTATCATTCGAGTTTTCGGGCTAAGGTGGTTGCGGGTAGGAAGACCTTGTGCAAGGTCCGTCCGGATCGCTACCACCATCTTACTAGCTAATCCTGCCACTAACCAGCAGTGCTTGCACTGTTCCGGTGTGGAGAGTAAGACAGCCGGTGTAATTACGGGCACAAGAGGCATTTCATCTTAGCTCTCTAGGTTGGCAACGCATCTGCAAAACCTCCAGCGGGTGTCTATGGGCAGTGGTGATCACTTACCATCAGGCGATCCATTCCTCGTCGTATAAAAAAGGGCCCAGAAACCATGTCTTATCGACTTTTCTAGATAACGTCTCGATCTATTGTCACGTCGGCCCCAGCATACGTTAATTAAACCCATCCCCAATCAACTCACAGAGCTCCATTAATTTTACGACGGCAAAGCAAACACAGAGTTGTCATTTACTAATTGCCACATTTGATACGTTCGTATACATACCAAATTGTTATTACGAAGTGGATCATAAATTTTAAAAGTATCGAATTGTATCTGCCAGATTGTCGTTCGGTTTTACAATATCTATTAAAGTTTTATCTAAATGCGTTTTATAAGTGTGTTCGCTACCAGGAGATATTTTTTATTGCACTTGGTTCTTCGACGGGAGCTCCGGCGCTGTTCGAATCTTCACTGCGCCATCTTGATTATTTATTTATTTTTATAATAATAATAATATAAAATTTATTTCAGACTAGCTTATGCCCCGCGGCTTTGCACCCGTGAAACATTTCAAAATGGGCTAGTTCCCTATCCCGTGGGAATTTCGAAAATTCCTTCTTCGTGCACCTCTAGGATATTCAAGGTGTATGTTTGCCAAATTTCAAGTCTCTAGGTCCAGTGGTTTAGGCTGTGCGTTGTCTGTCAGTCAGTCAGTCAGTCAGTCAGTCAGTCAGTCAGTCAGTCAGTCAGTCAGTCAGTCAGTCAGTCAGTCAGTCAGTCATTCAGTCAGTCACGGTATTATTTTATACATAGCTGATAGCCGTTGGTGGTCGGGCTTTCAGCTCGTCGCGTTTATGGTCGAGCTCAAGTCGTCGCTGGGCTTCAAACCTCTCGATTTTGCCGCCTACCAGCGACCTCCACTCACTACGATTTGTAGCGAGCTTCTCCCATAGCGACGGCTCTATGTCACATTTTTTCATGTGACGCTTCAGCACATCTTTGAAACTAAGAAGTTGTCCGCCACGCTTACGCTTGCCCTCCATAAGTAGAATACCTCGATTTAATTAATTTATTACTCGAGAATTAATTTATTGAATTAGGCGTTACTTTGCGGAGGTCCGTATTGAAGAACTAAAAACAGTTACTTTGCTCACCCGCGACCACTAATGACAAATAGTTATATCTGTGCGGCAAATGTATGTTTCCATGCAACACCTCCGCCTCCACTGCTACACGAATCAACACAAGCCACACAGACCCAACTATCACCACCACCACTAAACTAAACGCTGACGCGTTTCGGCACTCTCCACGAGGCCATTATCAAAGCTAAACACAACAACAACCGTTCACCAAGCCACCATTACCACTGATGTATGTAATGTAAAATTAACAATTAGGTAAATAACTTAAAAATGACCTAATAAGACTAAAAACTAAAAATAATCTAAACCTAGACCCTTGGGCACCCCCATTACGCAGGCAGCATTCCCGCGCTGAATTGCTAATGTAATGTAATGTATGTTTCTTTTTATACGACGAGGATGGCAAACAAGCAAGTGGGTCACCTGATGGTAAGTGATCACCACTGCCCATAGACACCCACAACCACGGAGGGTTCGCAGATGTATGTATGTGTAATGTAATGGTGGCTTGGTGAACGGTTGTTGTAGTGTTTAGCTTTGATAATGGCCTCGTGGAGAGTGCCGAAACGCGTCAGCGTTTAGTTTAGTGATAGTTGGGTCTGTGTGGCTTGTGTTGATTCGTGTAGTAGTGGAGGCGGAGGTGTTGCATGAAAACATACATTCGCCGCACAGATTAACTGTTTTTCACTTGTCGCGGGTGAGCAAAGTGATTGTTTTTAGCTCGATAGAATTATTTGTTGCCATCAGCCATTTCTTGGCATTATTTTTTTAATTGTGGTTCCTTGGTTATAAGGGGAGTGGACCACAACGCCTTGTCACTGGTAATGGCCGGTGGACGGTCGGCATTAGCTCTCTGCAAAACGAATAACCTGCCCTAATGCACGCAACCAACATTTTGTTTTGATTCGATCAAGACCTTGAGTGCTTTTTAGGAGCTGAACAGGTATTTAGTATTTTTGACAGTTGTCATTTGTTCCTGGGGACAGTTTTTAACCGACTTCAAAAAAGGAGGAGGTTCTACGTTCCACTGTTTTTTTTTTCTTTTTTTTTTGTATGTTCATCGATTACTCTGTCAATTGTAGACCGATTTTCAAAACTCTTTTTTTTACGTATTTACTATAGTGCCTAGTCGCTATGTAGTCAATCCTGATACATTGCACAGCCATGAAGTTGCTTATTATTGACAATGTTTTCAACCCCCGACGAAAACCCCTCGGTGTTATAAGTTTGACCTGTGTATCTGTGTATCTGTCTGTGGCATCATAGTTCCCAAACAGATGTACCGATTTCGATGCGGTTTTTTTTAATCGAAAGCTAGTTTAATAGAGATGGTTTTTAGCTAAGTTTCATTAAAATCGGTTCACCCGTTTTTGAAATATTGAACTTTGAAATGACAATGTCGGGGGTTTTTCAACTTTTCTAAGTTAGGTAAGGCTAGGTTATAACTTCATGATCTCAATTGAAAAATCTTTTTGTATTTTTTTTTTCAACTTTTTTTCTTTTACGGTTTTCCCGTGAATGTCAATTACATTTTTAATAAACTCACCGAAACATGAATATGCAGATAACCTAACCAACTTAGAAAAGTTGAAAAAATTCAAAATTCAATATTTCAAAAACGGGTGAACCGATTTTAATGAAACTTGGCTAAGAATCATTTCGATTACATTAGCTTTCGATTAAAAAAACCGCATCTAAATCGGTAAATCCGTTTGGGAGCTATAATGCCACAGACAGATACACAGATACATATGTCAAACTTATAACACCCCTCTTTTTTGTCGAGGGTTAAAAAATACCAACCCCGAGAATCGAACCCGCAACCGATGCCCGGGGTTGGCATTTTTCTGTTTTTTTTTTCTGTGTATTCATGTTTCGGTGAGTTTATTAAAAACATAATGTTAACTATGTTTGCCACGCGTTTCCTAAGAAGTGCCGCTAGAAAACCTGGTTTCAAAATAAAAACCGCAACCAAATCGGTTCACCCGTTTAAGAGCTACGGTGACACAGACAGCCACACACAGCGGTGAAACTCATAGCACCCCTTTTTGCATCGGGGGTTAAAAAAATACTTTCGGCTGGCTCTTCTAAAAACTTTAACTTTAATTTTGGTTTTGTTTATTTTAAAGATTTATTACAACAAAACAAACAAAAACAAAAAGAATAATAATAACAATAGTTAAATTTAGAACCGAAAACGGAATACGTCCCCGAGTCCGCTACCTCGGGGCGTGGTGCCCAAAAGGCTGGCGGCGGTGCCTCTTTGTATAGCAATGCCTATACGTTGGCCGAGGAACGCGCCAGCCCTTTGGTCACCTATAATTTTGATTAATTTAAGTTATTTATTTATTTTAATTTTAATTTATTACTTACATTTTAATGATAAGTAAAGACAGCCGGTGTAATTACGGGCACAAGAGGCATTTCATCTTAGCTTTTTATGTGGGCAACGCACCTGCGAACCCTCCGTGGTTACGGGTGCACTATGGGCAGTGGTAATCACTTACCATCAGGTGACCCACTTGCTCGCTTGCCTTCCTTGTCGTATTTAAAAAAGTATGCAAACACTTTATTGTACAAAAAAACAGAATAAAAACACAAGTAATGATTATTGTAATTGTGAAATTTATTAGGTAGGTACGGTCGATGGAAATTAATTCCTGACACACCATGGAACCTTTTCACAGTACATCTCATAGTGACATCGCATAGCTTGACAAGGAAAATCGTTATGACGTTTACTACGAAAATATTCTATGGTGGGTCAGGGATTAATTTCCCCGACTGTACATACTTATGGGCCACGGACCACCCTCTGGACACCAAATGCCAGGGCGAACGTTTCCGAAACGCATAATGCTCATTTGCACCTATAAATCTCTCTAGCCTCGAATCGCGGCTCGCTTCACGACGCATTCCCCCGGCCCGCTCACCGCGGCTTTTTCGTAATGACTTTCCAAGTAAATTATAGAAGATGCGGTGTCCAGAGGATGGTTGGTCCGGCTATGGGCACTGTTGCCTGAAAATAAGGATTTTTTATTTATTTTATCATATTTATAACTATGCCAAATCCCACACTCCTCCCTCCGCGCAGCATTCTTAAAGGGACCCAATGTTTCCTACCCTAACAGCGATAGGGCTGCCTCTGCCCCGCGTACCGGTCGCGCGTGAGAACCCGCACGGCACCCGCTGGCATCCATTGTGCCAGCCCTGTATCGCCAACCATTGTGCAACCCAGCCAGGAATCACCAACTGTTTATTGTCAAACTCCGCCAGTGGCCGTCAACTGTTTATTTGCAAACACGGCGCCGGACCGCCCGCGGTTATGTACCCCTGGTAACATGACTCTTCACGTATATTCAGTGCTAATACCAACTGTGCCACCGCTGGGGCGATTTATTGTTAGTTTGCTGGGCGAAAAGGTGTGTGATGAAAAAACCGGCCAAGCGCGAGTCGGATTTCACGTACCGATACATTTTTAGGGTTCCGCACCCAGAGGGTGAGAAACGGGACCCTAGTTACTAAGACTCCGCTGTCCGTCTGTCTGTCTGTCCGTCTGTCAACAGGCTGTATCTCATGAACAGTGATAGTTAGACAGTTGAAATTTTCACAGATGATGTATTTCTGTTGCCGCTATAACAGCACTTACTAAAAACAGAATAAAATGAAGTGGGGCTCCCATACAACAGTCATGATTGTTTTGCCGTTTTTATAGATAACTAGCTGTTGCCCGCGACTTCGTCCGCGTAGCTTTCGGTTATCGCTATCCCACGGGAACTATACAATTTTCCCGAGTAAAAAGTAGCCTATGTTATTCCTCAATATTCAAACCATCTTCTTACTAAATTTCATGTAGCTGGGTGTTGCGGTTTTCCCGTGAAGATGTAACAAACAGACAGAGAGACAGAGTTACTTTCGCATTTATAATATTAGTTAGGATTAGGATGGTAAGAAACCCTTTGTGCGCGAGTCCGACTCGTTTTTTTCTTCTTTTCGTGTTTTAATAGTGAAATCACTTCATCACTCAGGTACCCATATATAAGTAGTGTAGCTCGACAATGTTTCGAACTAATTCGATAAGTATTTCACTATGATTGAGTCTCACGGTAGTTTTATGTCATAAGGGGTGTTATCATTTTATATATAACGTGTGCATGTACAGTTGAATCATGATTCCTGACCCAACGTAGAACGATCTCACAATAAGTGTCATAATGATTTTCCTTGTCAGGCAATGCGATGTCACCATAACGTCTTCTACGATAACCTAACCAACTTAGAAAATTTCAAAAACCCTGACATTGTCATTTCAAAGTTCAATATTTCAAAAACGGGTGAACCGGTTTTAATGAAACTTAGCTAAAAAACGTTGCGATAAAACCAGCTTTCGATTACACAATAGTGCCATCTAATGAACAGAAAGAAAAAGCTGACAGCTCTATGGTTCTTAGAATATTTTCATCAAATCAGTTCACCCGTTTTTGAAATACTGAAGTTATAAATGAAACAGTTGGGTGTTTCAAATTGCTGCTGCTCAGCGGCAGGATTAAGTAGTACGACAGAGAAATATTTCTTACAAACTTTAATACACCCAGTTTCTTTTATTGCTGTTTACAACACAACAATGCATTCCGAAACAAAAACGGCTCTTGACTCTAGTGTCAAAATACAAAATACAATACGAAAACAAAAAATAACACTAAAAAACTCAACACACCGCGTGGCCAATGACAGAGCACTCAACGTTTAAAAACACTGACATTTCAATATGCGCGCGCGCTCTCGAGCCACAATGCGATGTATTTATTTGTTCTGTCAAGGGTTATACACCCCTTACAGTTTATTCGAGGGCTGTCAACACGAACATTATAAAGGATTACGAACTAGTCATTAATTCAACTTGAACTTTCCGCTACTTTGAATGTAACATTTCGAACGAATAGTACGTTACCAATACGTGCCGCTGGAAGCGCTGCCGACTTATAGTTAGTATAGTTAAGACATTAACGCGAATGCGATGGAGACGTTTTCTTATATCAAATACTACATCGAGGGCTCAGTGAGAACACGAAATAGCAGCGCCATAATTTAACTAATAAATAAATAAATATCATGGAACAGTTGACACCAATTGACCTAGTCCCAAACTAGGCAAGGCCTGTACTATGGGTACTTAGACAACGGATAAACATACTTCTAAATATAAATACTTACATACTTATACACATATTAAACATACAAGACCCGAGAACAAACATTCGTATTAATAACACAAACATCTGCCCCGACCGGGGATCGAACCCGGGACCTCAAGTATCATAGTCAGGGACTCTAACCACTAGGCTATCCGGTCGTCAAATTACTTCGTCTGTTCGCGAATTTTTTGGAAGAAACGTGACCTGAAAAAAATGTGTTTACTTTAATCAAACAATAAATCCAAATTGACAACCCTATCCGCTAAGTAATGCAACGCTCGGCTAAACCCTAATCTCACTAATCTTTATCCAAAGCAATTTAATACCTCAACCCTTAACAACAAGATTCAATTTAGCTTATGCATACATAACCAATTAGTTTGATATAATTTAAACTTTAAGGGTACGGGATAGAGTTAATTTTGAAGTCACGATTGTTACTTAGATAAGTTGATGTTACGCGCTGTTGAGCATCAAATCGCATAATTTTGCGGGTTTGCACTGTTAGTATGTTTATCTGTTCGTACGAAGCGGCTAAACGAATTAAGTGTTTTATTTTTTTACCGCAGGTATATTTATAATAGAAACATTGAATTGACACTAGTCTAGTGTGCCAAAAATTTAAAAATACGACAGTGAATGCAAGTACCCTTATGGAAAATCTGTGTAATGTTAAGGTAACGCCCTAATGTTCGACACTGGACCTATAGTTAGCACCTTCGATATTCGTCATCACTCATCATCATCATCATATCCGCCGGCAGTTTTAAATGATTCGCGGTTAATTGCATTAGACATAATGAAAACGGGATATTGACTGCGATTACCTTATAGGTTTGATGAGCTCCCGATATTTCGGCGCAGTTACATGCATCATGATCACGGGCAAACAAAATAAGGTAGGTAATCGCGGTGAATATCCCGTTGTCAATAAGTCTGACGGCTGCACTGCTTATAATTTCAAGCTATTTTAATATCAAAGTATTTATAATTAGCTAGTTTTTTTTATTTTACAAGCTTGTATTTAACTTGCAATGTTTTTACGTATGTCTTGTATGTGTGTTTGTATAAAATCCTGGAAGTTAAATTTGACCCCCTTCCCGATGGTCGATTTATCTGAAGTTTTTCATGTCTATGTGAGTTTGGTGACAGTGCAATAGTCTGGTAGTGGAATTCTGGTGGTGCGGCCAGGATAGTCTCCACAGGAGGGAACTCACGGTCAAAGGCAGCGACTTGAAATTTGGTATGCATGTTAGTTAGATGACAATACACGTACAGACTACAAAAAGTACAGTTGGTAAAAAAGCTTATTTCAAAAATGTTTTTTTGTTGTTGGGTTATCATAATTTTGTTTTATTAGCACTGACAAACGGCTGACAGACGACTAACCGATTATGATGTTACGACAATCGATTTGTTCAACGCTAAAAACCGTTAACACACCACCACAGTCAACTAAATCTCACAAATACCGTATCCGCATTTCATGACCCACATCCCAAACAGAAAAAAAAAAAAAAAAGATAAACAGAAAAAAAAAAAGATCGTGGCTCATAATAAACTGTCTAACCACAACAAACGATTGTACAACGAATATAAAGATGTCGAACAACAATGCAGAAATACACACAATATAATTGTCAACTTCCATTTGTCAACGCACCCTGTGTAACCCGCTGCACTCAGAAATGGACCTTAACCTCAACGCGTAAGCTCGAGAGTGTAACGGCTAGTTACTTCCGCCATGCCATCTGCAACTTTATACAATATATTTATAGGTCAGGGGTTTTAGGGTTCCGTAACCGAGGGCACTTTTACTAACACTCCGCTGTCTGTATGTCCGTCCGCAATTTCCACAGAATACGTATTTACCAAGGTCGCAAAGCAACAAATATTTTATTAGTTTAATTTAAACAAAAACCTTGCGAGCTCATTTTCGAAGTTTCTTTTTTCAAAAAACGAATCGACCAAAATTCTATACGTATAATTTTACAGAATCTGATTACAAAATTTGAAAATGTGAAATGTGAAAGAGATAGTTAGAGATAGAAGAAAACAGCCGGTTAAAGTGTCTATGACACTGTCATAAGATTGATGTTTGCCTGGCTCGTGGGAAAGGTTTTTCTACTAGGTACCTGCCTATGTCTATACTTTTCCGTTGTACAGAACGACTCGTACGCAAGTCCGACTCGCATTTGGCCGGTTTTGTCGCCATACACCTCAATGGGTAGGTACTTGCATTGTTCAAACACGAATACAAGTTTGCATGTTGCCAGTTTCCTATGGATGAAAAAAAAAGTTTTTGAACGCAATGACCCAGAAACAAATTGTCTGGAACATTTAGACGTCCCCCTGTGGTTAGCTGTTGCCGCCTTTAAGTTGCAATCAAAGCTGTTTTGACTACTGCAACGTAGTACGAAATATGTATAATCTTGTAAGCCTCCTATTAGTCAGTAATAAACACGGACCAACCACCCTCTGGACACAGCATCTTTTATAATTTACTTCGAAAGTCATTACGAAAAAAGTCGCGGCGAGCGGGCCGGGGGAACGCGTCGCAATTGGTTCATAGCTTGTCATCTCGCTTGTCATCTGGTCGAAAGAGTGAGTCGCGATTCAATACTACAGAGATTTATAGGTGCAAATGAGCTTATGCGTTTCGGAAACGTTCACCCTGACATTTGGTGTCCAGAGGGTGGTTGGTCCGTGGTAATAAAGCATAGTCAAAGTGACATCTCGTCTTTCTTTGACGGTGAGGATCCCATCTTGCTTAATCAAATTATCGCGAACATTATATTAGCACTAATAGCACTGCCACTCCGAGTACCACGCAAATAGAGTACCTGTATGCAATAAAGTTCCGATTTTTTAACCACCGATTTTTGTCAGTCTCATTTTGTGGCCGCTGCGGTTGCTTAGCTACTTCTGCTACTGACTGTTGTGTACTATATAATACAGTCACTATCGTATTCTATGCTCCATTACAATCGATAGGTCAGGAATTAAAAGACAGATATACATATAGAAGATATCGATGTGCCGCCGCGTGCTCGTCAGACTATTGATAATTTTACTGTCAAGTAACAAGTTTTATTGTCAACAAAACGATACCTAACGCGGTTTTATCGCAGTAATGTTTCGATTGTTTAGTTAGGGTTCCGCAACTCAAAAGGAAATTAGAAAAATCGAAAAACCCCCGACATTGTCATTTCAAAGTTCAATGTTTCAAAAACGGGTTAATCGGTTTTAATGAAGCTTGGCTAAGAACCATCTCGATTAAACTGGCCTTCGAACAAAAAAACCGCATCGAAATCGGTCCATCCGTTTGGGAGCTATGATGCCACAGACAGATACACAGATACACATGTCAACACCCCTCTTTTCTGTCGGGGGTTAAAAACAGAGTGCCTAGTGCAAAAGACGAATGAAAAACACTATAGGTAACAATAGTTGCCTATTCGCGCACTTGCGGCATACGAGTCACAAGCGCGGCGTCACGGTCATGCCACCATGCCACTTCTGTCCTTTTTTACCCGACTGCGAAACGCAAAGGGGGGTAATGTGTTTAGCACACCCTATGTATGTATTTTATGAATTCTTTGCAGGTTAGGTTAAATCTTTTTAACCCCCGACGAAAAAGAGGGGTGTTATAAGTTTGACATGTGTATCTGTGTATCGTAGCTCGCAAGCGGATGGACCGATTTCGATGCGGCTTTTTTCAGTCCAAAGCTATTTTAATCGAGATGGTTTTTAGCTAAGTTTCATTAAAATCGGTTAACTCGTTTTTTGAAATATTGAACTTTGAAATTGGCAATGTCGGGGATTTTTCAACTTTTATAAGTTGGTTATTAATCTTGTGTAATGATATTAAAATTACGTAGACAAAATATTTGGGGCACGTAGGTATTTATTTAAGTTCCATCGCACACAAACTTAATAAGTAAGTACTTCCAAAACGTCCATGGACTATAAACTCTTCGGAGGTGAATCAGATAATAAAATCTACATTACTTAGCTTAAAACAAACTCGTGTCGGCTAGATAGTATGGAAGAGCGTATTCAGTGGTCACGAGGTCATCGGAGAGGTGACTAACACGGCAGAAGCTTGTGCTGTCCTCTGCAATTATATGTTATCAGTAACGATAGCGTTTCGGCGTAATAAAGCGTACAATGAATTTTAAATTTGTATTAGAACCGAAACGCAGGACTGACGAGAATACGGCTACCCAGACGTCAGGAATTATCCTCACATAGGTATCAGGAATTGTAGCCATTTGCCAGAAATGCTGCCGCCGGTATACGAAAATGTCAAGATTATTTTGTTCATGGGACCTTTTTTTATTTAGGTAAAATACATCAATAGAAAACAAATCAAAACCTTCCGTAGTTCTTTTTACAAACTTACTTAAGTACAAACTACAGCTAATTTAACTATTAGGAATTTTGTCAGGTATTTAAAAAAATGTGTATGGTAACCCTAGACGACAGGAAACCCAATTCCTATTATTTAACTTCTAAATTAAGTGTTCCCTAAATATGTGTATAGAGTTGGCTTAAAAAACCTAGCATCCGGACCATAAAATATTATTAAAAAAAAACCCGGTTCCTTATAAACGAGACTTGGGCAGGGTTAGACCATTCGGACAGCAGATTGCAGCTATGTACTAGTAACAAGCGTTTCTTTTAATAAGGACCCTATTTTATGTGGGAAAGGCCAATCCATCTTTGCCAAAAAGTCCCCAGGGTAAAGTACCTACCGGTATTTGTCGTATATTTACCGGTAGTTAGCAAAGTAACATTATTTTGGTAACGATATCCCACATCAACACAAAACGACGTTGCCAACTCTATCTACTAGCTACACCCTTCTCCCTTCAACACCACATGTGAGAAAGAGAAAGACAAGACGTACCTAATGTTATAAATCCCTGTAAAACATTTCGTTACCAACTATTCACAAAACAACGTTAACTATTACCGGGATACTATGATACCGGTAACCGGTACTTACTATGTAATACATTTATGCCGGTATTTTGGTCTGAAGGTTGCACAGTTTCTGTGATTTTGTTTTAACACGGGGGCTTAATTTTCAACGCCCGATAAAAAAGAGGGGTGTTATAAGTTTGACATGTGTATCTGTGTATCTGTCTGTGGCATGATAGCTCAAAAACGGGTATACCGATTTCGGTGCGGTTTTTTTCAGTCGAAAGCTATTTTAATCGAGATGGTTCGTAGCTAAGTTTCATTGAAATAGGTTGACCCGTTTTTGAAATATTGAACTTTAAAATGACAATGTCGGGGGTTTTTCAACTTCTCTAAGTTGGTTGTGTACGTACCTTGTCTATACCAGTGTTCACTCATTGTTCTTGCTGTGTAGGAGTTTAATATATCTCTATATATGTTTATCAGACAGCCGCCCATAAGCTCGCTTAGTTCAGAATCAGATGACCGTGTCAGAGATACCCCAGATAGATAACAAGTGTCTAAAACTTCATTATTTACTTAAACATAATATTGTGATTCCTTCACATTAGGATACGTTAAGTGGAAGTGATACAAAGAATTATCTCTTAGTCTAAACGAACACCTACAAATGAAGTTGCAATAAGAAAGAAGTGAAATAAGCGAAGGAAACGAGGTCCATGCAGCCAATTGAAAAGCTGAACCTTATTCTGTTTTATAAAATAATTTTAGTTTTCTTGTCTGTTTTACAACTTTACTTTTCTCTTGTATAACTGTTTTTTGTCTACTTATTGTCTTTATTGTTTATTTGTTAAATTACTTACCTCTTCCCTTTTCACCGTCATGTGTACACTGTTTTTGTCTTCGTTTTAAGGTTTAGTTTTAAATCGGGGTCCCTCTGAAAACCAGCGCTGTGGCCCCAGCCGCGGCACAATGCTGAGAAGGATCCTGTTCTACGTCTTTGTTCACTTCTTTTAATTGTTTTTTATCATAAATATTTAATTATTTTTCTATTTCTATTTCCATTTCTAAATTTTACCCCGCTTTTGAGTCTAACAACGGGGCTGAACTTCACACTAACTAGAATAAATACAGTGATTTTGCTTTTGCAGGGGGCAAGGCATCGTAGTGCATGTACTGGTCCGTCCATGGCGTTGAGTCTTAACGGAGAGGATCACGCAAGTAAGTTACTATTGGTATCAGTTTAAATAAACCGGTCAGAAGCAGTCAGACTCTCGCACCGAGGGTTCCGAGTTATCATCTAGCATATTTGTGCTAGTTTACGTAGAGTCCCCACATTTAGATGGACAAGCGGAAAGCACTATCTCATCTCAGCGTCTTATACCTAGTGGCACTAATTATTTTTTTGATGATTTCTGAAAAATTGTGCTATTTATTGACATTGTTTTATTTTTTCTGTAATAATTTCTGCAAATGTACCAAGGGCACCTTTTTACCATTTCGGTTCGCAATCCTAAAAAGACGTCATAATTCGAAACACCGGTAACCCGTAACGGATCTAAAAATCTTAATGTATCTGGTCGTCGCTATAAATAATAATCGCACATATATTATGTCACCGTTCATACATAAATACGTCTAGCGATACAAGCTGTTATCAGCCGAGGTTACCCCACAAAACTATATGTCATACTTATATGTTTAGGGAGTTGATACGATAACTCACAAATAGTTCGCATTGTAACGCTAACTGTTACTTCAGTAAGATATTCACACCCATTCCCAACAGCCAATGTAAGTATATCTTGCATGCAATGTAAGATCTTTAATAAATTACCAGCAACAATTTTAAGATTGCTACCAAAAATTACGAAACAGCTATAACATGCCCCCGGCCGCACTCCTAATAATACTCAAGCTACCTATGCAGTACTTATAATGAGCTAGTTTTTTTTCTTTTTAGATACAATACAATACAATAACTCTTTATTGAACACCACATAACAGTCAAAACAAGAAATAAGGCTCAAAGAAAATACAAGGTAGCAATGGGCGGCCTTATCGCTACAGAGCGATCTCTATCAGGCAACAATAATGGAATAAAGGTAATAACAAGGTAGATAATTGTTTTTGCAGTCGGGTTTTTGCTTTTAAATATTTTTTTCTATTTTGTTTATTATTGTGGTGTTCAATAAAGAGTTCTTGTATTGTATTGTATTGTATATTTATTTGTAAGGGCCGCTTTTCGTACAAGGGTTCCGCGCGGTCGAACGATAACGCAATGACCCGGACGCTGATAGCCGACATGCGCATGCTCGTACCAAAGTGCGCGGATCACGCATCGCACCTTCGATGTTTTGGCGATTGTGATAGGAGAGCGCAGACGCACGGGCGTGGGATCCGGCTTCTGTATGGAATTTTGTGAACACTATTAGCGCTCTAACCCGGGATTAACGTAACTTCTAATTATTCAAATCATCATCTTGCCGAGTGGACAATCTTTGGGACCATAGAGTAAATAAATAAATATCATGGGACAATTGACACCAATTGACCTAGTCCCAAACTAGGCAAAGCCTGTACTATGGGTACTAGACAACGGATAATCATACTTATATAGATAAATACATACTTATATACATATTAAACATCCAAGACCCGAGAACAAACATTCGTATTCATCATACAAACATCTGCCCCGACCGGGGATCGAACCCAGGACCGCAAGCTTCATAATCAGGGTCTCTAACCACTAGGTTAAAGGCTAACCGGTCGTCAAGAGTTTAGGTCGGAGTGCTGGTGTGGAGACCACGGACCACAAGAAGAAGTGTGGGCAGACCCCAGTTGAGATGGTCGGATGACATAAAGAGTTAGGCTTAAGAAGACAGAGAATAGGTAGGAGTGGAGGAGATTAGGAGAGGGTTACAGCCAGCAGTGGACAGAAAAAGCCTGAAAAAGAAGAAGAAGGAAGATCATCATGTCAGCCGAAAGTCGGACATAGGCCTCCCCCAAGGCGCTCCACTCAGAGCGGTCTTTGCTACCTATTATGCAAGTATGTCAAGTTAACTTTTAACGCGAAAGTACCGTGAGATTCAATCATAGTGAAACAAAGATCACTTACGTATGTCAGTCGAGTATAGCCCGACATGTTTCACATGTGACATGTGTCTCGCCACCGGCGTAGCGTGTGCTCCCAGAGGAAGGAGTACGGATTAGTCCGAAACATGTCGGGCAGTACTCGACTGACATACGTGAGTGATCCGTTTGTTTCACTATGTCAAGTTAACCCTGGATTAGTGTAAAAATCTGGTCGGTGCAAGTCGACCTTGGTAAATGATTATTAAACAAAAGCTCTTGCAGTTTCAAAAACCAAGACATTTTTTAATTTTTAATTTCCTGCTTTTGAGTTTAAGAAAAACACTTAACGGTTGGATGGTGTTTTTTTGTTTTTCTTATCTTTAATAAAACTCATATATTAAGCAATATTCTTTTAAGTCATAGACAAAGCTCCATACAAATTTGCCCATTTTATAGTATCAGTTCATGTGTTAACTCCGCAATGATCTCCAGACCACACTCCCAGCTCAAACCTAATAGAGCGTCATAACCAAACTATGATCACAGAACTGGTTAAATTTTTTTTCAACGGTAAATCAAAAACGTCGCTTCTCCCATGGGAATGATATAACATTCCGAAACTGTCCACATCTATAGCAATGATTAGCACAACAGTAACGGCTAAGTAACACAATTAGCATTTTTCGGCTTTGGCCATCGCCCTGGGCCGTGAGACAATGAGATCGAGGCGATACGGGACGCGGTGCGAGTTACAAGAGAAGAGCATTTTGTCGCTTGTCGCGCAGTGCGTCTCTTTCATAGTGATGGATTCAGTGAAGGACGCACTGAGTGGCAAGTTACAAAATGGCGCGCGTGCTAGCCCCCTACTGCTACAGTTTCAACCATAAGGCAGACAGACAGGAAGCACTAGAATTTTTCTGCCACTTTTCAAGGGGAACGAGGTACACATGTACAACACACGTCTGCACTCAAGTCAAACTTTGTTACGTTCCTACAAACGCATACTAAAACTGTCACACAAATGCCAAAACACGCACACAATCAAAAGACCCTGTGCATTTTGCACAGACTTAATGTCAACGTTTTGGCAGAGGGGAAATCGCGCGTGAACGACTCCATTCTTTTCCTTCCCTAAGTTTTCAACCAATTTTCTGAAGCAATTCGAATTTCAAGAGAAGAGGAATTTTTATGACAATTCAATTTCCGGATTACGTGTTATTTGTCGTAACAAACATACTATGAAGATAGTACGTTGCCAATACGCGCCGCTAGAGGAGCTGCCGATTTGCCCATAGTGATTAAGACGTCAACGCGAACGCGATCGAGACGTTTTCTCGTGGCAAAAGTTACATTAGAAGCTCAGATCAGATCAATGTTAAATAGTATGAGAATGAGAATTGTTTCCTGTCGATACGAGCCAATAGTGGTGCTACCAATTTGCCCATAGTAATTCAGACGTAAACGCAAAAGCGATCGAGACGTTTTTATTGGTTGTTGATTACACTAGCTAGACGCTCTGATCTTGTGACTTGCGCCGTACTATTATGAATGAAGCGTTAGAACGCTCGAGCGATTGCAACAAAGGGATTAAACTTAACCAGCTGTTTTCTTGTTCCGCTATCCTGCTTGTTCTTTACGAAGATTAACGTAACCTGTCATACGGTACTACTAAGCTCATCATCATCACCAGCCTTTTTACCTCTCACTCCTGGGCACAGGCCTCTCAGTAGGACAGGGCTTGGGCTATAGGTCCTATCTGGGCCCAGTGCGGATTGGGAACTTCACACATCGTTGAATTGCTTTGCAGGAGTGTGCAAGTGTCCTCAATATGTTTTTCTTCACCGAAAACCTCATGATAAATTACAAATGTAATTTCGCACTTGAATTCCGAAAAACTCAGAGGTGCAGGCCGGGGCTCGAGCCCACGACCCTCTACTTGAGAGGCCATAGGTCAAACTAGGCTACTGATGATACTAAGATATTGCAGGTAAAGCGGTGATACCATCAGTCTTTGAATGCTATGGCGTAGTATGTTGGTGAATCGAAGAATTGGCGATATATAACGCAATGCTATATTTACTAATGATTCAACTTAGAAAAGACATAATACACTCCTTTCAACGAGTAGTCGTGAAGAAATATATCCAGTATGTTGCAATATCCATCTTTGTGAACCTGTATTATCAAATATTTTTCGAGGTTCGATCCTCGGTCGGGGCAAATGTTTGTATGATCAATACGAATGTATGTTCTCGGGTCTTGGCTGTTGAAGTACGTATTTATCCGTTATCTAGTACCCATAGCTACAGGCCTTGTCTAGCTTGGGACTAGGTCAATTGGTGTCAACTTGTCCCACGATATTTATTTAAATATTTATTTATTTGTGTAGAGAATCCCAACCAAGTAAGTATATGTAGGTATGTTTCTCAGAAGGTCAATGTGAAATTGGTTTGTGAGTAAACAATGTTGAGAATGTTTTGCTGTTTGATGTCTGTTCTCTTCTACCACGGTTACATAAAATCCGTCAATGCCTAGAACCATAGTGGTATTACTCTGTATTGTGACAGAGTTGCGTTCAAGTCACTTAAGTGACCTAGCTATTGAAGCTGCGAATATGAGAATAACCTACAGGACCCTTTTATCGTTATAATTTTACATTGCTATGATTATGTACGACTGTGATATCTGTCCTAATTTCAAAATCGCTACCAATGTGACATTGGCATTCCGTCATGCAAACGATAATGGTCTTTTGCCCGCCTACGTAGGGAGCACATTGCCATGTGGGCAACAGATGTGGTCGAAAGATAAATTAATGGAGAATGGAACGTGTATGGGCATCACGTGGATTGCGCAGACAACGATTCTGTATAAAAAAGTTTTACTGCGCATCACTGAATTTGTTTCTATAAATAGCCACATCAACACCGGGAAAAACAGCAAAAAAAAATGTGAATGTGTTCATCATACGCCTTATAGTCTATTGCAGAGTGTATAAGGAGTGTCAATAGGCAATGCGTCGTTTTTGATAGCTGTGGTGAGCCAATACGAGAGCAGCAATGATATTATGAGTAAAGATGCGTCATATACTCACAAAACAATCGAAAAACGTGTCCCAAACATGTTGATGTTTGCGCGCAAGTTTGGACCTAATAAGAAAGCGATTGAGGCCAAAGAGGCTACAATTGCTGATGACATATCTACCTCTTTTTTATATTGTTGGGGAGCGGCATATTCGACCGCAAGCCTGTTAGTTAAATAATGATTATGAGGCGCGCGGAGAACCAGAGAGGAGTTGATGTCTTTTGAATCGCTTATTTGATGGTGCCCTAAACATTATACATACAAATATGTTAAAATAATCAAGATAAAGTGAATGTCCCGGTGCTCGGCGCCGTGTCAGTAATTTGCACCGGCAATTTTAATTAATGGAAATAAATTAGATATGTGGAGCATCAATTAATTGAAATTATAGGGTATACTTTAAGTACGATCAAGGTAGACAAGATTTATTCATGAGCAAACAAAATTAATTATAAAACCAATTAAAATAAAACTAGAAATATAAACTAAAACCTAATACTAATAAAATATAAAAACGGCCCCTGCGGCATGGTTCCAAGAAAGCTGGGAGCATTTCCTCGCTGTATGGCGACGCCAATACGTTGTGCAAGGAAACTGCCAGCCCTCTTGTCCCCGGTGACGTCGATCAGTCGCTTTACCAGTTAAAGACAAGAAAGGGATTGTCAATTTTAGAAAGAGACGCAACATGTTTGCATCCCATTTGATCCGTTGCAATGGTCAGTTATGTATGCATTTGATATCTAGTGCCAAGGGCAAACAGACGAAGATGATTGTAGTTAAGAGCACAAGGAATACTGAGAACTATCAAGGACGATAAAACCAAGAGGACACCCAATGACTGCACAATGCCGCGTTCTTTTAAAGTAATAAGCATGGCGTAGCCGTAAAAAACATTAAAAAAAGAAATGGCAGAATGTCGAGGATCCGGGTTCGATTCCCGGGATTAGCATTTTCTGTTTTTTTTTTTCTGTGTATTCATGTTTAAGGGTGTATTTGAAAAGTTTAATTAAGAATATTGTTCACAATCACGTTTTTAATCTTTGGGATATTTGAAACTTTAATTGTGGCTTGAAATACTAAACTGATGTTTCAAATACTGAACGAGATATTTAGAATCTAAAGAAGCATGGATAGCCTAGGAAGCCCCTTAATGTTAAAGTAACCCAATCAGAATCCCGTGTTCCCAGTATTATGCAGATGCGTGGACGCTGAAATTGCTGCAGAATTTTAATTGGGTAGCACTTGACCTTAGGTCCGTAAAAACGCTCGCGTGACTCTCGCTAATCCGTCAAGGTGTGCGCGGGCGCATGCCCCGTGACGTCACGCGAGCAGGGCTGCCGGGAGCGGGGAAATCGGGAGTCTCCAATTACTATAGGGTAAATTACCCCATTAATATGAGGTAAATTGCGAGTAACTAGCCTCTTTAGAAAATGCCATCTAGTTACTGGCCACCAATATTTTGCATGGCGATACTGAATATGAATAAGACATAATGAAAACGGGATATTGACCGCGATTACCTTAAGTCAAGGAGGATAGTATACGGAGTGTCAAAGCCCATACTTCGAATCGTTCCCCGCAGTCATGTTAAAATTCAGGCAATTTCTAGATGGCGCCAAGGTCGTAGCCAGCGGGTCAAATAATAACAAAACAGCGGTACGAATGTGTCACTCAAGCAAGGTAGATGGCGCTGAATGTAAATAAGAAGGATTCAAAGTATGGGCTTTGTCCATCCGTTTACTTTCCATGATCCTTCTCTTAAGTATAAATTTGATAGGTTTGGGTTATGTGTACCTGGTGTACTTAAAGAAATTACTTAACCGCTAATCATTAAAAAAAAAACTGTTGTTGAGTATGAATACTTTCTGAATACTCCAGGGTACCAGTTCTAGATAGGGTAAATTACCAGTAACTGGCCACTTTAGAAAATGCCATCTAGTTACTGGCCACCAATTTTGCATGACGATACAGTTGGAGCACGGACCAATCACCCTATGGACACCGCATCTTCTATAAAAGCTGTTTTGACTACTGTAACGTAGTACGAAACATGTATAATCTTGTAAGCCTCCTATTAGTCAGTAATAAACACGGCCCAACCACCCTCTGGACACCGCATCTTTTATAATTTACTTAAAAAGTCATTAGTCATTATTGTTATAGACATAAGAGCTTGTGCAGATCATTGTGACTGCTTCAGTTGCTTAGCAACTTCTGCTGCTGACCGTACCTCGACGTTTCGGACGTGACGTTACGTCCATGGCGCGGACCAACCACCCTCTGGACACCGCATCTTCTATAATTTACTTGGAAATTCATTACGAAAAAAGCCGCGGTGAGAGGGCCGGGGGAATGCGTCGTGATTGGTTCATAGCTTGTCATCTCGCTTGTCATCTGGTCGAAAGTGAGCCGCGATTCGTGGCTGAAGAGATTTATAGGTGCAAATGAGCATGTGCGTTTCGGATACGTTCGTCCTGAGATTTGGTGTTCAGAGGGTGGTTGGTCCGTGAGTAGGAGGTTTCATTACAGACTGTCAAAAATTTGTTTAATCCTGGCCTGGCCTGCTAATAATTGCATTCAGGTATTTTTAATTTTGATTGACATGTTTGATTATGTCGTAGGTACTCTGTTTTTTCCTCCTGTGCGGACTAAATGCCAATGTATCCTAATCCTATTTTAAATGCGAAAGTAACTCTGTCTCTCTGTCTGTCTGTTTGTTACCTCTTCACGGGAAAACCGGTACACCAATTTAAATTGCTTCTATAAAAGGTTATGGTCCAATACAAAACAGGGAAACGTTGTTTTTATATATTTCGGTAAGTAAAAATCAAAAATTTTATACTGAGTATGAATAGGTTGTTTCAGAATAGTCCAGATAGGTACCAGTTCTGGTTAGGATAAGTTACCAATAACTGGCCATTTTAGAAAACATCATCTAGTTACTGGCCACAAATTTTGTATGCAGATACTGAGCATGAATACTTTCTTAATACTCCAGGTACCAGTTCTGGGTCTATGCATTTTAATTTAATCACATGGGTGAATCAACTTTTCGTTGCCACTCGTTGCCATGGAGATGTCCCCTGGGTAGCTCGTCTAAAATAAGATTATCTAAGGCACCACTCTGCGGGTGGTAGGACCTTGTGCGAGGTCCGTCTGGATCGCTACCACCATCTTACTCGCTAATCCTGCCGCTAAGCAGCAGTGCTTGCACTGTTGTGTTCCGGTGTGGAGAGTAAGACAGCCGGTGTAATTACGGGCACAAGAGGCATTTCATCTTAGCTCTCTAGGTTGGCAGCGCATCTGCAAGCCCTCCGGGGTTTCGCAGGTGTCTATGGACAGTGGTGATCACTTATCATCAGGTGACCCACTTGCTCGTTTCCCTTCCCCATTGAATAAAAAAAAAACTCCGTCAAATGTTAGGAACTTCGACAGTTATATGCCAATTCCTTCATGCTTCCATCTCCTAAGCATGCAAATCCTGACTTTTGGGGGAGTGGTGCCTTAGAAAATCTTATTTTAAACGACTTACGCAGGGGAGATCTCAATGGCAACAAATGGCAATGAAAAGTTGATTGACCCACATGCATTTCATTGTCTGACAGATTATATTGGCAAGGTGGCCAGTTACAGGGGAGTGGCCAGTAATGGGATAGTAATGGGACAACACAGAGGAGAGGTCGCCATTTACGAGACTGATAAATGTTGTTCGAGTCAAATGTTGCAATTAAAATTTCACCCACTTCCCGTGGTCGGATTCACTTGAAATTTGGTATAGATATGTAAGTTAAGTGACAATACAAGTACCGAGAACAAAAAGTACAGTTGGCAAAAAAAAACGGAACACTTTTTTGATGTAATTGATAAAACAATCTCGCCAACCCTATAGAAGTGAGTGAGATTTATACCACCTACATATTACCATTTTCGATGGTCGTTCGTGATAGTCACTGATGGATGGCCGGCTCGAGTGATAGTGATAAGCACATATATATGCATACATATAGTCTAAAGTGAGAACTTTATTACTTATCTCTGGGGTGTTATTTTCTAAAGTTGTTCACTAGTTCACCATTGAAGTGTCAAATTGGTTGTCAATTAGTACCGAAAAGTGACACCAGAGATTGACCCTGTTATTCATGAACCTATATTAACTAAAATGCCGTTAAAGTTCGTTTGTCCCTTTTTGTCACATTGACATTTTCGTTAGTAAGAAGACAAAACCTAGTTTAGCTAATAGAGGCTTGAGTGACGTTTATGAATAAGGGCATTTGTCTGTAGTAGAGAATACACTACTGTACAGTTTAAGAGAAAATCCTGGTAATTCTACATTATACCAGCATTTTTTAAACAATTTATTTAACTTGGGTTTTTGAAAGTTACATGTAACATGCCACTACAGTTTCTTGAGATTACCCTTTCAATTTTCACCGCGCGTATTTCTACAAATGCCTAATTTTTTTTCCAAATGCCAAAACAAATAAAGTACATAACACAGGATGTGTTTTAGTGAACCGACAAGAATTCATCAAAATGCACCCTTTACAGGTTAAGTGAATAGTTTTCACATCATGAAGAATGACAGTTTTAAATGATTCGCGGTTAACTGCATTAGACATAACGAAAACGGGATATTGACCGCGATTACCTTATACGTAGGTTTGATGAGCTCCCGATATTTCGACGCAGTTACATGCATCATGATTACGGGCAAGCTGACGAAACGAGTGTAGATACTAATGTTGCGCAGACCGGGCTCTGTCTACCCGCATTTTTGCGCGCCGACTGCTACAAAACCTACCAACCACTGATCAAACCTGTAAGGTGATCGCGGTCAATATCCCGTTTTCATTAAATCTAATGCAGGTCATGGTACACTTTGACATTTAAAAACATTTCTCAATTTAACTAGGGATTAAAAAAGTCCACTTTTTAAACTAGGCTGTGACCGCGCCAAGTTCCTCTTTTAACCCCCGACGAAAAAGAGGAGTGTTATAAGTTTGACATGTGTATCTGTGTGTCTGTGTGTCTGTGTATCTGTGTATCTGTCTGTGGCATCATAGCCCCCAAACGGGTGGACCGATTTCAATGCGGTTTTTTCAATCGAAAGCTAGTTTATAGTTTAATCGCGGTCAATATCCCGTTTTCGTTATGTCTAATGCAATTAACCGCGAATCATTTAAAACTGTTATTCGAGATGGTTCTTAGCGAAGTTTCATAAAAATCGGTTCACCCGTTTTTGATTGAAACATTGAACTTTGAAATGACAATGTCGGGGGTTTTTCAACATTTCTAAGTTGGTCAGATTATGACAAAGTAAACAAGTTTTTCCACTGACAGCTGAAAACCTCAGATTCCCACTCCGCTGTACTAAACATCCGTTATCAAAAGACGTATAAAAAAATAGTTATCGAGTAAAGCAATACACGGAGATGACAGATACGGCCCCCAGGGGGCGTGTTAACTGCACGCGGGGTAATTAAAGTCCATACTAATCTCTTCGATGAATAAAATGTTATAATCTTACTGTATCCAGCGGGATATTTAAGTGACATTCCTAAGCGCGTCCGCTGCTGACGATGCGTACAAAGCCCTTAGTTGTAGGTAAATATCACGTTCAGAAACGTTTTGATCGCGTTTGCGATATGTCAAATACTATAAGAACAGCGTCTAGTCCACTCGTGATCTCAGTAGGAGTATCATTTTGTATTTTTTCTCCCAATTTTTTATTTTTACGGTTTTCCCGTGAATATCAATTATATTTTTTTATAAACTCACTGAAACATGAATACACAGAAAAAAACCAGAAAAATGCCAACCCCGGGAATCGAACCCGGATCCTCGACACTCCGGGTCGTGTGCCTTTCCCCTACACCACGGCTGGACATAAAAAAAAACTGCACTGCAAAAAGTGATAAAAACAAGCTAAGATTTGAATACATGGAAAAAATTCAGCCTTTCCTCTATGTCCAGCCGTGGTGTAGGGGAAAGGCACACGACCCGGAGTGGCGAGGATCCGGGTTCGATTCCCGGGGTTGGCATTTTTCTGGTTTTTTTCTGTGTATTCATGTTTCACTGAGTTTATATAAAAAATATAAGCGTCTAGTCTGATCTAATTAACGGCCAAAATTACGTCTCGATTGCGTTTGCGTTACGTTACGGGTGTCAAATAGAAAAAGAAAGAGAAATATGAGAATTGTTCGTTGTCAATATACGCCACTAGTGGCGCTGCTAATGAGTCCATAGTAATTCAGCCGTAAACGCGAACGCGATCTCTGTTTAACGTTAAATTCAAAACAACCAGGTAAAAACATAAAGAAAATACCGACAGTGTCTATGGCTATAACTAAATTTAAAAAACATTTAACACGCTTTTACCCGGACTTGGTATGTTTTTTACGCTACGAATTATCAATAGGGTTGAATCACCTAAGGCAGTTTCTGAACAAAAGCGACCTCTGACCTTACAGAGATCTAGCTGACAATGTTCTACCATTAGGGTGACCACGAGACGGGGTTTATACGGACAATTTAGTATTTTTAGCTTCGATCAATACAAGTTGTAGGTTAACTAGATGATGAGTCATAGCGTCGAAAACGGCAACGGTAAATAACGCCTCAATTGCAGAATGGGCTTTTATTGCACGTTATTGTAACAGCTTAAGGATTATATTCGATCATGCGATCGATGCTTCATTTGTACTTACTTCGTTTTTGTTCGTAGCTTTATCTATACCTAGGTAATTAATTATGAATCAAATTATTTTTTAGAATTTTTGCAACTATATAAACCGAGGTTTTTTTGGAATTTTAATGAAGTAAGTAAGTAAATGTTTCCTTGTTTGCCACCGACGCGGTATAAAAAAACTCTAATGAGCACGAGTTTTCTTTACTAAATGACAACCGGTTTAATTGTCACTTCAATGCTGTAACAGCCATGCAATTACCTTCGAGAATAACACCCCCAGTTCTGGTTACCCCATTTTCTGAGTCCTGAAACCAGTTTTACTTCATTTTGGAATTATATGTTTCAAACCTGACAGCCCTACCCTACGCTTGAGGTATGATTTTTCGTAACAGCAGAACAATGGTGGTTTCGCCGAGAGCTCTTGTTAGAAAATGGTTGAACGATTTGCATCTTTTGCTCCATGTAGGTCAAATGTAAACTAATTTTTTTTTTTTATACAGCGAGGAAGGCAAGCGAGCAAGTGGGTCACCTGATAGTAAGTGATCACCATTGCCCATAGACACCCGCAACTCCGGAGGGTTTGCAGATGCGTTGCCAACCTAGAGGGCTAAGATGAAATGCCTCTTGTGCCCGTAATTACACCGGCTGTCTTACTTTCCACACCGGAACACAACAGTGCAAGCAATGCTGCTTAGCGGCAGGATTAACGAGTAAGATGGTGGTAGCGATCCGGACGGTCCTCGCACAAGGTCCTACCACCTGCATAATAGTATAGCTTTAAAAACTGTATATTTTTTTTATTCAAAATAACTCATTCAACAAGAAGAATCTGTTAATTATGAAACCTGTTGACATGATTTCACGAGAATTGCTTGAGAAATGTGACTTGTACATAAGAACAGCCGGACAGTTGGACTCACGAAGGCATTTTGCAAGAGCTGGGTGACTACTATAAAATTCGAAAATCAAAGTTCCTAACGTATCGTTCCGCTCACTCTCGTATTGAATAATATTAGCGTGAACGGGACGGCACTACGCGAAGATCGAATTTTGCACCTCGTAGTACTTAGTAACTTACGTTAGGTCTTAGCTTGAAATGGAGTCGCTTCGCTCGCGCTCAACGCAAGTTTGGTAAAAAAACGGACAAAAACCTACAAAGAGTTATAGATTTAGTTTCTGAAATCTTGTCGAGTCGAATTTGTTATAGGTATGTGCTTTGATAGTGAAAAAAGTTATCCACGGGTCAAGCAAAAATCAATCTTATGTAAAGGGCACAAACACTTTGACATGCAAAAATATATCTCAATTTAACTATAATATCTAATCTATTTAGATCTTCCTTAAACGAAATAAAAATGAAGAACACTTCATTTCATATTTCAAAACAGATTTTTAACCGACTTCAGAAAAAGGAGCGTTTCAATTTGACTGTATGTTTTTTTAACCTGATCGCCCTGATACTTAATAAGCAGACTAACGTTTAACGTTTATCGGAGTAAGCTCATCCAGCAACTAAAATCGGGATTGTCAATGTCGTCAGAACAAGACATGAGCCACTCTTGATGCAACATGCATCCAAAAGCAGAATTAAAAGCCTTTTTTTTTCCTAAATCAAGCAAGACAAAATAGTCATCATAATCGTGACCAACGTTGGCAGCCAACAGCCAACACTGGCGTCAACCGTCCAACTAAAAACAATGGCCGTTCCCACATCTATCGCTTTACGTCATAATCTTTATTATAACATTATTCCGTGGTCTAGTTCGGGTCGGCACTAAAAAGTAATGGTTCACTTTATACAGTTTATTGAGTTAACAAAGACGCAGTAACCGAGGTGAGCGTGGTTAATGATGGGTGAGCGCTTCACCGAATTCTTTTGCACGACGCGTCGGTTCATCGAATTATGGTTCATCGAATGCCTCGTCGCTCCAATTTTTTTTTTATAAATGTGTGGCGTTTTTTTTTTGGCTATACAAATTTTCCATAATGGTTCTCAATCGGTTACATTTATGCTGGAGCAAAATAGATTTTTAAATTCGTAGGCGGTGCTAACTATTTATGAATCATTCTGGTCTGTAAAAAGGCATTTCTTATTTTTTTCATGTTACAGAATATCACTTAATAAAAAAATTCAATTCATAATTTCTTACTGAAATACAAAGTTACTACTAAATGTTACACCTACAGCTAAAAGTACTATTTACCGCATTCTAAAACAAATGCATTAAAAAAAAGCAGTTCAACGACCGACCTTCATTTGACATTGCCCCATTCTAATACAAAAGACATCAACGTGTGATTTTTTTTCATAATCAGTTTTGAGTATATGTTTGAACTGTCAGTTATATGTTGCCGCTGTACTGTTAACTGCAGTTTCTACTTGTAAAGTAGTTACCGTTAGTTGTGAAACGTATACAGACATACTCAAAAGTGGATTGGACCAAGGCCGGTCGGCACTTTCAATTTGCGATTTTATATTAAGTTATATTAACGTTTATGTCATATTTTAGATACATTATGATAATAACACACAGTTTGTTACCTAAAATTTACATCTGACAGCCGTTCTCAATATCCAATGTACCTACCTCTTGTTATTAGTGCACCTCTATAATACTCAAGGGAAAATTTTATTTATTTCAATTAAGCACAAACATAAATTACAATTCAGAAAATACACAATCAGTCAAACAAACCGCCCCGCGTCATTCCAGGCGCAAAGGTACCCAACACACTTGCCGCATTACCACGCTGAACTGCGATGGACAACCTCTGCACCAGAAATGACCCGGAGCGAGGGTCAAGACCTCTCTCGCTAAGTTGGTTATAGTTAAAATAGGTTTATGAATAACAGGGTGTATATCTCTCATGCCTAAGCGCGTGACCCAGATACGCAACTTTCCGCTGTTTGACGGTTTGCAGAAGTTTGCGTTTCTGTCCAACACGTCGCAGAACTTCCTCGTTGGTGACCTTCTGAGTCCAGGATAATGAATGGAATAACCTAACCAACTTAGAAAAGTTGAACAACCCCCGACATTGACATTTCAAAGTTCAATATTTCACAAACTGGTGAACCGAATTTAATGAGACTTAGCTAAGAACCATCTCGATTAAACTAGCTTTCAAACAAAAAAAAACCTCATCGAAATCGGTCCATTCGCTTGCGAGCTACGATGCCACAGACAGATACACAGACAGATACACAGACACACAGACACACAGACACACCCTCTTTTTCGTCGGGGGTTAAAAATAGAAACATATCGTTAACTTACCATTTAAGATTCCGCCATCACTAGTGATATTGATATTAATATCGTAAAATAATTCAAATGATTCTCAATTCGAAGTTTTAGAAGACATTTTGGAGCAGCTAAACCAGTATGTGATCTACAAATAACCCTACTAACGTGCACTCACACAACTGTAGCTGATACTGCACACTGGAGACCGTGAGAATTGATACACCCGTTTGGGAGCTATTTTGCCACAGACAGATACACAGATACACAGACACACAGATACACAGGTCAAACTTACAATACCCCTCTTTTTCGTTGGGGGTTAAATGACCGCCAGTGCCTCTTTAAGTATCTCAGTCCCGGCATTAAGGCGTACGCGCCTAGCGGAACAGAACCCCTATACAGCCCAGCGCAGTAAAGCGCTTTTAAAATACGCGCATGCGCTCCCTTACGGACTTTTATGAGTAGGCAACTTCAAGTGTCCGGGGACTTGTTTGATTTACACACGCATAACACGGTTTTACGACAGCATTTTATTGTTTCTCGTGCCCCGACCGTTGGAAGCTGATAATGTCATTTGAGATGCGCTAAAACACCAAGTTAAGTCTACCGCCGCTTCTATACGGCTTTTACGTGACTGTACCGTCGAGTAGTGGCATAGAGGTGATATTTGAGTGGTGTGCAAGTGACGTCTAAGTTGTGGATGCGGGCGTAAGTCGGTTTGAGATAAAGATTGCCGAACAGTTACAAACCTAGCTGTAGTAATTGAATAAATTATTTTTTTGATTAGTTTAGTAGCCAGGGAATGGCGGAGGAATTCGATTCACAGGCTGTTTTGTGAGTAATTATAAATGTTTGATTTGTTGTATGGGGTTTGTTCAAACCGATGCGGCCTAAACCCGACGACGTGGTCTGGTTTACCGGAGGATTTTTTTTTTACTTTTTTTTTTTCTCACTAATCCTGCCGCTAAGCAGCAGTGCTTGCACAGTTGTGTTCAGGTGTGGAGAGTAAGACAGTCGGTGTAATTACAGGCACAAGCAGCATTTCATTTTAGCTGTCCAGGTTGGCAACGCATCTGCAAGCCCTCCGGGGTTGCGGGTGTCTATGGGCAGTGGTGATCACTTACCATCACGTGACCCACTTGCTCGTTTGCCTTCCTCATCGTAGGATTAGCGAGTAAGATGGTGGTAGCGATCCGGACGGACATAGCACATGGTCCTACCACCCGCAACAGTTTACAGTTTATATTGGAAAAGTGGAAAAAGCCGTGATAGCCTAGTGGTTTGACCTATCGCCTCTGAAGCAGAGGGTCGTGGGTTCAAACCCCGGCTCGCACCTCTGAGTTTTTCGGAATTCATGTGCGAAATTACATTTGTAATTTATCATGAGCGTTTCGGTGAAGGAAAACATCGTGAGGAAACCTGCACACTCCTGCGAAGAAATTCAATGGTGTGTGTGAAGTTCCCAATCCGCACTGGGCCCGCGTGGGAACTATAGCCCAAGCTCTCTCATTCTGAGAGGAGGCCTGTGCCCAGCAGTGGGACGTAAATAGGCTGATGATGATGATGATTGGAAAAGTGGCCAATTACTGGGTTGTGGTCGGTAATAGGCGATTTACCCTCCTTCATCATCGCCAGCCTTTTTTACGTCCCACTGCTGGGCGCAGGCCTCATCTCAGAACGAGAGGGCTTGGGCTATAGTTCCCACGCGGGCCCAGGGCGGATTGGAAACTTCACACACACCATTGAATTTCTTCGCCGGAGTGTGCAGGTTTCTCACGATTTTTTCCTTCACCGAAAAGCTCATGATAAAGTACACATGTAATTCCGCACATAAATTGCGAAAAACTCAGAGGTGCGAGCCGGGGTTTGAACCCACGGCCCTCTGCTTGAGAGGCCATAGGTCAAACCACTGGGCTATCATGGCTTTTTTCAACCTTTTTTTTAATTTTTATTAAATTACTTACATAACGCCAAAATTAAAAAAAACACATGCCTACAAAGAGTTTATAACAATGTTGAAATGAAATGTTACTACTTTATCAGCTGTACCCCTAGTGTAATCGACGGCTAAAAATACGTCTCGATCGCGTTCGCGTTTACGTCTGAATCACTATGGGAAAAATGGCAGCGCCACTAGAGCGGCTAGTGTAATCGCCGACCTGGCCAAGAAATACGTCTCGATCGCGTTCGCGTTCAACAATTCTCATACTATTTGACACTTCAACGCAAAAGCGGTCGAGACATATTTTGTGCTTTTTGATTACACTAAGGGCATGTTATCAAAAAGCACAAAATACGTCTCGATCGCGTTTGCGTTAAAGTTTCAAAAAGTATGAGAATGAAATTGTTAAGCGCGAACGCGATCGAGACGTATTTCTTGGCCTGGTCGGCGATTACACTAGGCGCCCAGAATCCGAATTGACTGTACGAGTACGTTTAAGTATTTCGTTAAGACAAGTAAATAAATAAATAAAATGAGATTATCACGTTAATATCACTTATCGACAGTGGCAGGAACTGTAAAAATTGAATATAATGTCACCGGTGAAATTAAGTTAAGGAAGTATTTGAATAAACGAATTGGCCCAAGTTATGAGAAAAAAACGGCACCATAAATATTTAAATCAATACATTTTGCGATGGCGAGTAATCAAATATAGTTAAATATCATATTTATAGTGACCCTGATGACCGATGGGGTCAGAAGGTTCTCGAATGGCGTTCACGGACCGGGAGACGAGCTGTCGGTAGGCCTCCAACAAGATGGAGCGACGACCTAGTAAAGATTGCGGGACCGCGGTGGATGCGGAAGGCACAAGACCGTTCTGAGTGGAGGGCCTTGAGGGAGGCCGCCGGCCAGCAGTGGACGTCTTTCGGCTGACATGATGATGATGATGATATTTATAGTTTTCTATGCAGTTATTAAAGTACAAATTACAATTATTCTTGGTTAGACAAATCGTATTGATATAATAATAGGTACTATTGACTGTGAGCTGTGGACCTCGCGATCTCATTTTTGAACATTTTATTTTTTTTATAAATATAACGACAAGGAAATCCTACATAATTATCGAACCTGATCACAAAATTTCACGAAGATCGGGTTATTTTTGAACATTTTTAGTTTTTTCTTCTTTAAAAGAAAACAAAATACGAATTAACAATTAGCGTATTTGAAACTAAAATTTGGTATGAGGTTTCTCGATTTCGATACGACAACGTAACGTTACGCAGGATTCGTAAACTTCGAGCTCGGCCTACAGCGCCTACAGAAGGTCGAGCACAACTTTTCGAATCCTGCGTAACGTTACGGTTATCGTATCGAGATCGAGAAAAGTCATACTAAATTTTAGTTCCAAATACGCTCACGGGCGGGCGCTGTTCCAAACGTCATACAATCTCGATAACGTTTACTATTCGATTTTACGTGACGCAGGTTTCGAATATTCGTACTCGGGGTCGGCGGTCGCTTATGACTTGCTCGCGCGCCGCCCGCCGTCCCGTCGAGATCGGCCGTAGAGATGCGCCCGCGCTAGATTGCCCTGAGTTGTGGCCCGGGTGAGCCTTAAAACGTACATCAGTGCCCTAAGCACGACTTGTCGAATCCTGCGTCACGTAAACTCGAATAGTAAACTATAACGAGTTTGTATGACGTTTGGAACAGCGCCCGCCCGTGAGCGTACTTGGAACTAAAATTTAGTACGAGATTTCTCGATCTCGATACGATAACCGTAACGTAACGCAGGATTCGACAAGTCGTGCTTAGGGCACAGATAACCGGAACGTGTGACTAGACTGCTTGCTTTAATAGAAGAATTACCTCTGAGTTAGGCTTTTAACTCGGGGTTAACAGACTGAGGGACATATACCTATACTAACCAGCTATGTTAGAACAGAAAATTTCTCATTTTCAGGGTTCCGTACCTCAAAAGGAAAAAACGGAACCCTTATAGGATCACTTTGTTGTCTGTCTGTCTGTCAGTCTGTCTATCAAGACCCTTTTTCTCTGGAACGCGTGGAGGTAGTATGCTGAAGTTAATATCAAATACTCAAGCCCGCGGTCCCTTGAAGCTGTGAAAAAATCAAACTTCTAAGTCAACGCAATCAAAAGATAGAGTCATTAAAAAGGCTATTTCCATACAAATTGCCGAAATCCAAAAACCTAATGGGTACTTCCAGTTGTCCTAGAAACTTGAAATTTGGTATGAAGGTAGCTCTTATAGCGCAACCACTCCCAAAAGTCTCAAAACTTTAAATTGTTATGTCTGTCTGTAGATTTTGCAGAACAATATAAGTTGACCCCACACTGCGTTCATTTTACTTAGGGGCAGTGCTCTGCCAACACTGGACTTTTTAAAACACTACGGAAAAGCGTTAAAATCTTTCTACGGAACCCTCGTGCGCGAGTCTGACTCGCACTTGTCCGGTTTTTTTATTTCAAAAGACGAACCGACTAAAAACTTCTGTATAGTTATAGAACATGATCACATAATTTCACGATGATCGATTAATTTACAAACATTTTTCGTTTTTCTTTCTTTCATAAAAAAAAAAAACAAAAAAGAATCGACAAAAAATCAATTTATTTTGCGAACCCGCTCACAAAATTTAACGAGAATCGGATGAGAAATACGACATGTAAAGAAAACAGACAGAGAGACATACGAAAGCATTTTTGACCAAGCTGAAACTGAGACACTCGCTCACTTCGATCACTAGGTCAATTGATGATGATGATGATGTGTTCCTGTAATCCCAGCAAGGACATGGGGCTCGCAGTAGGGACTTCCATGCACCACGGTCCTGTGCTTCTAGGTTTATATTCCGAAAAAAAACGTCACTCCCTATGTTACTCTCACAAGTGAAACGAACCTAATGACACCTCATACGTTGAAATCAGGCTGTAGAGCATGCCAAATATTTACCCTGTTATTCATAAACCTATTTCAACTAAAATGCCGTTAAAGTTCATTTGTCCTTTTTTGTCACATTGACATTTCCGTTAGTAGGAAGAAGACAAAACCTATTTTAGCTAATAGAGGCTTGTGTGACGTTTATGAATAAGGCCATTTGACATGCATCCTAATCCTAACTAATATTATAAATGCGAAAATAACTCTGTCTCTCTGGCTCTGTGTCTTTCTGGCTCTCTGTCTCTTTGTCTTTCTGTATCTCTGTCTGTCTGTTACCTCTTTACGGGAAAACCGCTGCCCCAATCTAGCTGAAATTTGGTAAGAAGATAGTTTGAATATTAAGGAATAACATAGGCTACTTTTTATTCGGGAACATTGTATAGTTCTCGCGGGATAGCGATAACCGAAATCTACGCGGACGAAGTCGTGGGCAACAGCTAGTAATATTATCAATGCGAAAATAACTCTGTGTCTCTGTCTTTCTGTCTCTCTGTCTGTCTGTTTGTTACCTCTTCACGGGAAAACCGCTAAAAAATATTTACAGTGTGGCTAATTAATTACCACAGTCAAAACAACGTCCACTTTTACCAATTTTACAAAAAAAAATACCATGGTAATTGAAACCGAGATACAATCGGCGATCGTTTCGAGCGATAATAAAAGAGTTATTTGGCGCATTTCCTAAGGCTCCCTTAAATTTTTATCTACACAAAAATGTTGTTTTTACACTAAACAGAATTTTTTGGCGCTTAGAACCCCTCACCTTAACAAATTACGCTACTACAGAGCATTTATGACGGGAGATGGTATGACGGTCTACCTTGTGCCAAAAATATGGCAGCTAGTGACTCGGTACATCGGGAAATACTTTGTTGTGTGCTGGTTACGCACCAAAATGTTGCCTTACGAGTTTGTAACCTAACAAAATTCACCAGGATTGTAGCAGACGTGTGCTGAGGTGTTCTCCTAAGTTATTTACGGTTGTTTCAGTGTCCAAGTGTCAAATTAGCTGTCATATAGTATAACACTTTGACAGCCGCAAACGCAACGCTGTCACTTAAGAGAATGGCCCTTTGTGTGCCTCACTCCGCACTTAAACTGGTAGAAAATATAAGCGTAAACTTACTTAATTTTGACAGATTATAAGCAAGTGAGTAAGTAAACACTCTATTGTACAAAAAAAACAGGATAAAAACACAAGTTGCAAATAATCAAATTTGAGTACAAAGTTTGCCTTATCCCTTTAAGGGAACTCTACCACCTTATTTTCACCCCATTACCTTTGATATTAAGAGTGAAAATCCAATTTTTGGATGGCAGCAAGCAGTTTTTCTAAGTACATCTACTCTACGTAGATAAAAGCTACAGGCGACTCCGGTCCTTACTGCTGTACGGCGTACGCTCTCGACAGCGGTTCCCCGTGGTGACACATTCGAATTTACCTACTTCCTCACATCAAAGTTATGAAGCAACCAACGATAAGCATCTTAGATCTTTATCTTTAACGTACCTAAACATTAGTATGTAACATACCACAGGCACAGTGTACGAACAGTATGAAATCTGTAGACGCACAACTCACTGCGTTTGCACTCGAAGCAGCCCCCCTACTAAGTGCAAAATGCGAACTTCGTAAAGTTTGACTATATATTGGTAATTTTACAGAAGTCGAACAATTAATTCACTGCAACCAACAATGACATTGATACGAATTAAGAACCTCCTCCTTTTTTTTTAATCGTTTAAAAAGAGGTAGATAATGTCGTCAGCACGGCGAAAATGAAGCGCAGAAAAGGCTACAATTGTAGCCTCTTTGGCCTCGAATAAGACGTCCAAACTTGAGCGCAAATGTCAAAATATTCGGAACAAGTCTTTCGATTGTTTTGTAAACAGATGATGTATCTTTACTTATAATAACATTGATGGCAACAGTATGACAGAGCCAAATAAATGATACCACATTTATTTTAATAGTGCTGGACTCAGTTCACTTTTCATGCTTCCATTCGTTCAATAAGTCACATCACTATTTAATTTTCACCAAAATTTGACGATACCGAAACTGTCATTCGCTGTTGCAGTGAATTAGTTTTTCGACTATACGTAGAGTTGTGGAGTACCTACATTTCATTTTTCTTATTTTACGTACCTTGCATTTTTCTTGTTAACCCCCGAAGCAAAAAGAGGAGTGTTGTAAGTTTGACCTGTGTATCTGTATGACCTGTGGCATCGTAGCTTCTAAACAGATAACGGATTTGAACGCGGCTTTTTTATCAAGTTTCATAAAAAACCATTCAGCCGTTTTTGAGATACTGAACTCTGTAATATAAATTATGTTCCACCACAATGCTAAGTAGGTGATCTTTATATAGGTACTTCGTTTACTTTAGAATTAAAAAGAACAAAACAATCTTGACATGTATTTTTAATGAACAACGCTTTTGAAAAATACGTTACCGTTACGCATAAAACCATAACAATGCAAATAATTAAATCTCATTGTCATTTAGTTGTTGCTTGCTGTTACTTATTTTTAAAAGGCGTTTTTAAATAAAAAAACACGTTAAGATTGTTTAATTCTTTTTAATGCCACTACACAAATTCTCACGGTCTCCAGTGTGCAGTATCAGCTACAGTTGTGTGAGTGCACGTTAGTAGGGTTATTTGTAGATCACATACTGGTTTAGCTGCTCCAAAATGTCTTCTAAAACTTCGAATTGAGAATCATTTGAATTATTTTACGATATTAATATCAATATCACTAGTGATGGCGGAATCTTAAATGGTAAGTTAACGATATGTTTCTATTTTTAACCCCCGACGAAAAAGAGGGTGTGTCTGTGTGTCTGTGTGTCTGTGTATCTGTCTGTGGCATCGTAGCTCGCAAGCGGATGGACCGAATTCGATGAGGTTTTTTTTTTGATTGAAAGCTAGTTTAATCAAGATGGTTCTTAGCTAAGTTTCATTAAAATCTGTAAACCCGTTTTTGAAATATTGAACTTTGAAATGACAATGTCGGGGGTTTTTCAACTTTTCTAAGTTGTTATTTTCCGTCTTATTTATAGGTAGGTAGAAAAAATGTTATTGATCGAGCGAAAGAAGTAAGCGAAGTGTCACCGTTTCTTGGACAAAAAATCTTTCGTAGGTACGTTTAGTTGTTCTTCTCAACAGCCTCCATACTACGAAATTCGAAAATCGAAGTTCGTATCGTATCGTCCCGCTCACTCTCGTGTTAAATAATATTAGCTTGAGAGGGACAGCACGATACGAAGTTCGAATTTTGCACTTCGTAGTCGGGGGGCAGAGGCCCGAGTACGAATATTAGGATTCTGCATAACGTAACGTTACCAAATCAAGATCGAGAAACTTCATACTACATTTTAGTTCCAAATATACTCACGGGCGGGTGCTGTTCCAAACGCCATACCAATTTCTCCGAAATAAAAGACTTCTCAACATACTCAAAACAAACTTCACAACATTCAAAGCGAAACAGAATTTTAGTAAGTCTAGAATCGTGCGAAACTTCTCAGTTACATTGGGGAAACGTGAATTACCTACTTTGTGCTCTCAATAATTTAGTTTTCATTTAGATGCTAGAGATAGTTCTGACTATTTCAATTTACATTTTTTTATAAAATAAAGAGCTACTGCTTCTCATGAAAAATTGACATAATGTTAATAAACTCTCTCCCCTTCTATACATAACGATATATAATCCCCCGCGCATCATACTCGTTGATAATCTGTCTGGTACAAAAGGTACATTTTAAGCTTAGGGTGGGGGTATACCCCCCACTATATACATACAGCCATACTTGTTATAGGAGGTACACTCATGAAACAAACCAGAGGCCTATCGATACGATAACAAACTAGTCTCATAGTATTTGACAGTTTAACGCAACGCGATCAAGACCTATTTTTGGCTAGAGGCGCTGCTGATTTTCCCTATAGCAATAGAGAAGTCTGACCGTGTCATAAACCAGTTTTAACTAAAATGCAGTTAAAGTTCGTTTGTCCTTTTTTGCCACATTGACATTTCCGTTAGTAAGAAGAAGACAAAACCTATTTTAGCTAATGGAGGCTTGATAGACATTTATGAATAAGGCCCTAAGATGCGACGATCGAGACTTTTTCTTGTGTCGAAAATTACACTATAGAGAAATTACAATTACATTATAGAGGCTAAGAGCGCCTAGTGTAATCAACGGCTAAAAATACGTCTCGTTCGCGTTTGCGTTATGGGTGTCAAATAGTGTGAGTATTGTTTGTTGTCGATACGTGCCACTAGTGGCGCTGCTTATGTGCCCATAGTAATTCAGAGAGCCTAGCGTAATCGCCGACAAAGCCAAGAAATACGTCTCGATCGCGTTCGCGTTAAGCAATTCTCATACTATTTGACACTTTAACGAGAACGCGATCGTGACGTATTTTTGCTTGTTAATACTAAAGGCTCTGATTTCATATCGATCCAACCATTGGAAATAAATTGAAGAAAATCTCAAGATTTGAAGCCAACAATGGAGTGGACATCATCAAAATGTTTGTAAAAAATCTTCCAAATGCGCAAACGTGTATGTTAAGTATCTAACATCACAGTAAAAGATCCTAGTAGATATGCAAATAGTTATGTTAATGGAGACAAGATATTAGCAAGTGGTGATATTCGTTGTGTATTATCGATAGGTTAATATTATTATTGCTAATATGCTTATTCATTATGTTATGCAAATTACATTGTTTCTCACCATCAACGCGAATATTATGTCTAAAATCAATAGTTAGGTACGTAATGAAATGATAGTGGCACTTCCGAAATTATGAACTAAAAACAATTACTTTGCTCACCCGCGACAGTTATATCTGTGCGGCAAATGTATATTTCCATGCAACACCTTCGCCTCCACTGCTACACGAATCAACACATGCCACACAGACCCAACTATCACCACCACCACTGAACTAAACGCTGACGCGTTTCGGCACTCTCCACGAGGCCATTAACGAAGCAACAACAACAACCGCTCAACATGCCACCACTTATGACATATGTAAACCATGTACTCAACTTAGTTAATGACAAAACCAACGTACCCACTAATATTTTATAAATTCCAAACTACCCTTTTATGTAAGTTCTAAACTACCCTTTTTTTAATTAATTCCAAACTACCCTTGTTATTTTTTTATTTTTTTTTAGCTAATAAATATGGACCTCCGCAAAGTAACGCCTGATTCAATAAATTTCTTCCGAAATTATCAAAAACATAGTATGTATTAGCTGCACGGGCGTAGCCAGGTTTTAGTATCGAGGGGGGGTAGTAATCAATGAGATATGCCGCACGCCTGTCAAGTTATAATTAAGTCATTGACCTACCAACACCATGGACTTCGGGTTAGCGCTTGAAAACGTCCGAACCAAAAGACCACTAATTTGCAAAAGAGACCATTAATCGAGCGTCAGTCAGTCTTAGTTTGGTCGAACGACAGCGCTATGACGCATGGCTGTCATCGACAAATGCCGTGTTGTACCGGGACACATTATTCCTGGGTTTTGTACTAGACCCAAAGTCCATGGTGTTAGTACTTAGTACGTAAGACAATGTATTTGCTTTACCTATTCGCTATTTTTTTTAAATAATCGTTCCGTAAGCGCTGTTTTGCTATCGTCATTCATAAACCAATCATGTTGATACCTCCAGCCTACTTACGTCCCTTTCCTGGGCACATGCCTCCTCTCAGAGCGAGAGGGCTTGGGTTACACTGTTGCTCTTGGTACCCCACCCCCCTTTTCAACCCCCTTGAAAATTTTGTTTTTGTATATTTTTCTCTAAAATAAGACACTCGATATTTCACATCTATTTCACAGGTTCATGCAGCGAAGCAATTCACACCCTCCCGCAGAATGCTATTGAGCCGTTGAGGTTGTAAATGTGAAAATAAAATATCAATGGCCGTTATACGAGTATTTAATAGGTTTTGAATCTTTCACATGCTTTAGCTTTCTGTCATTAAGAAGTTCTTACCATTATCATCATCAACCACTGCTGGGCACCGGCCTCCTCTCAGAATAAGAGGGCCGTGCTATAGTTCCCACGCGGGACCGGAGCGGATTGGGAACTTCACACACACCATTGAATTGCTTCACAGGAATGTAAAAGTTTCCTCATGATAAATTACAAATGTAAATTCGCACATATGTATTTATCTATATAAGTATGTTAATCCGTTGTCTAGTACCCATAACACAAGCTCTGCTAAATTTGGGACTAGATCAATTGGTGTCAATTGTCCCATGATATTTTTTGTTATTTATTATTATTACATGAATTCCGAAAAACTCAGAGGTGCAGGCTGGGGCTCGAACGCTCGACCCTCTGTGAGAGGCCATAGGTCAAACCACTAGACTATCACGACTTTTTTTACGTATCTACAAATTTGCATCATTATCAAAACCAGCTTAATAATGTGAGCTTTACCACTGTTTCACGTGCTTGCCGGTAAAACACCCCCGTGGATCACGGCAAATCAGTTTGAGAGATATGATGCCACAGACAGATATACAGATACACCCATACACATACAGGTGAGACTTATAACTTAATACACCCCTCTTTTGCGTCCGAGGGTTATTAAAGTCACTTTTTCCCGTTTTTAAAAATCTTTCCGTAGGTGAGAATAAAAAAAACTTCGCAGTGGCTTTATTATTTAAACGCTTCTTAATTCGTGGTTATTTGTTTACGATCTAAACGCGATTCGGCGTCTTCAAAGGCGGCCATTAGACACAGCTTACAAGAAAAACCTGAAATGGATAGTTTCCGATTCGATAAAGTTCTTTTCGGACGAAAACCGTATCCGTAATCGATTATTTTATATAACAGGGTTTAAGGCGACTAGAGGACAACGAGGCTGCCATATCCTTCTGTACAAGTAAGTACAATTAATAATAAGAATAACTGCCGAATGTACGTACAAAATGTTCAATGCAAAAGTAACCCTTAACCCTTTGAACGCCAACGACGCATACAAAAGTTGTCGTCCACACGCCAAGTTGGCATAATGTCAACGCGGACTTAGACCTTAAGCATGCGTCCGTAGGTCGCATTAGCACTGTGCAGCCGGACGCCTATAAGCATTAGTGGCGTCATAGGCGCGACGGTTCAAGACACCTTTAGCCGTTCTTGGTGTTCAAAGAGTTTGAAATAATATCATAAATCGAAGAACTGAGAACTCGTTCGTGTCTCGGTCTGGAGCACTACTTAAGTCGTAAAAAGTGAGGACTTGGGAGGTACACAAATTGCCTTCTCTATTCCAAATTTCAAATTCAAAATTCATTTCTTGTTCCTGATCCTTTATTCAATCTCCAGCTTCGTTCATACACACACACATACGTGCTCCCGCAGTTTAGACACACATACCTAAATGGCAAAATACCACGAAAATTTCACGCAATAATTAAACCTAATACTTTCCTGTAACAAAATTAATGAATTAATTAACCAATCAAAATATTTATCAATCCAACAATTGGGCGTCTCTAAGCAATTTATTTGTTACATAAAAACGGGTGACTGCAAAAATATTCGCCTTAACAAACGCCAGTCGGTAAATCTTGTATCAATTTTACGTTACACGGTAAATTATACAAATTATACGTGCAATATACTTACTACTATATATATATTTTATATAAACATACTGGTAAATGGAAGGAAGTGCCACACACTGCCCCAATAGTTGATGTAAAGTCGTTACGGTGCGGTCGGAATATTCTTTGAATGAAGCACCGAATTCATTATTTGTGCTATAAAACAGATGGCTTTAGAGGACTATTTTGTGTTCAGTTTTAAAGCGGTTTTACTTTTTTGTTATTTTTTTTTATTTCACAATTTCACATTTATTTAATATTCAAACAATTATCCTCTAACCGTTAAGGAGTTATACCTTCCTTTATCAGCTCATTAACATGAGATGATGACTACCAGACGCAAATACTTGAATAGCTTCAGAAAAAAATGTGAAACATAATCACAATACGTGCCTACAAAATTTGAGGGTTGCCCTCGATATCCCTGGAATCCTTACTTAGTGACAATGGGGTCACCACACTGTCACTAGACTGACAGAATGTCAAACATCAAGTGAACTAAGTCACTTGCTTGATTGTTTGTCCGCGCGCGGTGAAGCAGCGGTAGGCTTGAGTCGGTCAGGAACTAAGAACTGTTAGGAATGAATTCCCGTCTCGTACCGAAAGGAACTAAAACCTTTCGCACGATTTGGATCGGTCTTCGCTCCTTTAGTTCAGTAGGTAGAGGAGTGGAGTGGATGAATCGCTTGAGCGGAACGGAGCGGTGAGAGTGACCGAAACCGAGGAGCGAGATAAATAGCGCTCGTTCAAAGTGTCTCTAGAGCAAACGGGAGTGAGATGGATAACTATCATTCCGTTCCGTGTCCTTCACAAATCAAAACAGTTCCAACTCGTTCACTGAACTACTGAACTAAAGGAACTAAAAGTCCGAACTAGTTCCTTTCACCGATTGAACGAGATCGGAGCGCTCCCTTTAAAGACCGAGCAGGCACAACTCTAAGCAGCGCCGTATCTGTCTATTTTTATAATAGGCATATCAATGTCGGTGCACAAAAAAAATTATACACAGTTTAGCATAGTTTGTCAAAAACAAAACGCTTTAACCAAAACTGACCTGAAGTAGTCGTTCTTGCAGAATATGTTGCTGTCGCGGGCATAGCAGCGCTGTTCCGAGTCCAGTGGCATCTTGCACTCACAGCATCTTAGACAGGGGGTGTGCCACCGTCTCTCCAGAGCCAGCAAGTAGTATCTGTCGGTGATCCGGGAGCCGCAGCCGGCGCAGTCTTCGGGTGGAGGCGGGGGCTCATCCGGCGGCTCCCGCTTACGGCACGAGGTGCAGTCACGGGGTGACCCTGGAGACGCCGCTGGCGCCGTCGGGGATAGGTCGCCACCGGCCTCATACGATGATATGTACCGCTCATTCTGTTGCTGAAAGAGGAGAAGCGGTCAGTCAAGGTGATTTAAGGCGTTTCTAAAATAAAGAAGGGTGATAAGTTTGACATGTGTATCGGTGTATCATGTGTGTCTGTGTGTCTGTGTTTCTGTGTATTTGTGTGTTGTGTATCTACCTCCAACATAAAAAAAAAATTCTGGGCCTAGTCCTTATCTAGTTCCTAATTTTTACTTTTTATAGGTTTATTTTGTGTCTGGAGTTTTTTTTTATTTTTTTTTTTATTAGTTTTTCTCGATTGTTCTATAGAAATTTAATGGAAATTTAAAATGACCACTTCAGAACTTTCTTAGTACTTACTTGTTTAAGTAAATGTGTCTAGTGCAATAATGAATCGGGATAGACTTTTATGTTCTTAAATAAACCGTAAACAGACATTCGTTCGTATTGCCTGTCCGTATAGAAGAAAATAGCGGAGCGGTAGGAACTTGGGCGGAATGTTTCAGAAATTTGCATGAAATGAGGTAATTTTTCAAGCAACTTAAAAAAGTAAGGTAGCTAAAACACTGTTTGTTATTTTGTACGGAAAATTTCGTATTTTTCGGATAATAAATGCAGCAGTAGCAGTACAATGGTCACAAGCGGAATAATAAGGGTGGCCATTTTTTTTCTCTAATTTCCTTTTGTTTAGCAGTTTTGCAGATTACGTTATATTTTATTTCTGTTAAGAAAATTCTGACAAGGCACAGTGTGATATTTACCCTCTAAAACGGTCGCGCTTTTTTTTTTTCAATTCCGTGCAAGTGTCACCAACCTAAATACTAGAATCCGGGCTCACTGTAAATTTTGACGCGGCTTTTTTTAATCGAAAGCTAGTTTAATCTAGATGGTTCTTAGCTATGTTTCATAAAAATCGGTTTGGCCGTTTTTGAGATATTAAACTTTTAAATGTCTCAAGTTCAGATCCCAGATGTGAGAATCCGTTGATGTCTTCAGTATGGCTAAGTTCGGAAATCGTAACGAGCTCGTTGATGTTTTAGATTTTTTGTTGGTTTAAGTCAAATAATAAAATAAATATTGTGAATTGAATGTAAAAAACACAAAACGAAAAACTTAAATTAAAAATTTTAAAAACCTCCGACAAAAAAGCAGACAAAAAGAAAACTTAAAAAAGTAAAAAATAATGCCTAATATATTTTGTTAGTATGGATTAGTATATGGATGGAAGTATGGATTGGCCCTTTCTGTTCAATAAACCTAGCAAAATTTTTATCTAAGCGGTGTCGGTGTCGAGGGATCGCTTAAGTCAACAGCAAACTAAAGTACCTACTTTAGTTTAATAAAACAACATACCTTGTTGTTTTATAGAAAGAATAGCTGCGGTTGACTTTAGTGATCCACCGACACTGACGACGCTTAGATAAAAATTTTGCTAGGTATATTGAACTGAAAGGGCCAATCCATACTGCCACCCATACTAATCCATACTAACAAAATATATTAGGCATTATTTTTTACTTTTTTTTAAGTTTTCTTTTGTCTGCTTTTTTGTCGGGGGTTTTTTAAATTTTAAATTTAATTTGTGACAACTGTACTCTATATATTCTAAGATAATGTTATGTAATTCTAGTTTTAGTTGTTCAAAGCAAAATATTTTCTATTCTATTCTATTTTTAATCGACTTAAAAAAAAGGAGGAGGTTCTCAATTCATCGGAATATTTTTTTTTTATGTATGTTCCCCGATTACTCGAAGACGGCAGGGCCGATTTCAAAAATTATTTTTTTGTTCGAAAGGGTATACTTTCTAGTTGGTCCCATTGTCACCATGTCAGGATCTGATGATGGGATCCCAGGGAAATCGAGGGCAACCCTCAAATTTTATAGGGACGTATCATGTGTTTCATATATTTTCGAAAGTTATTCAAGTACTTGCGTCTGGTAGTCATCATCTCATGTTGATGTGATGATGGAAGGTACAACTCCTTAACGGTTAGGAGTTGGCGGATATTATTTTAAATATTAACGTAACTAAAAATTGTGAAATAAAACATTTTTTAACAAAAAGCAAAACCGCCTTCAAAAAACCTCAGAAAAAAAACATTAAATAATCCCGTTTTAGGCCTAGCAAAAATATGAAGTCGGTGCTTCATTCCAAGAATATTCCGCTAGCACCACACCGACTTCATATTTCTGCTAAGCCTAAAACTCATGGCTTTTCGGGGATTATTTTATGTTTTTTTTCTGAGGTTTTTTGAAGGCGCTTTTACTTTTTGTTAATTCTAGAATAGAAGTCCCACGAGTCAATGCATGGTTACAAAACTAATAATTTCTTAATGTACCTAAACGTCCCAATGATTCACAATAAGTTAACATTAATGAAGATTTTTTACTCTTATAATATATATATATCTGTCTTGTCTGTCGGACAATCGCAAATAAATCAAAACCTATAGAGTACCTACTTCCCATTGGCCTAGACTCATGAAAAGCTCGAGCCAAGGTTTTACTGCAAGTAAAACAAAACCATGAAAGCTGTATTTTTTTTAAAGATTACCTCTATGTGAATACGTCTATTCTTCATGTAATTAGCCCGTATAAACTTACAGTACTCAAGTTAGGCTCAAAACATTTGCCATTGGTCTGAGTTCTCCCCACGCCCGTCGGTAATTTATACTTTTGCTGAATTTACTTGTTAACTTCATAGTGTTAATTTTCCTAGTTTTGTGCAGCTAATAAAGTTTTTATTTAAAACTAGTTTATGCCCGCGGCTTCGCCCCGTGAAATAGTTCACATCCCACGGGAATTTCATAAAAGCCCTTCTTAGTGCACCTCTAGGATACTCAAGGTATATGTCTGCTAAGCCATTTAGATTAAGTATTATATTATAGTATTAATTCTGGGAACCCATACATCCCTTTGTAATTTAAATTTTCACAGATATTTGACCTGGAGACCCTATACATCTCCTGCTCAATTAAAACGTGCCAGTAAAGTAGTGTTCTGGTTTTGCTGTTCTAATAATTACTTTTTACACTTGCTTCTAAAATGCGGTTTTTTTTTCTCTCTTAATCTTTTAATGACAGAGTGAGGTTTCTTTGTGTAATTTGTCTGTGGTTACGTATTGTAAGAGCTAATGTAACTTGTTTTTAGAAAAAATGACTTTGTGCCAAGTTTCTTGCGGCGCATTCTTCTTGGCAATCATGGTCTTTCCGAAAGCGCTGGTAGACTCAAAAAAATGACGTGTAAAAGAGCATTCAACTGCCTATTTGCTGAATAAAATTTTGATTTTGATTTTGATCAAATTTCAAGTCTCTAGGTCCAGTGGTTTAGGCTGTGCGTTGTCTGTCAGTCGTCAGTCAGTCACGGTACGTTTTATAGGTGTAGATTGTAACTAGTAAAATACGTTATATTTTTATTTGCTTTAAAACAATCAATAGATTGCTGCTTTTCAACTCGAGAAACATGCATCTAATTAGCAACGAATTTTTAGTAGTCAAAAAATATTAATCTTTTATTTGTTAGATGTTATTCCTATTTACAAATGCGAACTAGGCGTACAAAATGTAAATTTCAATAAGCCCAAACTTGATTACGATGACAGATAAGACATCATCATCATCATGTCAGCCGAAAGACGTCCACTGCTGGACATAGGCCTCCCCCAAGGCTCTAAACTCAGACCGGTCTTGTGCTTTCCGCATCCACCGCGATCCCGCGATCTTTACCAGGTCGTCGCTCCATCTTGTTGTAGGCCTACCGACAGCACGTCTCCCGGTCCACGGACGCCATTCAAGAACCTTCTGACTCCATCGGCCATCAGTCCTACGAGCAATGTGCCCCGCCCACTGCCACTTAAGTTTCGCAATTTTTCGGGCTATAGCGGTAACCTCAGTTCTACTGTGGATATCAGCATTTCTGATTTTATTCTGCAAAGCAACTCCTAGCATAGCCCTCTCTATAGACAGATAAGTAATTCTTGGTAACTCTAAACTTTTCCACAACCCTAAGGGGGTTGAACTTGAGAGAATTCTCAAAATTTACTGAGTTCCCATTGAAACTTTTACAGCGAAAGGAGTCGCTATACTACTATATACACTACACAGGATGCGTGGCAGAGTCAGATAGTCTAACAATTCAGACATTTCAAAGTTAGCCGACCGATAAGTTTAGATTTAACTAGCAGTTAACTAAATTAAGGTCATAAAGATTTTAGCAGACTCTAAAACGTAGCTAATTCTGAAACTTTGTTTTACAGCTACGATTACGGTAAACTTAATAAAGCAAATTAGACCGGTTTCAAGATGCTCACGCGTCTTAGCTCAGGAGTCAAAGGATCCGTCTTTAATTCTAGTTGAGTGCATCTGACTCTGAAAATTAATTAACTACTTTGTTGCAACTTTTTTGGAAAATGTCAAAACGATCGTTAAATCGATAGGTATGAAGGTTACACGGAAAGAACAATGTCTAGTCACATTTTTTAACCCCCGATGAAAAAGAGGGGTGTTATAAGTTTGACATGTGTATCTGTGTATCTGTTTCGATGCGATTTTTTTTACAATCTAAAGCTAGTTTAATCGAGATGGTTCTTAGCTAAGTTTCATTAAAATCGGTTCACCCGTTTTTGAAATATTAAACTTTGAAATAACAATGTCGGGGGTTTTTCAACTTTTCTCATTTAAAACCAGATTTTGATCTCAAAATGTAGAGCACTCAATAGATTATAAGTTAACACTCAGTTACATATATTTAATATTTACGTAACTTGTCTTTTTTATCACTTTAAAAAAAGATGTAGGTATACGAATATTGTATGGGTAATTACATCGATTCAAACTTTCAAATCGCGATAACTCAAAAAGTTGCTAAGGTGAGTAGACATGTTCTTTCCATGTACCCTTTCTTAAGTACCTATTATCTATATGAGGTTTGTGTCAAATACACGGTAATTTTTGTGCTTTTTCAGTTTTTAGGTATTTAACTAAAAATCATCTACGTTGTAGGAATAAGTGAGGCCTCAGTTTTTTATTCTTACTGGTAATTTTTGAAGCTTAATCAACTGGTATTGTAGTGTGTGTAGGTATGTAGGTAGGTAGGTAGGTAGGTAGTAGGTAGTGTAAAATAATTTTATTTTCGGGTCAAAGATTCTTTATTCTCGTAAGAAATAAGCACAATTTCGCTTACATGAGAACACTGAAAAAAGTTAAATTTAAGTACCATATTCAAACGGCTTGAGCAAAATGAAAAATTCGGTGTGATTTTTTTTAACCGACTTCAAAAAAGGAGGAGGTTCTACGTTCCACTGTATGTATGTTATTCTTCCAAACCTTTTTCGAAGTCATATCGAAAACGCAATAAGATCTATTCTTACGGTAGGTAAATTGTATTGTATTGTAGGTGATCAATTAGTGTAATTACGGCCACAAGAGGCATTTCATCTTAGCTCTCTAGGTTGACAACGCATCTGCGAACCCTCCGGGGTTGCGGGTGTCTATGGGCAGTGGTGATCACTTACCATCAGGTGACCCACTAGCTCGTTTGCCTTCCTCGTCGTATAAAAAAAGGTAGTTTTGTGCTAAAGACATTTCTAGGTCTAGGTGGGCTTCTGTTTGCGGCCTATTTAATCGGGTTCCGTAGATAGATTTTAACGCTTTTCCCGGTGTTTCAAGAAGTCCAGTGTTAGCAGAGCCCTGCTCTTAAGCAAAATGTGCGCAGTGCGGGGTCTTCTTAGATTGGTCTGGAGATTTTCCAGACAGACATAAAAATTTAATTTTTTGAGTAGTTGTGCTATAAGAGCTACCTTTATACTAAATTTCAAGTTTCTAGGACATCTAGAAGTACCCTTTAGGTTTTTGAAAATCGGCAATTTGTATGGAAATGGCCTTTTTAATTACTGTATCTTTTGGTTGCGTTGACTTAGATGGTTAATTTTTTCACGGCTTCAAGGGACCGCAGGCTTGAGTATTTGATATTAATTTCAGCATGCTACCTCTACGCGTTTCAGAGAAAAAGGGTCTTAACAGACAGACAGACGGACAACAAAGTGATTCTATAAGGGTTCCGTTTTTTTACTATTATTATATTACTATTTTTTTACGATACTATTGATTCAATTTAAAAAAAATCATTGATCTAGTGTCAAAAACCGGGGAGTAAACGTAAACAATCGAAAACCGTTGTGTGGAAAAATGCCCGCTAAAGCCCTAGGGACCTAAAATAAACTTAATTATTATCTCCCCATCTCGCAGTAGACGTTCAGGTATGACATAACGTGATGATGTAGGTCAGTAAAGATACGAGCCGAGGTCAGCAGGCTGAGGTCCATTATCTACCGCGTGCGTTACATTACGATGCAATCATATTAATGCAATAAACGCGTAATGCGCTATTACTGACCTCTACAATATACGCTGTTTTTGTATAAAGGAACCATCTCTCTGTCCATCACAGCTGGCCTGTGTTTCACCAACGATACAAATGACAGTTTTCAATGACATTGCGGTGTCAACTGAACTTGAAGAGTTTTTGTTTTATTTAGTGCGAATCATAATTAACAGACAGTTAAGCTGACAACTGTAACGTTGGTGATTATTTATGTCTTACCTATTCCTCCGAGGCGTTGTATTTTGCGTATATTGCGTTGTTTACGTATTACTATTCCAAATTTCAAGTCAATAGCATTAGTGTTTCCCAAGATATCCAGGACCCTATAATGCACCAACGTTACAATTGTCAGCTTACATAGACAATTCGATCTACATTATTTCATTGCTAATGTGAATCGCACTAAATAAAACAATGCTACCCAAGAATTCACCCAGCAAAAATTACTTAAAAATACTCAATAATACTAATAATTCACATATATTGCATTTAAAGGGGGTCGTACAATTTATAAGAGGGGTTACTATGTCAAGTTTTTTAAGCCTGTTATTTTTGAAAGCCCCCCCCCCCCCCCGCCTTTTCTCCGAAGTGCTTAATATAAGTTATCACTTACGTCTACTGACGTTTCTGTGAAAAGAAAAACAACAAAACGTTGTCTCAATAATACAGTTTTTCAGGAACCATCACAAATTACATTAGTAGGCATATTCAACAGACTATACCTACGAAAGATAGCACAAATATGTATAGGTGATGGCTTGAAACCCTCGGTGCGCGAGTCCGACTCGGTCTTGACCGGTTTTAGTATTAGAATTTCTGTTCTTGTTGATATTGGGTGGATTATGCTGGTATAGTGGGCGTATAGGGCGCGTAGGCTGCCTGCAACTCTACGACAATTTTTAGTAAGAGTTAGGCTGGATTTAGGCGTAAAATACTATTTTGTCCTTTATGCTACGGCTTCAAATAATCTCAATAATAAATTCAGCGTTCCTTTGTACTAAATATGTACCTACTGTAATTTTTACTCGTATATATAGTCTAGTCGAGATGTTTTTATTAATCGATGAAAACTCGGCTTTTAATCCTGCCAAAAACCGTTCGATCAAGTAAGTCTCAAAGTTTTTTATTCTTACACGTTCCTTGCAAGTTTGTAATTCTTACACGTTCCTTGCAACTTTGCAAGCCGGTAACAGTAACAAGATACAAAAGAAGTGTTGACGTTTCTGGACGTGGCCCGTTTTCCCGACGGGAACGCAACACGCGGACGCGACGGCAGTTTCGCCATCGCAAGATAGCAACGTATTTAAAAAAACTATGTTCTCTTTTCAAATAAATGCGTGATCACGCTGGTTTTAAGAAAATAATTCAATCATTGATAAATACTTGGTGTCTTGAACAAAATAGCGAAATTAAGACACTTTAAACGAGGAGGAACATATATTTTTCTTCCACGTTTTTCTAATAGTGTCGATCGATTATATCTGCCTATTTACACATCACTCTTTTTATAGCATATAAATGAACAATTGTATGTCTATTACAATTAGCTGAGAAAGCAAATGTAAAAACTAAGTACTGGTAAGTCTTAACTTCTAAATGGTGTCTTAATGAAATGATGTGAAAAAAATTTAAATGCCGTGGACCGCGCCGCGCTGAAACGCTTATAGATAATAGCTTATAGGTAACTAATGCAAAAATCAACCTTTCAAGGCTTAAGTAGGTATGACTATCGAAATATATATAAAACCAAATCTCTGAAACATTGACGAAATTGATATAAGACTGTCTAATCTACCGGCTAAGATTTTCATGTAAGTATGATATCAAAATGGATCATTTAACTTCTTCCAAATATCAAACAGAGAAATCGTATAGAATCCCTTATTGCATTAAAAAGTAACATAATGCTTTTTTTTGTAGACAAAACATCTAGGCAGGAAATGCGATGCATTTCAAAAATCATTCTATAAGTTACGAACAATCCCATTATTAGGTATCTAATGTTTGTAACTTGTATTTATTTCTGTATTTTCTGTACAATAAAGCGTTCACTTATTAACTAACAATCTCTTCTATCTTTAGGTATGCGTAACTTTTCCTTATTTTCTTTCTAATACACATAATCAAAATAATAAAATTATAAGCAAGTTAATACCAAGGTGTTGACTACGAATACAACTTTGTACCATTAGCGCCTACATTTAATTAATCATATTTATCGTAGACTCAAGAATACCGCTGGGGATCGAAGAACTGACTTCCTCCTTCAACGTATCAGCATGAGATACGTCGAGGAACTGCTACCAGCATCTTTGGGACCAATTTTGTTTTCAGTTAAATTAGTCATCACCAGTTTTTTTTACGTCCCACTGCTGGGGACAGCCTCTCAGACTGAGAGGGTTTGGGCTATGGTTCCCACGCGGCCCCAGAGCGGATTGGGAGCTTCACACACATCATTGCATTGCTTCGGAGGAGTGTGCATGTTTCCTCGCTATGTTTCCTTCACCGAAAGCTAATGATACATTACAAATGTGATTCCGCGGATAAATTCTGAAAAACTTAGAGGTGCGAGCCGGGGTTTGAACTCACGACCCTCTGCTTGAGAGGCCATAGGTCAAACCACTAGAGCTATTACGGCTTTTTTTTTTTGTTTATTTTGGTATTAGATTTAATTTATTATGTTAAAGTTTCAATTGATTTTCCGAAGTATAAGGTGTATTCATAATTTACTGCATGGAAGCAATAGATAGATATACATTATAAAAATATACCTACTTACCTACTATGTTTTGAAAACTGAAATCATCTTATTAAAGACATCACTCAACGCGGGATCAATTGAATTAAGACTTTAAATGAGCAAATTTTTTGGCTTTATTATCTCTAAACAATTTGATGAAATTTGTAATTCGGGGGAATTGGGGGAAAATCGATCTATTTATATCAGATTCTTATCTCTAGGAAAAAGCGTTTCCGAGTTTTTACACACGATAAGGATAACGAAACGCCGACTTCGGTCGGTTACCCAGTAGGTACATACGTATCTTACCTACTAAACCATATCGTGGCTAACAGGCAAAAACCGCACAGCCTTAGGATTATGAGACAGAAACTTGAAATTTGTCAGACATAGCCTGAGAAAGGCGATGAACGGAATTTTTAGAAGACCCCACGGGATAAAGAACTAACCTATTTTTATTCTTCTAATGGCGCAAAGCCGCGGGCGTAAGCTAGTCTAGACTAAATTTCAAAAACCAATTAGGTATCTATACGAATAATTGTACTTCTTACCCTGTGATAAAACGCACTTACTGAATTTCATTAAAAAATTAGGAGGCGATGCATGATATTTCTAAAAACAGAATAAAAACTTATGGACAGAGAAGACTGTAGGTACGTAGGTAGATAAATTATTTTTAAGTGTTAATATATCCTCTTGTTCTTGTGATCTAAAATGTTATTTTACAAATGACGACTCTCAATGTTACGACTTTTATTAATAGCTCGTTTACAATATTCATGTGTGTACTTATAATAAAAACTAGAGTTTATATTATGCAGGTACGGTATATATTTACGTAAGGAATCTCTATAGTAATAGGAATGTGTCCTCTGGATACAAAAATAATATTTCTAATTAGTCCGTCAGACTATCGGAAAAAAATATTGGACACGTATTTTTTGCTTTATGTTATCAATAAAAATTTACATAGATAAAATTTTAAATTTCCGTAGACTGCTATGCAGGATAATGAATGGCTTTCTTTATCCCTGAACGGCAACACTGGCATAGATAATAGATCACTCGCCTTTGGCTCGAAATTCGAACTTGCGATTTTATTTTGCTTAATATGCAAAATTTACACACCCAATATCATATTTTCTCAAGTTTTTCGCTATTCCCAAGATCAAAGAATCGAATTGATGTAAAAATCCGGAGCGTTGTTTGGGAAAAACGTGTCAAAATGGTGTTGTAGAGCGCTATCTCGCTCTGTCTCGTTTCTTTTATCCCGTTCTGGTTTTTCGACTTTATATATTAGATAGATTGGATGCTAAATAAACAAATTCACGATTTACTATTGTAACAAAATTTGTGCTATAATATAATATATTCGCTGCCAATATTCACGTTTTAATTAAATTTAAGGAATTTGTAATGCAGGATTGTGATTATTAAATTAAACAATTAATTATTAATATTCATCATTATTATCATCAGTTATGCTGGTTTAGTCAGGAACAATTACTGGCAATAGTTATAAACTAGCTTATGCCCCGCGGCTTTGCCCCCGTGAAATATTTCAAAATGGGCTAGTTGACTATCTCGTGGGAATTTCTAAAAATCCCTCCTTAGTGCACCTCTAGGATACTCAAGGTATTTGTTTGCCAAATTTCAAGTCTCTAGGTTCAGTGGTTTAGGCTGTGCATTGTCTGTCAGTCAGTCAGTCACGGTACTGTTTTATAGGTAGGTATAGACTATCCCGCTGCTCTATAAGATAAATTTTATTAATATAGTTGTGTGTTAGATATGTGCCTACGAGAAACCTATACATAATATTTGAAATAAGCACCACTATTTGTCTATTTGTACAAGCCTGTATTTAAATTGCCGTGTTAGTAACGTGTGACTCAAATCTTGCAAGTTAAATTTGACCCGTTTCCACTCGCAGGACTGATTTGAAATTTGGTATGGAAATGTAAGTAGAATGACAATACAAATAGGAGCAGTCAGCAAAATAAGATTGTATTAAAAATATTGCCTAGGTATATAATGATGTTTTTCGGGAGGTTTATAATTTATATATTGTGGATAAAAGCCGTGCACAGCAATTTATCCACTCATAGGTATTCTCCAGTTAGTGCCAGTCATATGAAAACTAGCTAAGTAAGAGTAATCAATACCAGGTAATTGAAAATATTATACGTACTTATTAATGTATCGATAACAAATGCATGTTTTGAAATTATCGTGTGTTACGATTTCAAATAATTTATCAAAATAAAAATCGAGCGTGTTTTAAATACACTTAGGTTCCCGAATTAAGTAATTTTAGTTTAAGGACATAGAGCCATAGAGCCAGCTAACTAAAGAATATTTTTGCAACGTGCCGCTGAAAGACTGTATGTTTTTCTATTTAAATTGCGTAAACGTTTTTCCTAAAGTACTTACATTACTTTTAATAAAAAAAAACACATGGCATAAACACAAAAAAAAACACATTTTTTTACCGCAAAAATCGCACTGCCCTTACCCAACAACGCATCGTTCCTACTGCGTCAAAATTTAGCCCGCATTTCTCAACAAAAATATCACTTCAAAAAAACGAACTACCCGCTTACCCAGTGCATCGTTCCCCTGTCCTCGAAAACGCCCATTTGGGGTTCAATTTTTCCGCTTTTGCTCTCACCGAACGCCCGGGCTGTCGCCCCACTGCACTCACACACTCCCGCGCATCACGTGCGTACACGGTCGCGCCGCGCAGTCGACTGGCGGGCGAGCTGGGGCGGAGGCGTGTCGGCCCGCCCCCGCCCACCAAACTCGCCGTGTGGAAATTGCGGTGGGCTACAAGCTACAAGACCCGAGGGGAAAAATTCGGCACCTGTTTTTACGGAGCCGGTCGACAGTGAATTTTCGAGATCGAAATTGGGCCGGCTTGCAATGAAAGTCGCGAAATTTAATTTGGGTTCAAATCGTTTTTGGTATAAAATTGTAGTCAATGAAAATAATCGTTTTATTGATTATTTTTGTTTTTATTTTTATGAAACATTCATAGAATTAAATTCAATATACAATGACAATGCAAAGAAAAATCCGTTAAGCAGCTGGACTTGAACCAGCAACCTCGGTAATCCGTACCACGCTCCACCAATTAAGCTATACTTAACGTTGGTGTACCTAACGAATTTTTCAATGCCTTGTGTCATATTTTTATTTGGAAGATCTCTCCTCAGCGCCATCTATGAGTAGCTTAATCAAGCGGCTCACCCACTACGGAACTTCTACAGTTACGCATTAGTGGCAAGAGATGGAACTATTTTCTGAATCAATCAATAAAACGATTATTTTCATTGATTCAGAAAATAGTTCCATCTCTTGCCACTAATGCGTAACTGTAGAAGTTCCGTAGTGGGTGAGCCGCTTGATTAAGCTACTCATAGATGGCGCTGAGGAGAGATCTTCCAAATAAAAATATGACACAAGGCATTGAAAAATTCGTTAGGTACACCAACGTTAAGTATAGCTTAATTGGTGGAGCGTGGTACGGATTACCGAGGTTGCTGGTTCAAGTCCAGCTGCTTAACGGATTTTTCTTTGCATTGTCATTGTATATTGAATTTCATTCTATGAATGTTTCATAAAAATAAAAACAAAAATAATCAATAAAACGATTATTTTCATTGATTCAGAAAATAGTTCCATCTCTTGCCACTAATGCGTAACTGTAGAAGTTCCGTAGTGGGTGAGCCGCTTGATTAAGCTACTCATAGATGGCGCTGAGGAGAGATCTTCCAAATAAAAATATGACACAAGGCATTGAAAAATTCGTTAGGTACACCAACGTTAAGTATAGCTTAATTGGTGGAGCGTGGTACGGATTACCGAGGTTGCTGGTTCAAGTCCAGCTGCTTAACGGATTTTTCTTTGCATTGTCATTGTATATAAAATTGTAGTTCCACGGACAGCGCGGAGCATGCTGGGTGATCGGCACTGAGTGGCGGTTTCGGGAATACTCAAGGTAGACTATCAAAAATCGTAAGTTAATTAAATTTGTGTTAAATTAAAATTAAAATTACACCCAGATTGGTGGAATAAAAGTTGTCGTGTTAACTCTTGGAGCCGCAGCAGAAAGACATACTGGTTTAACTCGATCAATCAGGTTTTGGATTGACAGTTTCATACGTTCACTTTTACATTTTACATGATACCTAACTACTGAACCGCCCCTGAAATTAAAACTGAGGTGTCACGTTTCGCTGCAAGCGGCCATTAAAACATAAAATTTTATAAAAACTAATAGGTAATAATACGGTCAACTGCATTTTTTTATCAAATCAACAACCGAATCCATCATAGCCTAGTGGCTTGACCTATAGGTGTGGGCTCTCAAGCAGGGGGTCGTGGGTCCGAACTCAGGCTCGCACCTCGCAAGGCTTTCGGAATGTATGTGCGTAATTACAGTTGTAATTAATCATGAGCTTTTCGGCGATGAGAACATCTTGAGGACACCTGCACACTAATGCGAAGCCCATTCAACGGTGTGTGTGAAGTTCTCAATCCGCACTGGCATCCCTTAAGGACTATAACCCAAGCCCTCTCATTCGGAGAGAACGCCGCTGCCCAGCAGTGGGACGTAAATAGGTTGGTTGGAGAGATGATTATCAGCGGGTACCTTAAGCACGTATAAATACGCAATTCTATAATATTTCGATAAATTCTCGAATTTAGGAACTCTCACTTTAGCGCCTTAAACTTAAAATCCTTATCAAAAACATCTCTCCTAAATGTAAACAACAGATAAAAACGCCGTAAAAGAATTACAAATCACTTTTCCTTTTCCTTTTTTTCCATTCTTCCCTAAACAGAAGTCAACGACCTCTTTCAATCTACTTACGACTCCTACGTTATGTATTTACATCATAACGTAAAAGAAAAATTACTACGACCTTAACCTACATAGTAACATTTGAACCTGCCCCCCCCCCCACAATGCCCCCCCCCCCACAGTCTAAAATTAACCAGGTGCAATCTAAAATTAGGAAACAATCTCCACCTACGGCTGAAACATATCAATATCAGAATAACATTCGAAGAAATGTATCTGCTTCTTTCTTTTTAGCTTGTGGATACCTAGTATAGTCAGCAGCAGAAGTAGCTAAGCAACCGACGCGTTCACAATGACCTAAGCACGGCTCTATTGTTATAGACATAAGAGCTTGTGCAGATCATTGTGACCGCTTCGGTTGCTCAGCTAAGCACGGCTCTATTGTTATAGACATAAGAGCTTGTGCAGATCATTGTGACCGCTTCGGTTGCTCAGCTAAGCACGGCTCTATTGTTATAGACATAAGAGCTTGTGCAGATCATTGTGACCGCTTCGGTTGCTCAGCTAAGCACGGCTCTATTGTTATAGACATAAGAGCTTGTGCAGATCATTGTGACCGCTTCGGTTGCTCAGCTAAGCACGGCTCTATTGTTATAGACATAAGAGCTTGTGCAGATCATTGTGACCGCTTCGGTTGCTCAGCTAAGCACGGCTCTATTGTTATAGACATAAGAGCTTGTGCAGATCATTGTGACCGCTTCGGTTGCTCAGCTAAGCACGGCTCTATTGTTATAGACATAAGAGCTTGTGCAGATCATTGTGACCGCTTCGGTTGCTCAGCTAAGCACGGCTCTATTGTTATAGACATAAGAGCTTGTGCAGATCATTGTGACCGCTTCGGTTGCTCAGCTAAGCACGGCTCTATTGTTATAGACATAAGAGCTTGTGCAGATCATTGTGACCGCTTCGGTTGCTCAGCTAAGCACGGCTCTATTGTTATAGACATAAGAGCTTGTGCAGATCATTGTGACCGCTTCGGTTGCTCAGCTAAGCACGGCTCTATTGTTATAGACATAAGAGCTTGTGCAGATCATTGTGACCGCTTCGGTTGCTCAGCTAAGCACGGCTCTATTGTTATGGACATAAGAGCTTGTGCAGATCATTGTGACCGCTTCGGTTGCTCAGCTAAGCACGGCCCTATTGTTATAGACATAAGAGCTTGTGCAGATCATTGTGACCGCTTCGGTTGCTCAGCTAAGCACGGCCCTATTGTTATAGACATAAGAGCTTGTGCAGATCATTGCTCACTAACTATCTATACGGAATTCTCTAGATTACAGACAGATATATTAATTAGTCCAGATTTTGTATAAATTACACATATTGCAGAACTGCAAAAACTAATTCGAGCATCTTATGATTTTACGTCTATTAAAAATGTAAAAATAAATCTAAAATACATGCACTAATACTGTTTTATCCAGACTTCTATTGCTAATGATAATGATAAAAATTCACATTCAGTTATTTTGTTTTGCAGAAAAATTCACAAACACCGTTTGTGCGATGTACCTATAGTCGTTCGGTTTCGGTTGTGTCCAATCTACTTAAAGGAACAATAGCTTGGTTTACTAATAGCGCAAAAAACACCAAAATGACCATATTATAAAAAGTCGGTACAACTATAGAAAGTTCAATTGAATATCGACTCTATGTCCCTAAGCAATAGGTTACGAGTGCACTAATAGAATTATCGATGTATCACATGTATTACAATACCAAGTAAAGGGCTCTTTGACTATTCGATCAAAATAGAAACCACACTTTAAAAGAAGGACACTAGAAAGTAATCATAGGCACCTCTCTCAATAAAAATTGTTATCGTACTTACTCTTGCAAAAATAATTTAGTTGTAAGTTCACATTACTTCAAATCTATCATCATGGTCATCAAACTTAAGAGTTACACATTTGTCGATGGAGTGTCTTCCAATCATCTCTCCTATGAGCCAGTTCCTTGACCTCGTGATACGACACGACACCGGCCTTCTCCTTTGTCTGGGCCATGTAGCTTCGCCTAGGTCGACCTTCCCTCTTTGTCCTTCAATTTTTCCTTCCAAAATGGTCTGTGTGTCGTATCAAATGTCCAATCATTTCCCGCGTATATCTTTATACGTTTAAAACAGTACCGTGACTGACTGACTGACAGACAACGCACAGCATAAAACCACTTCATCTAGAGACTTGAAATCTGGCAAACATATACCTTGAGTATCCTAGAGGTGCACTAAGAAGGGATTTTTCGAAATTGCCACGGAATAGGGAACTGAAATATTTCACGGGGGCAAAGCCGCTAGGCATAAACTAGTTCTCTATAGTATTCAGGATCGTTCTCTTCTCATTAACCATTCACAGTACTTCCTCATGGTCTTCCGGTCCATCCAACTTATGCCTTTCATTCTCCTCCAGCACCACATCTCAAAATCTATACGTTCTCTAATTACTTCTAAGGCAGGGTTTCTCAAAATGGGGTACGCAGCCCCCAGGGGTCGCCAAGTGATTCTAAGGGGTTTGTCAAGTGATCGTAAGGGGACCGTATGACACGTGATGGTGAATGGCTTGTTCGCAATGCAATTAAAGTATTATTTTTTCATAAACTAAAAACATTCACACAGGCATAGGCCTGTGATAGTTAGCTATCACCACCACCACTACACTAAACTCACACGCTGACGCGATTCGGAACTCACTACGTGCCCATTCTCAAAGCACCAAAACAACCGTTCAGTGAGTGAGTAACCAGTCAGTGATTGAATGTTTTAGTTCATGATGACGCCAGATTCAATCTTTTTTTTAATAAAAACCCCATTTTCTTAACCTTTCGATTTATGAGTTTAATGGGTTCGCTGTCGTCTGAGAAATTTGATAGGATTAAGTACCTACGTGGGGTTATAAGTTTGTGAAACGCTGCTCTAAAGTCAAACGTGTTGTCATTTAGTACCTAGCATAAAGTGACACTAGCGCTCGAAACTGCGCGCGAGGCTGCATTAAAGAGAATATTTTAAACATAACATTAAACTATAAATAAGGCGAGAGAAAAAACAGCACGTACAAAATCGTAACTGTGTTTATTTCCAAATTAAGCAATTTAAAAAGTAATTGAATAAATTATAATTAAAATCAGCATGTTTTCGTTTCGCCTCGTCGGGAGCAAACCGAAGATCCTGAAGACAATGATAATAATTATTTATAGTACAAGCAGCATCTATTGTTGCTAAGCATTGTGACCGCTTCGGTTGCTCAGCTAAGCACGGCTCTATTGTTATAGACATAAGAGCTTGTGCAGATCATTGTGACCGCTTCGGTTGCTCAGCTAAGCACGGCTCTATTGTTATAGACATAAGAGCTTGTGCAGATCATTGTGACCGCTTCGGTTGCTCAGCTAAGCACGGCTCTATTGTTATAGACATAAGAGCTTGTGCAGATCATTGCGACCGCTTCGGTTGCTCAGCTAAGCACGGCTCTATTGTTATAGACATAAGAGCTTGTGCAGATCATTGCAAACGCTTCGGTTGCTCAGCTAAGCACGGCTCTATTGTTATAGACATAAGAGCTTGTGCAGATCATTGCGACCGCTTCGGTTGCTCAGCTAAGCACGGCTCTATTGTTATAGACATAAGAGCTTGTGCAGATCATTGTGACCGCTTCGGCTGCTCAGCTAAGCACGGCTCTATTGTTATAGACATAAGAGCATGTGCAGACCATTGCGACCGCTTCGGTTGCCTAGCTACCTGTACCTCGAATTTTTTGATTTTGATCAATGAAGCTTGAGGTCCCGGGTTCGATTCCCGGTCGGGGCAGATGTTTGTATGATGAATACGAATGTTTGTTCTCGGGTCTTGGATATTTAATATGTATATAAGTATATATTTATCTACATAAGTATGTTTATCCGTTGTCTAGTACTCATAGCACAGGCTTTGCCTAGTTTGGGAGTAGGTCAATTGGTGTCAATTTGTCCCATGATATTTATTTATTATTATTTATTATAAAGTGTAATCATAAAGTGTAGGTAGAGACAAGGAAATAATTCCTGACCCAGCATGGAACATTTTCATAGTAAACGCCATAACGATTTTCCTAGTCAAGCAATGCAATGTCTCTATGACGTATACTGTGAAAAGGTTTCACGGTGGGTCAGGAATTAATTTTCTCGTCTTGCATTGTGACTGCTTCGGTTGCCTCGCTACTTCTGCTGCTGACTGCATACTGTAAAAAGTGTACGGAAATTACCGGTGGAATGTGAAATCGGTATAATCGAAAAACCGCGTTCAAAAAAAACCTCAGAAAAAAAATTCCCAGAAAGCCATGAGTTTTATAGCCTAGCAGAAATATGAAGTCGGTGCAGTGCTAGCTGAATATTCTTGGAATGAAGCACGGACTTCATATTTCTGCTAGGCTATAAAACTCATGGCTTTTTGGGGATTATTTTGTTTTTTTTTTTGAGGTTTTTTTTGAAGACGGTTTTACTTTTTTAACCGACTTAAAAAAAGAAGGAGGTTCTCAATTCCTCGGAATATTTTTTTTTAATTGTTAAAAGATTTATTATTTCACAATTTTTAGTTACGTTCATATTTAAAATATTACCCTCCAACTTCTAACCGTTAAGGAGTTGTACCTTCCATCATCACCTCATCAAAACGAAATGATGACTACCAGACACAAGTACTTGAATAGCTTTCGAAAATATATGAAACACATGTTACGTACCTATAAAATTGGAAGGTTGCCCTCGATTTCCCTGGGATCCCATCATCAAATCCCGACTTGGTGACAATGGGACCAACTAGAAAGTATACCCTTTCAAACAAAAACAGAATTTTTGAAATCGGTCCAGCCGTCTTCGAGTAATCGGGGATCATACATAAAAAAAATAAAAAAAAAATATTCCGACGAATTGAGAACCTCCTCCTTTTTTTGAAGTCGGCTAAAAATAAGTGCGTTAGATTTTCGTACACTTTAGTGAAATGTCATCCTTTGGGAAAGTTTACATTAGGTATGGAAAAAGTTCACATGTTGGAAATTACAGTGCTTGGGAAGGAAAATGGCCTAATTGGGTAATAACACTGTTTCGGTGTGTGCAATTTGAAGAAAGTGTAGGTACATAGATACACCCGTCCACAGAATACACAGGTCAAACTTTATAATTATGACACACCACTATTTTTGCACCGGGTGTTAAAAACACACTTGATACCTCTCGCATCGTGTAAAAAAATAAATAATGCTTCAGAAGACGTAATTAACAACCTACATTTAGAGCTGAGTTTTTTTTATTCACTGTCACTCAATTCTAATTATTCAGTCATGAGCGAAAACCTTTTTCAACAGCCCTACTCTACCCTACTCGCTTATTATAACATGATTCTCATAGGTGCTGCCATCTAGCGGCACTTTGCAAATTCACCTCCACAATGAGTGGAATTTTAAGCTTGCTTTCCGTGCACACCGGTTTCTACGTTGGTGGTGCCACCTGTTTGTATTTTTTGGAAACTATTGGCTTCCTTGTGTACATGTAGCTTGATTGATACAGCTATTCGACGGGAGATGGCGCCGATTTCAGGTGTAGTATTAGTAAATTATTTAAATGCTTCAACGTTTTAATTTAGCAAAAGTTTTTAAAGGTCGAGTTTTTTTTTTCTGTCAGCCTGTCAATCGCAAGTAACTAATAAACCAATAGTGCAAACAAGTAAATATTTTTTACTGTGAGAACTTACTAGAGGAACTTTATACCTACTGTAAGTATAGAGCACAAAGCACATACAAAGAGGAGTTGTTATTCGATTTTTCTATGAAACTACGCGTGATATTTTGCGGGGTAATGTATGGAAAAAGTTTTCTTTGATTTGTGGGTGTTCTAGTACTCTAACCTCAGTTGGTCTCAAAGAGTGTTTTAATCCTTGATAGAAATGGGACCGATTGGCATTAAAAAAAAAAAGTCAAATCTGACGATTTTCTCGCTGACTATACATTTTAGTGAAATAAAAACGGATCACTCACGTACATAAGTCGAGTTTAGCCCGACATGTTTCGGACTAAACTCGACTTATATACGCGAGTGATCCGTTTTTATTTCACTATGATTGAGTCTCACGGTAGTTTCATGTTAAAAGTGACTGTACATTTTATCAAAAATCTGTCTATGTCGATTGTCATCACTTAAAAAGTCAGTAAATGTCTCCTAAGAGCATTTTCGCGTAGCAGCGAGGGATCTAGTAGCCGCCCTTACTGCCCCATCTCAACTTTCCACCCTGTATATTAATACTGAGCTCTACGTACCCATGTATTTTTATTTTCCAAGACACAGTGTTACCATCTATTGTCAAGTAGAATTATATTTGCAGACGCCGACACGCAATGAGATTTTTCTAGAACTATTCAAATAAATTACGCAAGAAATTACTTATGCCATCCATAGCATCATAACGTCTCCCCTTTTTTGGTCGAAGTTTAAAATCTCGTTTTTTTAATAAAGCGACAAGACATGTTCTTTCCGTGTAAGTATATCCATCAATTATGATTACAATTTTACCTAATGATATTGAGTTAATGATTTTAACTTACCATCCCACGAGCTAATATGGGACATGGTGGTGGAATAAGGGTAATAGGCGCAGGTGGTACCACTGAGGTTCTCTTCGGGCGGCAGCAGCCACCTGTGACTGCAGCTGCAGCAGTTCAAACAGTACTTCGCGCAGTCCTGGCACGGGAGCAGGTCCGTCTTGTAGTGAAGCCACCCGAACCATTCCGGGGTTACCTGGGGGGGAGGGGGTGGGGGAGGACCAAATACCAAATAACTTGGGTTGGATCACCAAATAACATGTGAACCCTCTTTTTTTCACGCCAACGTAGACCCCCGTCGAATCTCCCTTGGATTCCTGGGGGTCCACCTGGACCCACCACTGCCCATAGACACCCGCAATCCCGGGGTTTGCAGATGCGTTGCCAACCTAGAGGGCTAAGATGAAATGCCTCTTGTGCCCTTAATTACACCGGCTGTCTTACTCTCCACACCGGAACACAACAGTGCAAGCACTGCTGCTTAGCGGGAGGATTAGCGAGTAAGGTGGTGGTAGCGATCCGGACGCTGATCCGAAACATATTCTTGTCATATTCATCCACCAGAACTAAGGTTACCGACATAGCCCGAACGATTGTGAAACTTAAGTGGCAGTGGGCAGACATTGCTCGCAGGACTGATGGCCGGTGGGGTCAAAAGGTTCTCGAATGGCGTCCATCACTCACTATAAAGTTTGTATTGAATTACTCAACTGTTGAGCGACGACCTAGTAAAGATTGCGGGACCGCGGTGGATGCGGAAAGCACAAGACCGGTCTGAGTGGAGAGCCGCGGGGAGGCCGCCGGCCAGCAGTGGACGTCTTTCGGCTGACATGATGATGATGTTTTTTTAACACTTGTTACTAAAACGGTTTTTTTTTTCTTTATTTTCTAATGATAGAGTGAGTTTTCTTTGTGTAATTTTTCTGTGGTTACGTATTCTAAGAGCTAATGTATTGTAACTTGTTTTTAGAAAAAAATTACTTTATGCCAAGTTTCTTGCGGCGCATTCTTCTCGGCAATCATGGTCTTTCCGAAAGCGCTGGTAGACTCAAAAAAAAGACGTGTAAAAGAGCATTCAACTGTTAACATGAAACTACCGTGAGCCGCGCGAGCAGAGCTGCGGCCCGCAGTTTACGTCTCGCCACCGGCGTGGCTTGTGCTCCCAGAGGAAGGACTACGGATTAGTATGAAACATGTCCAGCTGTACTCGACTGACATACGTGAGAGTTCCGTTTATTTCACTATGAGCATTCAACTGCCTATTTGCTGAATAAAATTTTGAAACAATATGCTGTAAGTAAGTACCTGCGAGGCGTCGTATTCCCACTTGTAGTGAGGGCTGTACTCGACCCAGCGGCTGCGCGAGATCATATAACGTTGGTTCTCATAGTATTTGTTGCAATTAGAGTCCCATCCCATCAGGGTGCCTTCCTGACATATAATAACATAATAATGGGTTAGTATCATATCGTCTATAAAGCAAATGGTCGATGCAGCAACTGGGCGTCGATTTTTGAATCTCACCCGGTGACTAAATTCTCATGCCTATGATATCGAATACGAAATGCCCCTTCCCACTCGTAAACGAGATCACTAAGCGTCTTCTTGACCACTGGCAGTGACATAGCTAACCTCAATCCACTATTTTGACTCGCCTGTCTAAGACAGAAACGCAAATTAGCTGCATGTTAGTGGACGGGTATGACATTCAAAAATAAGGCTTTTGGCAAATAGTGATAACAATGTCATGGGTGAGAATTTAGTCACCAAGTGAGATTCAAAAATCGATCCCCTGGTCTAATATGCATTTCGTCTAAACATGTCATTACCATATCGTCTAAATTACAAGTGGTCTAGAATAGCAACACGTCTATTTAGCGACTGGTCTAAACAGCAGTTAAATTGAATTAGGTAGGTAACTAGTAATTGCCAATCCGTACTGGTAATCTTTGCCTAATTTCTTAAATAACTTCAAAACTATCTTTAAATTCCGCGTAGATTTCGGTTAAAGTTATCCCGCGGGAACTATGTAATTTTCCCGAATAAAAAGTGGCCTGTGTTATTTCTCAATATTCAAACTATCTTCTTATCAAATTTAATCTAGATCGGTGCAGCGGTTTGCCCGTGAAGAGGTAACAAACAGACAGACAGAGAGACTTTCGCATTTATACGAGGGGCGGCTGATAAGTAATCTCCTTGGTCAGAAATATATACAAAAATAATGCTGGCTGGTATGGATTTATATTCGTTTGTTATTCTATATTCAAAATGTATTACATTCATTTGTTTATTGCATCACGTTTATTTGTCTCCTACAATTGTTTCAAGCATGTCGGTAGAAAAAGTGAAAATGGATAAAATCGAGCAGCGTGCGGTGATTAAGTTTTTGACTAAAGAAGGGAATACGCCTTCGGAGATCAGACAGCGTATGTTACTTGTGTTTGGCAGTCCGTGTTCTTCCGAATTTGTTATAAAGTTTTGGTCAAAGCAGTTTAAGTTAGGTCGTGAGAGCCTGGAAGATGATCCTCGTAGCGGAAGACCAGTTTCGGCCGTCACCGATGAAAATGTAGCCAGGGTGAAAAAATATATATTAGAGGACCGACGAGTGAAGCTGTGGGAGATAGCTAGAGATGTGGGCGTCAGTAAAGAGCGAGTCAATGAAATAATTCATGAGCATTTGAACATGTCCAAGGTTAGTCCACGTTGGGTCCCCAAAATGTTGACTGCATTTGACATGGAGAGGCGTGTCAAATGTTGCGAAGAGTTTTTGGACATGAGTCGAGGGAAAGAGGAAGAAATTATTTCTAAAATTGTAACATGTGATGAGACTTAGATTGGACAATGGGACCCGGAAAGTAAGCAAGAGTCGTTACAGTGGAAATTTAAGGATGAGAAGCCGCCTCGGAAATTCAAGGTCTGTCCATCGGCAGGTAAACTTATGGCTACAATCTTTTGGGACACAGAAGGGATTTTGCTCATAGATTATTTACCGAAGAAAACTACAATGAATGCTGATTATTACTCAAACTTACTATATCAACTAAGAGAGACAATAAAAGAAAAACGGCGAGGTAAACTAAGCAAAGGAATTCTGATTTTGCACGATAACGCACCAGTGCATACCGCCCGCACAACGAAGCTAGCAATTAAAGACAATGGCTTCGAAACCATTGACCACCCCCCTTATAGTCCAGATTTAGCCCCCTGTGACTAATTTCTGTTTCGACTTCTCAAGAAAGACCTCAGGGGACGAAGGTTTATGACCGATGACGAAATGAAGACTGCGGTTACTGACTTTTTTAACGACAAACCGAAAGATTATTTTTTTAATTGTTTAAAGTCAATATTTGAAAAATTTAATAAGTTCATTTTACTAGCAGGGGACTATATAGAAAAAAAAAAAGTAACCACGACAGTCTTTTGTTTCATTGTTAGGTAGATTACTTTTCAGCCGCCCCTCGTAATATAAGTTGGAATATATCTGATACGCTCACAATGAGCCCTTTCGTTTGATATGTAACACGATATATAGTTTACAAACATTTTTTTTTTTTTTTTTCCATCTATCTTCCAAAAGTCGCCCCCAAGCATTGATGTACCAAATAGTGACAGATTCGCCACCCCTTCACCGCGCGCGGACAAGCAATATAGGTGATTAGGTTACTCGGTGACTTAGTCGCCAACAGCCGCCGCGCAGGTGACATCTCGATGATTCGCCCAGTTCAACAGCTCAAAATGACGTCGTGCACATTTATGAACTGTACGAATAACACAAAAAAGAAAAACAAAGCACATGGAATCACATTCCATACGTAAGTAAATAATAAACTCATTATTTGTAAAGAAAACCACGCTTAAAATTATAATATTATAGCCATTATAATGCAGGGCCGAAAAATTATTTCCCCGCCTGATAAATCCCAACCTCTAATAGTATGGCCATTTTGTAATTCCTTGTAAACTAAATAAAACTATTACAGACACTGACTGTTTTATCTATTTCTACTGATTTTCCAGTTTTTAGATCTACCGATTTAGACTGTGCATTATCTGTCCAATGACGACACTGAAATATGTACCTTTTTTGTAATTTTTCCATTATTTTATATTTTTAGCTTTGAAACAGTTACGAAAGACTTGCCTTCCATTCCACTTGCCACTCTGTGAGCTTTTTCGTCTTTTATACCTAAAATATTATCAATAGTGGCTCTGAGAGCTGTAGACCTCGTGAGCTATTTTTTTTCCAAAAAACTATAATTATCGAGCCTGCTTACAAAATTTTACACTGCAGAGTAGAACAGCTGGACAGACATTAAGAAAGCATTTTTGTCCCATTTGAAACGTTCATGCTTCGCTCGCTCGGTCAATAAAGAACGACCTGTTATTTTATGTTCGTAAATTAGCAGGTCATTGTTATCATGCGACTACTTGTTATTTTGTGGACATGAATTAGCAGGTCGGTACGGTAGTCGTACATTATCCAGATGGTATATTTGTCTGTGGTATATTCCCTTGAAGTTTGACATGTCAGTGTAATGACAGCTAATGAGTGAAGGCCGCATTTTGTCAGCGCTAAAGAGGTGCGTGGCCAGTCTTCATGTATAAAAGTCGGTGCCCCCAAGTTTAAAATTCATCAATTTATGTTACATTTTGGGTCAGTGATGACTTACATAATGTGTACCAAATTTCAACGCAATCGGTCCAGTAATTCTTCTTTTTTCTTCGTAATGGCAGCCTCTAGTCCTTGTGCCAATGTCAGTAAATATAATATACCACGTATAACACCCGTGGGCAAGAGTAATGTAATATAAAACAATTGACATTGAATAAAGATGTCGGATAGGCCAAACTGAATAAATCCCCCTCCCCTTGTCGAATTCTTAGCTATCGGCCAATGATGTTCCATAAAATCTTGGCCAGGAGATCATTGCCCGAGGCCCAGGGTGCACCGGCCCGAGCACTGCTCTTCCCCCGGACGGATCCAGAAGGGAACCGCAGCTCTTAGGCACACGAGGAGGTAACCCGACCCGCACCCCGGTCCAGTAATTTCGGAGTAAATTGGCTGTGACAGACGGACAGACAGACACGAGAGTCGTCCTATAAGGGTTCCGTTTTTTATTCTGAGGTACGGGACCCTCAAAATAGTGACTAGCTTACCGCTACCTACCTTACCTTAAAATATGCACAATAGCACTCACTTTAACCGTATCCATTCTCCACATTTTTTCTATCATACGGAAGAGACCCCCGTTCGCTTTTATAGTTTTCTTCAAAAGCGCCAATTTGTCTAAACCTATTAATGACATTGTGGTGTGTATTCAACGTGGTTAACGTGAGAAGCAATAAAACTACAAAACAGGACTTTTTCTCTTTGAACTAAAATTTGACAGGCGAACGACTCATGTCTAAAAGTATATATGTCACAACCATGTCACAGCAACCTACTATGAAAAAGTTCCCATACCACTTCTCCTTTTCGTATTCCCATACCTTCATTGCCTCCTGTTAACTGCTTGACATGTAGCATTTTCAAAAACCTACCCTTTTTGCCAAAAAAGTCCTAAATTTTTCCATAGAAAAATTATTTGTCAGTTTTGTGACGGTCCATATAGAATGTAACATACAATGACAATGCAAAGAAAAATTCGCTAAGCAGCTGGACTTGAACCAGCAACCTCGATAATCCGTACCACGCTCCACCAATTAACCTATACTTAAAGTTGGTGTACCTAACGAATTTTTCAATAAAATATGACACAAGGCAATGAAAAATTCGTTACGTACACCAACGTTAAGTATAGCTTAATTGGTGGAGCGTGGTACAGATTACCGAGGTTGCTGGTTCAAGTCCAGCTGCTTAGCGAATTTTTCTTTGCATTGTCATTGTATGAACTAAAAAACAATTACTTTGCTCACCCGCGACCACTAATGGCAAATAGTTATATCTGTGCGGCAAATGTATGTTTCCATGCAACACCTCCACCTCCACTGCTACACGAATCAACACATGCCACACAGACCCAACTATCACCACCACCACTATACTAAACGCTGACGCGTTTCGGCACTCTCCACGAGGCCATTTACGAAGCACAACAACAACCGCTCAACATGCCACCACTTCCACTACTGGCATATGTAAACCATGTACTCAACTTAGTTAATGACAAAACCAACGTACCCACTAATATTTTATAAATTCCAAACTACCCTTTTATGTAAGTCCTAAACTACCCTTTTTTAAGAAATGAATTCCAAACTACCATTTTTATTTTTAATCTACGCCAGGTACCCCGTTATTTTTAACCGAGTACGGTAAAAAGAGAAGTCATGTTCTCATTATTACTATGACACATTATTAAAATTAGAACCAAGTCGTAACAAAGGCGAAGAAACCAAATTAACTTGTTCATTAATAATAGACTCCATGTTGTTGTACCTAATTATTTCCAATTGTTCTAAAACCGATAGCCGCAAACCCTTATCACAATAATGTAAAATTTCGTACGTATCTGAGTCTAACAACGAATGATTCGTTTCTAATAAATGCTTGGCAAAGTTTGATTTCTCTGGATGATCATGCCTATATGACGAGATATGCTCTTTAAATCTAGTATCAAAGCTTCGACCGGTTTGTCCAATGTATACTTGACTACAGTCGCCACAAGTGAGTTTATATACGCCCGACCTGTTCCCTTTATCCACCTTTTCTTTGTTATTACAAAGTCTAGAACGTAAAGAATTAGTAGTCTTAAAGGCAACATTGATGTTATTTGATTTTAAAATATTATAAATCTTGTCAGTCAACCGGCCAACATAAGTAATACTAGATCTAAATTTGTTAGTAGGCTGAGATGGCAACGCAGAGTAAAGCATGCTATTCACTATCCGTTCCTGCTTCTTTTGAACCAGACTATTAACCATTGCTGTACTATAACCATTTGTTGTTGCTATCTGATATATAGTATGTAACTCAGAATCATAATGCTCTTTCGAAAGAGGTACAGTTAGTAGTCTATGTACATAACAATGGAAAGCAGCCAGTTTATGCTGCCATGGGTGAGTAGAATTTGCAGGTATGACAGTATCTGTGTACGTAGGCTTACGGTAAATTTGAAACTGGTGCCTATTATTTACTCTTGTAATAGTTAAATCCAGAAAATTTAATGAACGATTTTCCTCTAATTCTCGTTTGAACTTTATTTTTGGATGTTTGTTATTAAGAGCACTAATAAACAAATCTAGCTGCCTCATACTCCCCTTCCAACATAAAATTAAATCATCAACATACCTATAATAATATACTAAATTGCTGTTCCCCACTATATATTGTTTTTCAAAGTTATCCATAAAAACGTCAGCCATTAAAGGACTAAGAGGTGACCCCATTGCTAAACCATCACTCTGCAAATAATATTGACCATTAAATCTGAAATAATTTTGTTTCATGCATAAAGTTACTAATTCTATTAACTCACAAACCTCCCCCGGATGTAAACGCTTCCTTTCTAAGTGACATCTAAGAATATTTAAGGTTTCACTATATGGTTTGTTTTTTAGTTCATAAATATGGACCTCCGCAAAGTAACGCCTGATTCAATAAATTATTTGTCATTGTATGTTTAATTTCATTCTATGAATGTTTCATAAAAATAAAAACAAAAATAATCAATAAATCGATTATTTTCATTCATATAGAATGTATGTAAAAACGCGTCACAAAACTGACAAAAAAAATGCGGGACACTTTTTTTTATTATTTAAATAGATAGTCCTCGTGATTTTGAGCAGAAATAATCCAAAACTTGTAAGGTTTTCTAAAAAAAATAAGGGTACACAGTTTTCTGAAAATGCCCAACTATATGGGAGAATGTTTTTTTTTATTTATTCTACTTTTCAAAAAAACTTCACACCTGGCTCACTTTAGACTTACTCAACCCTTGGCTGATGTCTTCACGGTTCACTAAAACGTACTCTGTATAACGTACCCATAGATGAATTAGCGAGAGCTTGAAATTGCATTTGTAGTGGTTGTACGGTTCGCATGAAAAGGAGAATCAGCCGTTAAAATATACACAGAACGTAAATAATAATTTTAAGTGCATCCACGTGACCATAGCTCAAATTATTGGGTAATAAAAAAACCGGCCCTGCTCCTAAGCAAAATGTACGCAGTGTGGTGTCAACTTATATTGGTCTGCGAAATCTACAGACAGACGTAAAAATTTAAGATTTTGAGACTTTTATGAGTGGTTGTGCTATAAGAGCTACCTGCATACCAAATTTCAAGTTTCTAGGGCAACTGGAAGTACCCTTTACGTTTTTGGATTTCGGCAATTTGTATGGAAATAGCCTTTTTAATGACTGTATCTTTTGATTGCGTTGACTTAGAAGGTTGATTTTTTCACAGCTTCAAGGGACCGCAGGCTTGAGTATTTGATATTAATTGCAGTATGCTACCTCCACGCGTTCCAGAGAAAAAGGGTCTTGACAGACAGACAGACGGACAACAAAGTGATCCTATAAGGGTTCCGTTTTTTTCCTTTTGAGGTACGGAACCCTAAAAACCAAAGACAGATTCATTTGAAAAGGCAGATTTAATTCCAAACAGATCCAGATAAGCTCACAGCCTCGTCTCGACAACACAACATTTTTTGAGCGTTAACATTAAGCGAGTAACGACCAACGGGTTCTGTCGCGTATGGACCCGTTCACAATTCGTCCCGCCTTTTGCAAGCTTCAAGCGGACGGATAGAAAGATTGGGACGAGTTGCTAAAGGGACGACGTGAGACTGCGGGACGACTTGCTAACGGGACGACGAATTGCGAACGGGACGAGGTGCTATAGGGAGGAGTTGCGAAAGGGACGAGTCGCGAAAGGAACGAGGTGCGAATGCGGGACGACTTGCTAACGGGTCCATACGCGACAGAACGGACCAACGAAAGGTGTTACATAATCTATACGTCAGTCAGTTAACACGTTCCATGTCCTGGAGCCCCTGGGTCACATCCCCATACTGGGGGCACAGTTGGATTTGTGCCATTGTCAGATCGTTATATATGGGGACAATGCTATGAACGTGTTAAGGTCAAAGACATGATGTATGGGACACAGTTGCAGTTGCCAATGTCGTCATTAATGATATTATAAGTAAAGATACGTCATATGCTCACAAGACAATCGAAAAACATGTTCCGAACATTTTGACATTTGCGGCCCACGATAACTCTGCAACGAACTGATAACAGTAGAAATCTAAAGTTTGTATATGGCAACACTGATTTATAGTCAAACAACATGTTTTGAACTTTTGATTAGATTTAAACTTAAACAGGTCATCGTTCATGCACCATCCACCATTAAAATACCTCTCAAATTTCGTTTTATATATTTTTTTACCGTACAACGACAGAACCTACGAGGGCAAAATTGTCCTCCAATGGACAGAGCAACACCTATTTAAAAAAAACAGCGACTTTTGATTACTACTATCATTATTATTTATAATTAAAGAAATGTCTGAATGTCATGAAAAAGGTATTACCACAGCGTGATTTTTCTGGGTTGCCAATTAATATCTTATGCAGAGTTATCGTGGGACGATTATAAGTTTGAACCTTATTTGAGAGAGGTTGCGGCCAAACCTTTTATGCGCTTCATTTTCGGCGTGCTGATGACGTATCTTTTTTTATATGTAATATCATTGGTTGCCATGTAGCAGTGATACTGTCTTCTGCAGTTTCGAGTCACAAGCGTTAATGTTACTTTTCGGTACTAAATGACAACCGATTTGACCGCGGACCAACCACCCTCTGGACACCGCATCTTCTATAATTTACTTGGAAAGTCATTACGAAAAAAGCCGCGGTGAACGGGCCGGAGGAATGCGTCGTGATTGGTTCATAGCTTGTCGTCTCGCTTGTCATCTGTCGAAAGCGAGTCACGATTCGAGGCTAGAGAGATTTATAGGTGCAAATGAGCATGTGCGTTTCGGAAACGTTCGCCCTGACATTTGGTGTCCAGAGGGTGGTTGGTCCGTGGATTTGACACTTCAACCCTGAAACAGCCGTGAATAAACTGAGTGAATAACAAGGCTACAGGTAATGTCTTGGGTATTAGTGTTACATTGCGAGGCACAAACGTTTTTGACCGGATAACTATGGTGTCCACGAGTCAATGTACATGTAGGTCGCTAGCTATACTCGCTCAATGTATGGACGCTCGTAAAGAAAACAAATCGACGGTACTCTGACTCAACCTCGTATATAAACTTTGCCGAAATTGGAATAACCACCTTAGGTTCGCGGGGTTGAGTCAGAGTACCGTCGAAATACAACTGAAATTTAGCTCTAAACACAACGATACTAGATCTTAACTTAAAGGACACTACTTAGGACTTCATTCCTTTTGGCTCTGAAGGAGAGGAATGCATTTTGGAATGATCTTTAAAACATAATGTATAAGTGCGAAAAAAAATCCTTTGAGAGTCATACTAATAGGTAGTCATTTACTTAACCGATTTAAGTACTAATTTAACTCTAAGCTACTCAGTAAGTAAATAAAGTTCAAATTCGAAATAACAAAGAAAACTACAATAAAGACCACTCTATGTTGATCTAAACAGTGTTGTTTCTGGAACTAAACATATCGGTAAGATACGAGGTTGATAAAGTATAGCGACGATATAAGAACACATAAATATAACAAAAAATAAATTAGAGAGTTCAATTCGACGGCCATATTTTAAACAAAATGCAAATATTAAAGTACCTATTGTACAGTCGAGGTCAACGATATGTTTACATTTGAGATTTAAAAAAATATGTATACATCATATACATACCTTATTACGGCGGAAACGAGGTTTGTGTACATATTTTCTGACTTTGAATATACCTCTAGTTTCGTCTTAGCAAAAATAAAACGTGTATCAAAAACTGGATTCGAAATGTCTCTAAACAAACGCAGTAATACAGAAAATAATATTTAACACAGTGTGCATCGCTAGCCAAAAATCCTTTAAGATCCCTAGTATCGAGTAGTATTCTCCACCAATGAGAGACAAGCTGCTGGCCTATGATTGGTGAAAATTGATCCTAGCGATTTTTTGACTCGCGATAGACTCAGCTCGTCAACCCTGTTCAAAGTACTTTGAACTATTACACAACTATTAATCATATCAAAATAACAAACCCGGGTACTCACTAACATACAGCAACGAGCTTCTAGAAGAGAACTGTCACTATAAAATATCCCTTGCAACTGGTTACGAAACTTAGTTACCGTGGTGGAAAAATTACCTTGGCAACCGGTTGCTTACAACAAATCATTCGTTCGTCGCAACTGGTTGCCAAAAGTTAAAAATTTCCCCCACCGCAACTGGTTGCGAAACTTGGTTGCCAAATTACGTGCAACAGTTGCAGTAACAGCTGGTTAGTGAGTAATCGGCTATAGTCATTCGGCTGTTGACATTCTCTTTTTTTAAACTCCGATATTCTAACCTCTAAAACTTTTTAAGTACTTATGCTTAACTGCTGCTGATATTTCGTGCGTTTGGCAAACAGAGGCCTTACGGAGTTCAGAGCTGGTTACGAATAGATTAAAAGAGTGAATGAATATATTGAATACGCTTCATACACGTGAAAATGACAGGCTCAAGTAATTCCCTCATAAAAATGTCAGTGACATTAATTTTGCTCAATCCATTCGTGCCAGGTCTAACCTCTGTACCAGTGACTCGATTGATACATAAAATACTTAATCAAAACATCAATAACAAATTTAACTGTAACTTAAGTTATAACCAGTTAACTTTGGCTACGCAAGGTACATGTTAACATGTTAAACGTAAACTATTAAATCGAATAAGGCCCAAGGTTCAAAACTTTGAACTTGATACACCATCACCAGACCCCTATATCACCTACGTGACAGATGTCAAATTAAAATCATTTTACATTTTCACTCAAGATTTACAAAATACTAGTACAAATTCGATGCCTCACTCATTTCATTGCTGCAATTAAAACGATTTAACTAAAAACTAATAAAAAGGAGGCAGTTTGATCACTAAAAATTATGACGTCATGATCCAATACAAAATTTATAGTAATCGATCGTTTTGTCTTTATTTTCAAAATTACTAATTTGACATGTCTTATAAAGATCGCTAGTGCCGAGTGTAGTCTCTCTGTCAATTCCCGCCAGTCAGACATAGGCACGGACCAACCACCCTCTGGCCACCGCATCTTCTATAATTTACTTGGAAAGCCATTACGAAAAAATCCGCGGCGAGCGGGCCGGGGGAATGCGTCGTGATTGGTTCACAGCTTGTCATCTCGCTTGTCATCTGGTCGAAAATGAGCCGCGATTCAAGGCTAGAGATTTATAGGTGCAAAAGACGGATTCCGTGGTCTGGGAGGAGCTGTTTTTATTTGCAAATAGCTATCGAAAATATCAGTTTACTATAAGGATGGGCCTCATAAGGAAGCTCTAAGTCACTCAGAGGGCGATGGAGAGGGCTATGCTCGGGGTTTCTCTGCGGAACAGAATCAGAAATGATGATATCCGCAGTAGAACTAAAGTTAGCGACATAGCCCGAAGAATTGCTTAACTTAAGTGGCCGTGGGCGGGGCACATTGCTCGCAGAACTGATGGCCGATGGGGTCAGAAGATTCTCGAATGGCGTCCACGGACCGGGAGACGAGCTGTCGGTAGGCAAATGAGCATATGCGTTTCGGAAACGTTCGCCCTGACATTTGGTGTCCAGAGGGTGGCTGGTCCGTGTGCATAGGCCAGTATAGCTTGCCTCTCATTGGTGGCGAATGACAGGTAGACTTTACGACACTAACGATCCTAGCGGATTTTAACTCGCGATCTCGTTGTCTTTGTCAACTGACATCTGTCACGTTGGTGAAATAGGGTAATCAAGTCTGACGCGTCGGCATAGTGTGAGAAATCATGGAAACCATTTTCCAATTTCCAAAGCAGCACGGCACTTTTGTACCTTATCGCAGTAACACATTCGTCAATCATGTATGATGTTTTGCATCTGGTCCATATTTCACCATCTTTACAATTGTCAGTTTTAAACGACAATCCGAACTACATTCCTTTGACATTATGAAGCGCGTTAAAACAAAAGCTCTTCAAGTCAGCAGTTGACACCGAATTGTCATTGACAACTGACATTCGTAAAGTTGGTGAAATAGGGGCTTGGTTGTTAGTGTGACGATGATCAAAAGTGGTTTGATGCTTTTGATGCTGACTGTACTTGTATAAGGACTATCGAATTCAAATTTGGAACGGGCCTTAAAAAGATATAGGTACTTAGGTAAACACTTAAAATTATTACAAAAAACAAAATGGAAATCAATAACGCTCTCTGTTCCAAGGAATCAGATGTATTCCAAACAAACTACATACAAATTAACGAACGCTTTCGAATTATGTACTCAATAAAGCGATTAATTATCAAGATATCGAAATAGAATGATATGCAAATAACACTAACACGTTTTCCAAAAAATATTGGATTTTCGAAGGATAATGATTATAATGATATAATTGTACGATCCCGCCTTAAAATGTAGAATTCCAAAAGAATCTCCAAATACCCAAGTTATCCTAACATGGCAGCGGAAAAATAGGTATTAATTAAAATAAAAACTACATTTTGCAAATAAAAATTTGAAAAAACTTAAACTTTAAATAAATCTAACAAGGAATAGAGAAACTGATGTAGGTAACAATAATTCTTAAATCTAACCGATCATTTGGTACACCTAATACTATTTACCATTAAATTTAATAAGTAGATTAAGTACTATACTTAGACAAAGGCATGTAGTGCAAAAATAAGGAATAAAAAAGTTTTGGCATAATAGATTTTCGCTCTGGTCCCAGACTTGATACGTTGAAAAAAAAAAACCTAACACAAATTTTAAATATTACTATTTATGGCTTTTTAACTATTCCGTTCCCTTCAGAATTCGATAAGAACGACGTTAAGTACTCAACCAAATAAAAAAATATATATATTTTTAGTCACCCCCCCCCCCCATATTTCCGAAAAAAAAAACCATCAATTTCATTAATGGGGATTTAAGTAGAAATCACAAACAGCCATTTTTTTATATTATCTGGTCGACTTTTTAATATTAGTACGGCCATCTCACCGTATGTACAAGCAATTATCATTTAAAGATACCGTCTTAACAATATGCTATCTTAAAAGTCGACTTAACATATGGCAATAGGTATCCAAATAGCTTGTCAATTTTTGTCCGAGATCACTAACCATTTCAAATTCTGTTAGTAAAATCAATGTAGTCAGTTCGTCTTAATCTGTTTCCTTGCTTTAATAAAAGAGGAAAAAAAAACTAACAACAAAATCGTACGAACGATACCTAAAACTAAAAAAAAATACATGCCTTCGTGTATACTAAGAGTACAATAGTGAATTATTATATTACTAGTTTCCATTTCCATAAAAATATGTCGATTATACTTTCTGTATGTTTACCCTCAATGCCTTACACTATAAAACATAACACAACTATATTTCCCAAAAACCTTCAAAGATCAAACGCTAACAATGAGGGTTCTCGGAAAAACAAAATATCAGGTTAGTACTTACCGTGAGATCGGTTTGACATTTCTGTCCAGCATGGTAAAAGTGGAGTAACTATATTGACACTATCATCGGAACTAACTACCTCGCAAAGTAAGGCCTATTCAATCATTTAATTTCAAACGTGACGGAAATGTCAAACTGAACTCACGATACTTTAACGCCATAGCATTATTCTCCTAAAACCATCATTCATAAGTTATTGTTGCCTAGACAATTCCTGTGTGTAAAATATTAATTTTAGATTTTAAAAAAATAATTAAAGCCACAATACCTCTCGAACTTTCAACAAACTGCTTGATATTTTTAATTTTAGAATTCGAGAGCGATGGCGATTGGTTTATTCCCAACAATGACAACTATCAATGACTTTCCATACACAAGGAGATCGCATAGCATCGCTGTCAGCGGGACAACACAGGTGTGCTGACAGTCGCATGTCGACCGTTGAAGCAAAGATGCCGAAGTGTGCTTGAAAGAGTGTCGAAATACAGCTCACGGCATAAGAAAAATATGGCGTCATTCTGCTTAAATTAAGCAAAAATAAATGAATTTAAATTATTTGTTGGTATTGACATACATACATCATCGACTGTGCATCAGTCAATGTCAAATATTAAATTAGGTGGCTTTGACTGTGACACTCTTGTATAGATGACTTAGCGAGAGCTTGGAATTGCATTTGTAGTGGTTGTACGGTTCGCATGAAAACGAGAATTAGCCGTTAAAATATACGCACAACGTAAATAATAATTGGAATTTAACACTGACATTATTTTGGAATTTTCTTCTTCGATATAATTATTACAAACCTCTTTTTATACTAATAGTACGGGAAAAGGGAAATTTCAAATACAGAATGCCTATAAACACAATAACACTACATAATGCAATTCCACGGTTTCGGTAATTTATCTTCACATTGCTGCTTAATGCCAAGCACACTTTCGTTAATAAAGACATAAGTGTGTACAATTTTAACAGTTCATTACCAAGCGAAGAATAATGTTGCCTATGTTGCCTTTGATTTATACGAGGTGATAGGCCCTTGTGTATAAAATGTCATTGCACCAATTACGAGTAAAACATTTGGTTTCTCAGGGTTTAATTATAAATAAGTCGTTATGTGACAGAGGTTTTCCGTCCGTACAAACTATTTACTGTACAGTTTTTTTTTTAGTCTCGTAACAGTAAGATGAACTGACAAAAACGTGGTGGAATGGGACAAATGTTTATTATTTATTTGTAAGTCTTTTAAAATTAACTCGTTCGATCTAACCCCTCTTTGATGTACAAGTTGGTACCTAATATTCGGAACTGATCTTTCGAAAACCGAACATTAAGCAACGTAGTAAAATTACTGCCAGTCTTTTGACTTCGGAAGGCAATCGATAAAAAATTTGGATGAAATAAGTACAGTTAACAAAAAATAGATTGTGTATCCTTACTCGGTGTTTTACTTATTTTGGCATCACGCAATTTTAATACTGTTGAGTTTGGCACGTTATATCCAAAGTTTTGGCATAAATGTGGGGTAAAACGGTATTCTGTTGGCCTTATAGCAGTTACTGGTTATTGGCACTAAAGATGGTTTAAAAACATATCTAGGCGGTCCTACCAGAATACTTGGTAAGTTCTACTTACAAATATTATGCGTGTTTCTAACTTACTAATGGCGCAAAGTGCGTGTTCATTGTAAAAAAAATCCATTAACATTGATTGAGGTTCCAAATAGATATAAAATTCGAACCTTGATCCACTGTAGAACCAATTCACAATAAATGGCAAAATAAAGCCAAAAAAGTTGTTATGACATTTATTGACAGATGGTCTACAGTGGGTCACGGCTCTAATGATTCATTATACCTAACATATACTCATACCTTTTATATTATTATAATTTATAATGTAGCATTAGCTTTTCCCCGTACTATTTTTTTTATCTACGTGTAACTACATTCAGGACAATAATTATATATTTTTTGTATTTTTATATTTTAAATGACAGTGAGAATAGTACACGCATTTCGTACAAAAATTAAAAAAAAAAAGCCTATCGACTCAACAAATAAATCAACCGGTGTGCTAATTCTGATTCTAAATAAAGCTATTTATCTTCGTCACTTCAATATAACAAATCTATTGTTTATGCTGAAATTCATATTCTATTACGAATATGGCAGGCGAAAAACTGGACTACGACAATCTCAAAATCATTTTTATTGCAAAACTTATTATTATGTAAACTATTGTCAAAATGCTCAATATAAATGTTATTATTCGGATATTGATTCTTTTTCTGCTAAACACAGCAGTGAAATAAAATACAATAAAGTATTTGTGTTTTGTAGAATTAATAAGTAATTAAATGACCACAAAATAACTTTTTTATGGGCGTACCCAAGTGATAAAAAAATGTTGTCAATTGTTACATAATGTATAACAACGAGTCTATAGAAATAACGAATTAAGACACCGAATTATTAACAACATAGCCTCTTGATTATTGGACCGGCTGGTTACTAATTAGGTAAAGTCAAGGAAAGAAACATATCTGCTTTGTTGCCTCATTTCAACGGAAGGCGATCGAGTGTACATATATCTTTTGTCGCTGAATGCACAGTTAAAATGTAAGGGTGGTGACCCACTGTGGACCCCTCCACAATGTCATAATAGCGGTACACAATGGACCTGCGCTAAAACAGGAAACACTGCCTTCTAATGACAATGTGGGAGGCAGTGGGCGCTTAGAGATGTTTTATAATTACTAATTATTTGTGGGTTTAATAATCAAGAGAGCGCTCATAAAATACCGCGGCTTACAGCGTGCCTATAAAGAGTAGATAAGCTTTTGGTAAAAAACTTTTTATGTACAATTTTTTTGCTGGTTTTATTGCATGTTAATACGACCAAAAAAGAAGCAAAAAAAACATTAATTTACGTAATATCTACTCTTTTAAGGCAGCCTGAACACCCGTCATATTTAACAATAATCCTTACGTTTTCCATATGAGAAGTAGGTTGTATAGCCCTATATTTTTTCATCAATATAGGTCGCTTCTAGTACAGATCGACCGGAAAAATGCTTAACAACACAGCGATCGCAAGAATCGCTAGATGTCGCTAGGAATGCGTAAAAACAGAATACTATTATTAGTAATTAATTAAATATGTAAAAAAAAGTTATGTAGAAAAAAGGTTTTTCTTTGTGACTTTTTTCTGTTCATCTTGATTGTGTGTCATTCAATAAAGAGTGCTTGTATTGTATTTTAGTTGTTATATAACAAATTATTAACAATGCGTGTTAATAAAATTCCCGGTCGACCCATCCTAAAAGATGCTTAAACTAGTTTGTATTATGCATTTTACATCACCCTATATAACTCAAGGCGATACTATCAACTACGTATGTACAATATTTCATTTATTATGCATTTTTACTTTCATCACTGTTATATTTACATCTGCTTACACAATTAAAAATAAATGGAATATATTAACCTAACTTAACAAACCGTGATAAAAGATAGCCTATGTTTTAATCAAGGATACAAGCTATCTCCGTTCCAGAACCAAATCCGACCAGCCGTAGCGTGAAGAAATAACAAACATACATACACACTCACAAACTTTCTCATTTATAATATTAGTCTAATTAACTTCTTAACTAAAAGTTGGGTTAAGCTATATGGAAACAAAAGATTTTTTTTAATACGACAAGGAAGGCAAACGGGCAAATAGGTCCCTGATCGTACCTGATCACCACTGCCCATAGACACCGCAACCCGTTTGCAGATGCGTTGCCAACCTAGACAGCTAAGATGAAATGCCTCTTGCGCCCGTAATTACACCGGGTGTCTTACTCTCCAAACCGGAACACAACAATGCAAGCACTTCTGCTTAACGGTAAGATTAGCGAGTAAAATCGTGGTAGCGATCCGGACGGACCTCGCACAAGGCCCTACCACCCGCAAAGATTAAAAAAGCAAAGAGTTAAGAAAGCGAAAAGTGGTCGACGCTCAAATTACTGTAGGCGTCAAAGGCGCGTGGAATTTCACACGCAATTTATCCCTACAGAGTACGCAAATTCTATTGTTCGTATAGAAAAACATAACACGTAAGCAGCAATTAAATTGCCGTTCTAAAAATAACTAACTAAAATAATGAACACAGAGGGAAATTATCAGCGATTGGTATACTATACCACCCTATAACTAGTTAAGTAACTATCTATCTATCTATACCTATAAAACAGTACCGTGACTGACTGACTGACTGACTGACAGACAACGCACAGCCTAAATCACTAGACCTAGAGACTTGAAATTTGACAAACATATACCTTGAGCATCCCAGAGGTGCACTAAGAAAGGATTTTTCGAAATTCCCACGGGATAGGGAACTAGCCCATTTTGAAATATTTCACGGGGGCAAAGCCGCGGGGCATAAGCTAGTTTTTAAATAAAATCAATTGAACGGTTCCCGCGAAAAAAATAATTAAAATCTAAACCTAAATAATTTAGTAATGACCTAATGACAATTTATGAAAACACAGGCAAAAAAAAAAAACATTGGATATTAATGTCGCTGTAAAGAAAGCCAATCCCATAGTGAAATAAACGGTTTAGCCAGACATGTTTCGGACTAATACTTAGCCCTTCCTCTGAGAGCGCACGACTCGATAGTAACAATGACGATGAAAACGAGGGTAGATGTCCGCCGCTATCAGCTGCGGCCAGTAGTCGCGCGAGCAGAGGACGGACTATGAATTTATCCGAAACATGTCGAGTTAACTCGACTCGCATCCGTGAGCGATCCGTTTATTTCACTGTATTTTAATCTCACGGTAATTTAATGTTAAAAGAAATCAAATTCGTTTGTAGATATATTTTAGATAACTAGATGAAAGACAAAAATGAATAACTCCGGCCGTGTACGAAACCGGAGTTTCGTAACCAGTTATGATAGAGAAAAAACTTCTTAGTACGAAACTAGTTGCGATCAAAGACTTGTCCTCGTTCGAAGCTAGATTCCCGAACTTCAGACCCCGAAACTACGATTTTTTAACACCTGTGAACTGACATTAGGAGAGAAAGAACGCGAAAAAGATAGACAATGTGTCGTATCAAGAGGTTAAAGAAATTGTTAGGTTAGCTCCAAGATACCCGAAGGATTTCTATTCGAAACTTGTTTCGTAACTGTGGTTTCGAAAGTGACCGAAAGGCAATAATTGTTATATTCTAATATGTACAGTTAGTAAATACTCCTTAATTATAGTCTTTGATCCACGGTCCAACTACGCTTCTCAACTGGTTGAGTCATTAGGAATTTAAATCCCATATAGCACACCTATTCGTTTTCGTTTGACGACTATATGACTCTATTTTGACTATGAGTAAATTGTTCTTGATTTGCTGTCCCATTAATTATTTTTAACACTTGTTCCTAAAATACTGTACCTTTTTTTTTTACTTTATTTTCTAAGGATACAGTGAGTTTTTTTTGTATAATTAATTTGCGGTTATGTATTGTAAGAGCTATTGTAACATATTTTTAGAAAAAAATACTTTGTGCCAAGTTTCTTATTTTTATTTTTTTTATGGGACAATTTGACACCAATTGACCTAGTCCCAAACTACGCAAAGCCTGTACTATGGGTACTACACAACGCATAAACATACTTATATAGATAAATACATACTTATATACACTTGAAACATCCAAGACCCGAGAACAAACATTCATATTCATCATACAAACATCTGCCCCGACCGGGATTTGAACCCGGGACCTCAAGCTTCATAGTCAGGGTCTCTAACCACTAGGCTACCCGGTCGTCTATCTTGCGGCGGGTTCTTGGCAATCATGGTCTTTCCGAAAGCACTGGTAAACTAAAAAAAATCCGAGTAAACGAGAATTTTTATTTGATTTAATATTCACTAGGTTGTTAGGATAGAGTTGCGTAAAAGAAAAAGTAGTGAAGTATGGCTCAACCAGTTGAGTAGTTTAGTTATGCCGTGGGTCAGAGAGGTTAATTATATATTATGTTCTAATATATATTACATATATTCTAATTTTAATAAATCGTAGACTTGCTAACAAGGTAACAAGTTGCACGAGAAAAGATGAGTTGCCACGAATCAATAGAACGCGTGAATGAACTGCAACTGTTAGGTACTTAAAATACGAGTGCGGTTTTATGAAACGAGACGAAGCCGAGTTTGATTATAAGATCACACGAGTGTTTTAAGACCTAATTATGTAGAGTTGCATACATTACTTTATCTACACACATATTATAAGTACTCTAAGATGGGTTCAGAAGCCGAAAGCATAACAAACCTGTGACGAATTTGAAGTTTTTTTTTTAATCATAGACAAACAAACCGAGCTATTGCGTAACGGCATTTTTTTTAAATTGAGTACTATAAAAAAAATCTCTGTTGGCTAATATGGGGCTTAGGGATTAGAAGCAACAGCTCAAACTTACGACTTCATAATTATGCCAATTATTAAACAGTTTATCGGCAGCGAGCTTTCATCAATTTCATCATCTAATCCAGATCGACTGCAATAAAAAAATGTTTCAAGAACTAGAAAGATTGCGAGTCTTATGTATTGAAGGGAAAATTTCGACCTCTGCTCCTTGTGTATGGAATGACATTTCGTTTTCATATTCATTCGTGGCAGCTTTACTGATCTCATCTATTAGTAAGTAAAAAAATTCCCTGATGGTACCACTAGCAGACTACGTAAAAAAAACATGTTTCCGTTAAAAAATTAGACGATACCGTCACTACTTCGAAAAAGTTCGTATCCGATCGATATGTCAACTAAACTCACGGACCAACCATCCTCTGGACACCGCATCTTCTATAATTTACTTGGAAAGTCATTACGAAAAAAACCGCGGCGAGCGGGTCGGAGAATGCGTCGTGATTGTTTCATAACTTGTCATCTGGTCGAAAGTGAAGTTGAAGCTTATCGATATTGAGAATCTAGTTTTTTTTTAAGTAGTGTCGATACAACAAAGTCATATGTTACAACTGACAACATTTCCTTTTCTTATGCTGGTATACGTATATTTTGTAGGTCATAGACAACGAATTAATATGCTGACATGTGTTGTATGTTAGTTTTATTGGAATATTTATTTTTATGTTTGCTAAAACGAATCTAGCAAGCTACTAGTTAGAAAAAAATATAACGCGTTTTTACGAGAATTTCGAACTGTCATATAATTGTTTGAGTTTTCATTTTTTTAGCACAGTATGCGCCTGTAACTTTTTTTAACGCATGTAACAAACATGCTAAAAAAAGTAAAACAATAATAATACTAATACCGATTTTTCTAAATGATAATTACAAATAAAATTAACATAAAATACACCACACAATTCTGGTGTTCCTTATTCTATTTTTTTATTTCGATGTTTTTTGGCAACCAACTATAGCTGTAGGATCTAGCAACTTCTGCCAGAGTATAAACAAAATATGTAATCAAATAAAACACCTTGCGCTGTACTTGGAGACTCACCAGTTTATTAATGGGCCAATCAACTTTTCATTGCCATTTGTTGCCATGGAGATGTTTCCTTGGTAACTCGTCTAAAATAAGATTTTCTAAGACCCCACTCCCCCGAAAGTCAGGATTTGCATGCTTAGGAGATGAAGCATGAAGGAATTATCATAGAACTGTCGAAACTCCTAACGTTTGATGGAGAGCCGATTTAAGAAAAAATATTTTAGACGAGTTACCCAGGGGACATCGCCATGGCAACGAGTGGCAGTTAAAAGTTGATTGACCCAAATTGATAAGATGACATGATGTCAAAATGAAAATCATTTATCACTACCACCTGTTTGAACCAAACATTCTAAATTACTCTCAAAGAACCGAGGGCTCCCTCGTTTCTGCAATTAAGAAGATTTCTAATTCAAAAAACACTAAAAAGGACGCGGTTTGATCACTCAATAAAAACTTGACATAAAAAAAACAGGTATCCAGTTTGACGAACTAGGCTGGAGGCTCAGAACAGAACAAACCAGAACCCGCGAGAGCGCCTAAAAGTGAGGCAACTAAGACTACTCTTAAATAGAGTAGGTAGTTTGGCATAGTCATCTCCGAGCACGAAGCGTCTCGTGACGTGTTGTACGAATGCTAATACTAATTATTCCCTTCTCGTGAACTTCTTACATGCAGAAATGCCGTTGGGCTTATATAAAACAGAATATGATTAAATTTCAAGTATAAACGGGTAGCGGAATCAATAAAAAATGTACTCGCTTCGCGGCGTGCGATTATGACTGAACGCGGCTTCTGGTTTATTTTGTGTTCTGAGGCTGGGGGTAATTACTAATTACCCCCAAAACTGTGTTTTTGAGGGGTAATGGACAAAACACCATCAAAAATGGGGACTGGACTGTGTGAGGGCTTACACTGTTCTTGCTTTAAAGAGATTTCATGCAATTACCAGGGGTAAAGATGAAAAAAAAAACGGTTAGGTACCACTAAACAAGGCAATAGACATGAAGCCAAGTTGGTCAAATCAGCAACTTTTTATTAAATGACAATATGAAGTTTGTAATGAATAATTCAACTATGACGTCATAATTTTCAATTATCATGATCAAATTGCCTCCTTTTAATTAGATGGAATTGATTAAGTGAAAACATTGACTTACTAACACCATGGACTTTGAGTCTAGTACAAAATTCACGAAAAACGTGTCCCGGTACAACACGGCACTTTTCGATGACAGCCATACGTCATAGCGCTGTCGTTTGACCGAGCTAAGACTGACTGACGCTCGATTCGTGGTCTTTTGGTTTAGACGTTTTCAAGCGCTAACCCGAAGTCCATGGTGTTGGTAAGTCAATGAGTGTGAACGATTTTATTTTGACATCACTCGTCAACCCAATTACCGTATGCCTCTTGAAAGTTATTCAGTATTTTTTTAAAGATTGCATACTTAGTTTCATACAGAGGTGTCGCGGTACTTAGCCTATGTCTGCGAAGAGCTAAAAGTGCCCGGAGGCGGCCTATAGTCCTCAGGCAAGGCTGCTACCTGTTTCTTCGTAAAAGCGTACTTTCTTACTCCAATATTCTTGAAGGTGTTCTCTCTGCGACAACCCTCGCTGAAAAAAAAATTTTTTTAATCGAGATTTTAATCTCAAAATGTAGAGCACTCAATAGACTATAAGTTACCACTCGGTTACAGATACAAATATTCATGTAACTCGTCTTTTTTATCACTTTAAGAAAAGATGTATACGAAAATTATATGAATAATTACATCGTTCCAAACTTTCAAATCGCGATAACACAAAAAGTTGCTAAGGTGACAAGGCATGTTCTTTCCCTGTGCCCTTCAATATTAATGGTTAAATGTAGTGTCAGGGCTCACCTGCGCATGATGCTGAGGGCTTTCTTAAGCTCGTGCTCAGCCAGATGGTACTCGGCAGCGAGGATCGAGCATTGTTCTAAAGTCACAGACATTCCGGTGCGGTCTTTCGCGCTCTTGCACGATGTGAAACGGATGCCTGAAAGCCATATGGGATAGTAAAATTACATATTTACATGAACCCTGAGGACAACACACTCTTTTTTTTTTAGGCAGTCGTGTAATAAACGCAGGGTCATTGCAGGACTATTTTGACACTCGTCATCAGATTGAAATGACAGTTTTTAAAAAACGTCGTTTGGTACACGTTTAGAAGTGTCGTTTGGGTCAAGCAACTTTTTTTTGCCACTCGTTGCCATGGAGATGTCCCTCGGGTAACTCGTCTAAAATAAGATTTCCTAAGGCACCACACCATCAAACGTTAGGAGTTCCGACAGTTATATGCCATGCTTCATCTCTTAAGCATGCAAATCCTGACTTTCGAGGGAGCGGGGTCTTAGAAAATCATATTTTTGTTGTGTTACAAAGGAGACATCTCGATGGCATCGCGTGGCAATGAAAAGTTGTTGATTGACCCATTTTCACTCGTCTCGAGTCACGACTCAGGCCTAGACACCTCTGTACTGTACTCGCGCAAAATGACATACTGTCCGCACTCGCAGCAAAAAGTACTATAAACACAAGCCTCACCGTTCATTAGTCGAGTGGCCAGCGCGGCTAAGTGCAGCACTTCAACGTTTTTCGGCACCTTCTTGTGGACCGCTATCCTCAGATTCTCAATGACTTCCTCCAGCGGCTTAGTTCTTGATGATGCTGCAAACAATGTACGAGATTACGGTTACTTATTGCTTTATTACTATTAAAATTTAGATGTTATTATTTGGGTCAATCAAATTATCTTTGCCACTCGTTGCCATGGAGATGTCCCCTGGGTCACTCGCCACTCCATCAAACATTATATGCTAATTTCTTCGTGCCTCATCTCCTAAGCATGCAAATCCTGACTTTCGGGGGAGTGGGGTCATAGAAAATCATATTTTTGACGAGTTACCCGGGGGACATCTCTATGGTAACGAGTGGCAATGAAAAGTTGACTGATCCGTTTACTTCATTATAGCTAGACGGTAGCGAGTTAGTCAGTCAATCACAACTTCTTTTTACATAAATTAGTGACACGTAACACAATGTCACGGACTTGGGTTAGATTCCTATTCCTACCACGAGCGAATTTTTCCTAGAAATCCACAGTCCTTCAGGAAGGCCTTAGCAACTCACTTCTCGTGGCCGCCATGTGGTCAGCGGGGAACACCTTGATGTACTTGTCGTAGTACTTGCAGAGTCGGTCGACGTTGTCACAGTTGGAGTGGTACTGCGGCGTCGTCTCGCCTAGGGCTTCGGCCAGTGTCGCCTTCTCGTTGACACCGATGTTGAAGAACACAGCGGTTATCGTGAAGGTTAGGTGCTAAAAATAGAAATTAATAATAACCTAATCAACTTAGAAAAGTTGAAAACCCCCGACGTTATCATTTCAAAGTTCAATATTTACATTTCTCAAGCAGACGGTCGTGGGTTCAAAACCCGGCTCGCACCTCTTGAGTTTTTCGGAATTTATGTGAGGAATTACATTTGTAATTTATGATGAGCTTTTATTAAAAATGTGATTCCCATTGGCCCAGTGCGGATTGTGAACTTCACACACGTCATTGAATTGCTTCGCATTAATATGCAGGTTTCCTCACGACGTTTTCCTTCACCGTTATGATGAGCTTTTCGGTGAAGGAAAACGTCGTGAGGAAACCTGCATATTAATGCGAAGCAATTCAATTATGTGTGTGAAGTTCACAATCCGCACTGGGCCAGCGTGGGAACTATAGCCCAAGCCCTCTCATTCTGAGAGGAGGCCGTAAAAAAAAGGCTGGTGATGAATTATTGTGACATAAACGGATCACTCGCGTGTACGGGGTGCGAGTTAATGAACCGTTAAATAATACAGCTAGTAGTTAATTAATAAATAAACAATTCTCCCATACATATTGTCACCCAGCAGAGGCAATGAAAGTATGGGAGAATGTTTTTTTTTTTCTAAATAAAATATTAACACTTAAACTTACTCAATCCCTGGCTGAATTATTGACGGTTCATTAAAACGCACCCTGTACAAATCGAGTTTAGCCCGACACGTTTCGGACTAATGCAGAGTCCTTCCTAGGATCAGTGTGCGTCTCGCTGCCGCTAGGTCGCTCCCAGAGGAAGGACTACTTATTAGTCCGAGACATGTCGAGCTAGCTCGACTTAATTCCTGAGCGTTTCGTTTATTTCGCAACTAGCTTATGCCCCGCGTCTTTGTCCCCGTGAAATATTTCAAAATGAGCTAGTTCCCTATCCAGCGGGTATTTCGAAAAATCCCTTCTTAGTGCACCCCTAGGCTACTCAAGGTATATGTTCGCCAAATTTCAAGTCTCTAGGTCCAGTGGTTTAGGCAGTGCGTTGTCTGTCAGTCTGTCAGTCAGTCAGTCAGTCACAGTACAGTTTTTATAGGTGTACAGATGAAAGAAATGCTTCCGATTTTTCGTTAAGCCTTACCTCTTTGGAAGAAAACTTGGAGTGTAAGCTCTCTGATATTGGTATGCTTACGATGAGGTTGCCTCTTGTGCCCGTCACGTGAGGTACGGCGTTGTTACTGCAACAACATCAAGACCATAGAATAGAACACAAAAACGAAAAATATTAAAAAATACCGGCAAGAAACGCCCATGGTTCAGCCGCCTAGGGTCAGTTATGTATTATGTACTAGCTGTTGCCCGCGACTTCGTCCGCGTAGAATTTGTTTATTGCTATACCGCGGATATATTAAGTTCTGTATAACAATTCAATAGTCCAATCATCCCATGCTTTTTGGTCTGTTTAATTTGGGAAGCCATTCTCAAGAATGATGGCTTAGAGCCTAAATGTTATTTTTGGAGCTAAAAACAATTACTTTGCTCACCCGCGACCTTCAGTGAAAAACAGTTATATCTGTGCGGCAAATGCATGCTTTCATGCAACACCTTACGTTATGAACGGGTACGGGTTTCGAACCCAAAGCTTCGCACCTCCCTTCCACTTTGCATGGTTTGATACTTATCAATGTCTATTTACTTATCAATATCTTTGTTTGCTGCAAAATAGTGTTTCGCTACTTATCAATGGCTTAGAAGAAACAGTGGTGTTTGTGTGCTTTTTATGGCGGGGTGCTGCGCCCCTCGAACCCCCCCCCCCCCCTCTTTTCTTCTGGTGGCGTAGTGGTTTGCTACTAATAAACAGCTTGGAGGAAAGAGTACTATCTGTGTCCTTTTTATGGCGGGGGGCTGCGCCCCCCGAGCCCCCCCTCCTTCCTTCCGTCGGCGTAGTGGTTTGCTACGTATAAATAGCTTGGAGGAAAGAGTGCTGTTTGGGACCTTTTTATGGCGGGGGCTGCGCCCCCCGAGCCCTCCTTTTTTCTTTCAATGGCGTAGTGGTTTGCTACTTATAAATGGCTTGGAGGAAGAAGTAGTGTTTGTGTTCTTTTTATGGCAGGGGGCTGCGCCCCCCGAGCCCCCCTCCTTCCTTCCGTCGGCGTAGTGGTTCGCTACTTATCAATGGCTTGGAAGAAAGAGTACTATTTTTCTCGTTTTTATGGCGGGGGCTGCGCCCCCCGAACCCCCTCTTTCCTTCCGGCGGCATAGTGGTTTGCTACGTATAAATAGCTTGGAGGAAAGAGTGCTGTTTGGGACCTTTTTATGGCGGGGGGCTGCGCCCCCCGAGCCCTCCTTTTTTCTTTCAATGGCGTAGTGGTTTGCTACTTTGCTTCGAGCCCCCCCCCCCCTCTTTCCTTCCGGCGGCGTAGTGGTTAGTGTTTATATCCTTTTTATGGCGTCCCTGAAATTGAATTCACTTATTTCTATTCCGCGGGAATTTAGCATTTTAACGCTTTAGATCGATTTAAAAAAAAACTTTCACTAATAGAAAGCTACATACAGTTCTTGACCGACTACTTTTTCCTAGGGAAAATGCAAAATTCCCGTTGGATAGAAATAAGTGAATTTTGCATTTAGACCCAATTAAAAAAATATTTTCATTAATAGAAAGCTACTCTGTTTCTGATTGACATAGGCGACTTTTATACCGTAATTGAATTCACTTGTTTCTATCCCGCGGGAATTTTGCATTTTCCCGGAAAAAAAGTAGCCTATGTCAATCAGGGATAGTGTAGCTTTCTGTTGGCAAAAGTTTCAGAGATTACCTCCTACAAACAAAGAAACAAAGTTAAGATATTTCTCTATCCCACGGGAATTTCAGAAAATCCTTCTTTAGAGCACCTCTATGATACTCTAGGTACATGTATTACAAATTTCAGATCTCTAGCACCAGTAGTTTAGGCTGTGAGTGTCCTGTATATCCGCTAGTCAGTAAATGCTATTTGGTCTATATCCCGTGGGAATTTCGGAAAATCCTGAAATCTGTTTTTAGCTGTTATTGTTACCTACTTGCATGCCAAATTTGAAATGTCTAATAATTATAGTTACTGAGATAGAGCCACTTTGATCCGAAAATATAAATCTCATTTATTCCCTATCCCGTGGGAATTTCGAAAAATCCCTTCTTAGTGCACCTCTAGGATACTCAAGGTATATGTTTGCCAAATTTCAAGCCTCTAGGTCCAGTGGTTTAGGCTGTGCGTTGTCTGTCAGTCAGTCAGTCACGGTACTGTTTTATACGAGGGCTGTTTGATAAGTACCCGTTTATGGAAAAAAAAAAAAACATTTTTTTCTATTATATGCATTTATTTTTCTACGTTTCTATTTTTCTAAGCTTCAATAAACCATCCAAAAAGTATGATTTTGGAAAGTCATTAAAATAGGCCTGTGTGGTGGCAATGACTTCGTCATTTGATCCAAATCGCTTGCCACCGAGCCATTTTTTTAGGTTGGGAAACAAAATGAAATCGCATGGGGCCAAATCTGGAGAATACGGGGGGTGAGACAATAGTTCGTAGCGTAACTGTGCTAATTTAGCCGTCACAACTCTGGACGAATGAGCCGGGGCGTTGTCGTGATGAAACAGTACTTTTTTCTTTTTTAAATGTCGTTTGTCCTTCAACACGGCGTCAAATTCATCCAATAAATTGGCATAGTACTGCCCTGTTATTGTTTTTCCCTTTTCTAAATAGTCAATATGTATAATACCCTGCGAATCCCAAAAAACGGTCGCCATGACCTTTCCAGCCGATGGGACGGTTTTTACTTTCTTTGGAGCAGGTTCACCCGGTAAAATCCACTGCTTCGACTGCTCTTTCATTTCCGGGGTGTAGTGGTGGACCCACGTTTCGTCCACGGTCACGAAAGGACGCAGAAACTCCTTCGGGTTACGTTTGAACACGGCCAAACACTGCTCCGAAGTAGTCAGTCGGTTCCGTTTTTGCTCCTCCGTGAGTAAACGCGGCACCCACCTCGCCGATACTTTCTTCATACCCAATTTTGCTTCTAATATGTGTTGTACCCTCTCGATTGAAACGTTTACAGCATCAACGATTTCTCGAAGTTTAATTCGGCGGTCGGCTAAAACGATATTTTCAATTTTCTTAACCATATCGTCTGTAGTCACCTCAACTGGCCGGCCTGGGCGATCCTCATCAAAGACGGTTGTTCTCCCCCGCTTAAACTCGTTATACCAATATCTGACGGTTGTCATAGAAGGAGCACATTCATGGTAAACCGCTTGCATTCTTACTTTTATTTCATCACATGTTTTTCCTTCCAAAAATAAGAATCTAATTACAGACGGATACTGTTCTCTCTCCATTTTAACAATTTTAAGTTCACGGCTTCACTGAATCGTTGTCAAATTAGAAAAAAAAAAACAAAAGAATGCCATTTTTTTTTTAATTTTCCCGCCTCTGAAAAATGGCTTAAAAAGGTGGTATACTGATTTGCGGCCAGTGATATTAATATATTTAGAAAACGGGTACTTATCAAACAGCCCTCGTAGGTATAGATATTGTATTGTACTGTTATTAGTATCTCCGTTTCAGAGGGCCGAGTACGAATATTAGAAAGAAAGAAAGAAAGAAAGAAAAAAATTTTTGTTACTACCAACATACATAAAATTTACATAACATTAATACAAAGGAGTAGATTAGTAGTAAACGGTTCGGCTCCATTCTAGGCCTATTAGAATCATGGTCATCGAGAAATTCGTGTGGCGTCTGGAACAACGCCCGCCCATGAGCGTATTTGGAACTTTAGTATTAACTTTTTCGATTTCGCTACGATAACGTTACGTTACGCAGGATTCGAATATTCGTACTCGGGCCTCAGCTTGGACAAAAATGCTTTCGTATGTCTGTCCGCCGTCTATCCCGCTGTTCTCATCTACAGGCCGCATTTCTCATATTCTCATATTCTCATAAAATTTTGTGAGCACGTTCGATAAATAAAAATTTTTCGTCGATTCCTTTTTTTTTTAATTTTTAGAAAAAAAAAATAAAGTATTAAAAACTACCCGATATTCATGCAATATTGTGATCAGGTTCGATGATTATAGGAAAGTTTTATGACGTTTCTGAAAATCAAAAACAAAAACGAAAATCGCTCAAAAATTTGGTCGCGAGGTCTACAGCTCACAGAGCCACTATTTTAATTGTTTCAATCAACTTTACTTTGCCTCTCGTTGCTATGGAGACGTAACCTGCGTAGCTCGTCTAAATTAAGATTTTCTAAGGCACCACTCCATCAAACGTTAGGAGTTTCGACAGTTACCTATATATGATAATTCCTTCATGCTTCATCTCCTAAGCATGCGAATCCTGACTTACGGGGAGTGGAGTCTTAGAAAATAATATTTTCTATGAGTTACCCACGGGACATCTCCATAGCAGCGAGTGGCAATGAAAAGTTGATTGACCCAATTGCTACTTAACAGTTTTAAATGATTCGCGGTTAATTGCATAAGACATAATTAAACCTCGCGATTAAACTCATCAAACCTACGTATAACGTAATTGCGGTCAATATCCTTTTTTCATTATGTCTAATCCAATTACTACTTCGTAAACCTTGACTACAGGACTCACCTGTGCCCGCCCTTCACGAGCGTGAACTGTATAGTGTGCAGGTCCTCCACCGCTACCACCATATCGCCCCACATGGCCCTCTCGGCCGCGTGCAAGCTGAGTAGGCCTTCGAAGCCGCACAGGGGGCCCAGGCCCGAGCCGAGAAGGCGCGCCGCTACCGCCCCGGGGACCGAACAGAACCAGGAAAGCAGCCCCGTGGTCACTGCCGTTAGCTGCGACGGGAATATAGTTTGTAAAACAGCGGCTTGAAAGCCGGTAGTAACCGAAACCAGCCGCTAGAAACGAATAATCAGCCGCCTGATACCGGGTAGATACCCGACTTGAGCATCGATGAAAATAACTATTAGAATAGTCCTATTTGACTACTGAGAATTTTGAGTTTTTAACACTTAATACAGATGGAAATGTCATTGTTTCTGTCTATTTATGTTAAATGCATCCTATAGTAAATAAACCAGAAGACAAACGACAACAAAAAACTAAATCATGTGAATATATCATTTAAATGTAAGCAGCCGTTTCCAGCCGCTAGTTATCGCTAGAAATGATAATAAGCGGAATTAGCCGTTTCCAGCCGCTAGTTATCGCTAGAAATGATAATAAGCGGAATAAGCCGTTTCCAGCCGCTAGGCTAGAAATGTTAGTAACCAGCTTCACATCTATAGACGGGAATTCGATGTGAATACTTAGCACGAACATTATTTATTTAATAGCGAAATAAAACGGATCACACACGTACATAAGTCTAGTTTAGCCGGACATGTTTCGGACTAATTCGTAGTCCTTCCTCTGGGGCGCGTAGTGTGCGTCTCGCTGCCGGTGGGTCGTGCGCTCCCAGAAGAAACACTACGGATTAGTCCGACCGAATTAGCGCTGTCGTTCGACCAAACTTTGTTGGTAAATCAACAATAACTTGTATTATCAACAAAATTTCACTCAGTGTACTCACTGCCTGCGACAAGCACGCGTCTCGACGCGTCTGCAGCGCGGCGTGGTCGCGCGTTAGCTGCGCGGGTTCGCAGCGTAAGCGCAGCGCTGCGTGCGCGACGCTCCGCCATGACACTAGCGCGCGCGCAGCCATAGTCAGTGAGGCGGCGCGACTGTCCACGAGCTCCGATGGTGCTGGAAAGATTACTATGAACTTACGTACCCCAAAAAACCGGCCAAGTGCAAGCCGGACTCGCGCACGAAGGGTTCCGTTCCATTGTTTATAAAAACGGCAAAAAAAACATGTCTGCTGTATGGGAGCCCCACTTAAATATTTAATTTATTCTGTTTTTAGTATTTGTTGTTATATTTCAACTAACTATCACGGTTCATGAGATATAGCCTGGTGACAAACGGACAGCTGAGTCTTAGTAATAGTTTCCCAATTTTTACCCTTTGAGTACGGAGCTATAAAAACGGCTAATGGCATACAACTTCGTATATTATGATTATTTATTTATTTATTCATTGCACAGTACATAAAATGAACTTCGGTTTAATTTGAGTACCAACCTGCAAGGGCGTCTCAATAAAATAATAGGTACATAAATATTATATATATGGGTACCTAATAAGTTGAGTAGATGTCTAAATGTGTCAATCAACTTTTCATTGCCACTCGTTGCCATGGAGACGTCCCCCGGGTAACTCGTCCAAAATAATATTTTCTAAGACCATACTCCCCCGAAAGTCAGGATTCGCCTGCTTAGGAGATGAAGCATGAAGGAATTGGCATACCACCATCGAAACTCCTAACGCTTGATGTAGTGGTGCCTTAGAGAATCTTATTTTAGACGAGTGACCCAGGGGACATCTCCATGGCAACGAGTGGCAATGAAAAGTTGATTGACCCAAATGCCAATTTCCATCAATCATAGGCCAGTAACTTGTCTCGTTGGTGGAGAATGACAGATCTCACAACTAGCGGACTTTTGATTAGCAATAATTTTCACTATACGGACCGACCACCCTCTGGACACCGCATCTTTTATTATTTACTTGGAAAGTCATTACGAAAAAAGCCGCGGCGAGCGGGCCGGGGGAACGCGTCGTGATTGGTTCACAGCTTGTCATCTTGCTTGTCATCTGGTCGAAAGCGAGCCACGATTCGAGGCTAGAGATTTATAGGTGTAAATGAGCACATGCGTTTCGGAATCGTTCGCCCTGACATTTGGTATCCAGAGGGTGGTTGGTCCGTGCCTCACTAGTTACCTCTGCCAGCGGAGGCGTCGGCCACAGCAGCGCTGTAGGCCTCCGCGGCTGCCTCCAAGTCCTCCCCTAGCCGCTTCAGCATCGCCAAGTTGCTCTGTCTAGCCGCTGGGTCCAGCTGACTCACATCCATGGAAACGCTCTCTTGTGTGTTGGAGTTCTGAGAAGAACGACGCATTTTTTTTTCAACACATTTGCTCGAAAAATTGACTTTCAAAGGATGTATACATGGCTGCAAGTTAAATTAACCGCACTAGTGCGATTTTGTTGCAGTTTCTTTATTTTAAATTATTACAAGTCCAATTTAAAAGTTTAGCAGGGAGTTTTGAATTCCTAGAATAAATAAAAAATAACAATTTATACATCGAAAAATTTGTACATATAGAAAACTAAGCAGTGCATTTGCAAAACTGATTATAATAAATACAACCCGTGTTTATTTACCTTAGATTTTAAAGTTTTTCACGTTTTATTTATTCTAAAAATTCGCAGTGGCCGAACGTTCGATTGCCTTTGCCTGATAAGCTTATTTCACCTAATTAAAAATAAAGCTTACGCATGCGCTGTTACAGGGACGCGCCACTTTTGTTATTCGACTTGTGTTTATTTTTTAATATGTGTTATACAATTAGATGTTTTCTTACAAATGTGATGAAAAACGTTGTATGATATCCGGTTGGCAAGGTTTTACAAACTCAAAAACCCTCGCCACGGCTCGGGTTTATCACTCGTCAACTCATTTGTAAAACCTTCCTTACCAACCTCGTATCACAAATAACCATTTTCAATTAAGAGTACAGGTACAGTCAGCGTCATCGTATGGTGACATCCAAAGTGCTCAAATAGTTTGGTACACCATACGATTTGTACGCTGTACGCTGACTACAAGCCGAGTTAAGGCCCCTTCACAATTGTCAGTTTTATATGACAATTCGAACTACATTTCTTCGACAATATGAAGCGCTTTAGCAAAAGCTCCTCAAGTCAGCAGTTAACAATGAATTGCCATTGAATACTGACAATTGTAAAGTTGGTGAAATGGGGGCCAGGGGTCGCAATGCATAGAGTACAAAAAAACGAGACTGTCAGATCTAAGGATCGACATTATTTCGCGGTGTCCTATTTTATTTTATACGACAAGGAAGGCAAACGAGCAAGTGGGTCACCTGATGGTAAGTGATCACCACTGCCCATAGACACCCACAATCCCGGGGGGTTTGCAGGTGTGTTGCCAACCTAGAGAGCCAAGATGAAATGCCTCTTGTGCCCGTAATTACACCGGCTGTCTTACTCTCCACACCGGAACACAACAGTGCAAGCACTGTTGCTTAGCAGCAGGATTAGCGAGTAAGATGGTGGTAGCGATCCGGACGGACCTCGCACAAGGTCCTATCACCCGCTAAATCCTATTTTATTCAGTCACAGTTATGGCCAAGTACTTTGAGTGTTCAGTAAATTTTGAAATTTTTTCATCACTCGAATGCATATGCGCGAATATTTATATATCTCAAGCCAACTGCATATGTAGTTCGAGCAGTAACAAACAAAAATGCAGGCTCTCTGTCAATCTCTGTCAATTTCCGCCAATTATAGGCCAGGAGCTTATCTGTCATTGGTGGAGAGTGACAGATCGACACTAACGATCCTAGCGGATTTTTAGCTTGCATCAATTCGCAAAGCGCTAAGCAACTGGACAAAATACAGAAGTCATTTAACATTAAAAAAAATCATCAACATACATCGTATTCAAAATGGCGTTCGCTGTGTTTGCGTCTACAATAAGTTACTGTAATAACCTCACCAACTTAGAAAAGTTGAATCCCCCGATACTCTCATTTCAAAGATCAACATTTCAAAAACTAATTCGATTTTAATTAAACTTATCTAAGAACCCTCTAGTTTTCGATTACAAAAACCGCGAATCGGACCACCCTTTTCAGATGCAGACAGATAGACAGGTATGGTTAAAGTAAGAAAAGCTTTGACCTGTCAAAATGTTTATGTCATTGTCATAATCATAAGATTGATTTTTGCCTGGCCCGTGGGAAAGGTTTTTCTACTAGATATGTCTAGTCTATACACTTATAACATCCTTCCTATTGCGTCGAGAGTTAAAAAAAAACACAACTCACCTTCCTCTTCCCCCCGCTCAAACTATCCATCAAACACTTATAAGAGACTTGCTCCAGACTCGCCGAGCTCTTGAAATCATTCTGCAAACTCCCCCTCTTGTTACAATCGAGCGACAGGCTCTGCATCTCGTTAAACTTCGGCTTGGCCGGCGACCGGACGGACCTGAACGAATGGTTGAAGAGTTTTCTCTCGTTCCGTTCATTCACGAAATAGTCGTTATGGAACTCCAGCTCCGGCCGTTTCTTCGGGCATATGTTGGGGACACTGGAGGAGAGAGTTGGGGGGTCTCCGGTTGGCGAGGTGTCCTTGGAACTTGAGGAGGATGAGCCTAGTGTGTCACAATCGGAGCTTTGGAGGTCAAGGAGGCTTAGTTGTTCGATCAGTCGCTTAATCGTTGACATCGTCTGAAATAAAGGGGCTGATATTCAGAGAGCGGTTTTGAAGTAGCAGCTACTTGGCAGAAATGAAAATGAAAAACGTAAAATCAAGTCTCTTCTGATTTTATATCAACTAAAAATGTGCAATAAAATAAAAATACAAATGGGTTAATCAACTATTCATCGCCACTCGTTGCCATGGAGATGTCCCCTGGGTAACACAACAAAAACATGATTTTCTAAGACCCCGCTCCCCCGAAACTCAGGATTTGCATGCTTAGGAGATGAAGCACGAAGGGATTGGCATATAACTGTCTAAACTCCTAACGTTTGATGGAATCTTATTTCAAACAAGTGACCCAGGGGACATCTCCACGGCAACGAGTGGCAAAGAAAAGTTGATTGGCCCAAATAGACTCCAGGAACGTAACAAATTTTGACAGGAACGTAGACGTGTGCTGTACGTGTGTGTGCCTCGTCCCCCTCAAAAAGTGGCAGAAAAATTGTAGTGCATGGATAAGCCAAAGACGCCTCCTGTCGCCTTACAATGACAATGCAAAGAAAAATTCGTTAAGCAGCTGGACTTGAACCAGCAACCTCGATAATCCGTACCACGCTCCACCAATTAACCTATACTTAACGTTGTCCAGCTGCTTAACGAATTTTAACGTTAAGTATAGCTCAATTGGTGGAGCGTGGTACGGATTACCGAGGTTGCTGGTTCAAGTCCAGCTGCTTAACGAATTTTTCTTTGCATTGTCATTGTATGTTGAATTTCATTCTATGAATGTTTCATAAAAATAAAACAAAAATAATCAATAAATCGATTATTTTCATTGCCTCCTGTCGCCTTACATTTTGAAATAATTCGGTTTATTCTTGTATTAAATAAAATATATTATGTTTCAGCTGAGTTGCTACTTGATAGTTGAGCAACAGTCGGTATTTCGAGAAAATATCATAACATTATATTTATTAACCATCTATGAACAGACTACCTGAAGGGTACACGGAAAGATGATGTGTAGTCACTTTTTTAAAAGAGATTTTAATCTCAAAATATAGAGCACTGAATAGACTATAAATTACCACTCAGTTACAGACACAAATATTTATCTAACATGTCTTTTTTATCACTTAAAAAAAAAGATACACACAAAAATTATACGGATAATTACATCGTTCCAAACTTTCAAATCGCGATAACACAAAAAGTTGCTAAGGTAACTAGACATGTTCTTTCCGTGTACCCTTCACCTATTAAAAAGACAACCACAATCACCTGGTTCTCGGTTTCGCTGTTTATTTTCTGCGGCCATCCGATGACCGAAAGCGATTCCTCCACAGCAATCGGCTCCCAGAGAGCAAGCATGCTTTTTATCTTGCTCCGTATATCTAGAAATATTAATTTAGGTTAGTTTTTATTCCGAATCTCAAAAGGAAAAACGGAACACTTATTGGATCACCTTGTTGTCCGTCTGTCTGTCTGTCAAGACCCTTTTTCTCTGGAACGCGTGGAGGTAGCATGCTGAAATTAACATCAAATACTCAAGCCCGCGGTCCCTTGAAGCTGTGAAAAAATCAAACTTCTAAGTCAACGCAATCAAAAGACACAGTCATTAATCCTATAAGTGTTCCGTTTTTTCCTTTTGAGCTGCGGAACCCTGACAAGAGGTAGATGGCATCAGCACGTCGAAGATGAAGCGCAGAAAAGGCTACAAATTGTAGCCTCTTTGGCAACAATCTCTCTCAAATAAGGTTCAAACTTGCGCGCAATTGTCAAAATGTTCGGAACGTGCTTTTCGATTGTCTTGCGAGCATGCGACGTATCTTTACTTATAATGTCGTTGTACTCACCGGCAACTAAACCGACCGCCTCCCCTCCCCGCCCCGCCCGCACCAGCCCCCCCGCCCGCTCCGCCGTCTGAGCAACTCCTTCCCTCAACCGTCGCGTCGCGACCACGCTGTCGTACTCAGCTTGTATCTTGTTAGCGGTAGCGGTAGCGATGGCCGCTTTCGTACTGTTCACGTCTTTCGCTTGTTGGACTAGCCTAATTGGGTACAGTACAAGTTTAATTAGCCGATGCCGTCAGAGGGGAAGGTTGAGCGTTAAAAAAAAAGGGTACCCTTTTTTTGTCGATTTGGTACAAAATATGTAACTACCGTAAGACTCAATCATAGTGAAATAAAACGGAGTTAAGTGTGCGTCTCGCTGCCGCTGGGTCGCACGCCCCTAGGACTACGAATTAGTCTTCTTAAGACTTACATACGTGAGTGATCAGTTTTATTTCACTATGTGGTATAAAAAAAAAACATTGCGCGGCGCGCGGTTAAGATTGAAAGCGATTTCTGTTTTTTTCTATATTCTGACACCTTTAAAAAGTTTGAGGTTTGGCAGAAAACAACTGTAGGTACTTACTAAAATGAAATCTAGAAATCTAAGCACGATCCTTGCTGCGAACACTTTGATCTTGCCTCGATTTGTGTTACGATTAAATGTCATTCAACAAATAAATACTTATACTTACCATTTATACTCACTTTGAGAATATATTTATGAGGACTTTACTATTTAATACCTAATACCTAAAACTGCCACTTTCTCCCGTTTCCGTATTTAGATAAGTAAGTCTTTGACGGTTCAAAATAACCCTCTTATTTCCTCTCACGTCTCTGTCGGCTAGTCCGTTTGATTCGGGGCTTACGGCCGCATTAAATACCTCTGAAACGCCGCTTTATACAAACAAGTGTCCGGGGAGCGAACGCGTGAGAGAATACATTTTTGAATAAGGCGCCTTTAGGATTTAGAAAAGACCAACTAACAAGTATCCTATACTTTGAAGTTATCTTTTAATGCAAACGGAGACGAATATTAGCGGTTCTTGACCGAGAACATTACATATTTCGTTTTTCGGCGCAAATGTCAAAAGCATATGTGAAAGATATCACACTAAAAAGAAACACTTGCACATAATCACACAAGTATATCGGGATAGAAGAGAAGCACGGACCAACCACCTTCTGGACACCGCATTTTTAATTTACTTGGAAAGTCATTACGAAAAAAGCCGCGGCGAGCGGGCCGGGGGAATGCGTCGTGATTGGTTCATAACTTGTCATCTTGCATGTCATCTGGTCGAAAGTGAGCCGCGATTCGAGGCTAGAGAGATTTATAGGTGAAAATGAGCACATGCATTTCGGAAACGTTCGCCCTGACATTTGGTGTCCAGAGGGTGGTTGGTCCGTGCCTTACTAGGTCTGATGAGGTGGCGATATTACGACTCAGTTACATGTATCTACAGAATACAGAACAAACCAGAACCCGCGAGCGCGACTAAAAGTGAGGCAACTAAAACTACTCTTAAGAGTAGTTTGGTGTAGTCATCTCCGAGCGCGCAGCGTATCGTGACGTGTGGTACTAATAAATCTCTTCTCACGTCGTTCTTACATGCAGAAATGCCGCTGGGTTTATAAAAAAATACAAATTATCATTATATTTTAAGTGAAAACGGGAAGCGAAATCAATAAAACATGGACACAGTGCGCGGCGTCCGGTTATGACTGAACGCGGCTTTTGTTTTGTTTTGTATTCTGAGCATGTATCATTGTTACTACACAACATTAGCATCTAAGCGTTCCGTCAGCCTACCCGTGTTAAACCAAAAGGAAACGCGGTCAATATCCCGTTCCGCCCATCAGAAACTTCTGAAAGAAAAAACCGGTTGTTTCTCTGACCGTATCAGCCCGCCGGTCCGTTCGTTCTTGTGCGCATGCGCGGCGAACGCGCCTGCGGTGATGACGTCATGGAAGCCGGTCTTGTTCAGTGTGTCGTTGTGCACCCACATGCGCTGGAGATGCAGGTTCACCGGGACGAACTCCAGGCTTGCGTGGTCTATGGGAGGGTGCGGTGAAACTTGTCAAATGCTAATAAGATTTGGGGACTCAAGGATACGGGTCAAACAACTTTTAAGTGCTGCTCGCTACCATGAAATTTTTTTAAGGCACCGTTCCACGAAAAGTTAGGTTAGGTTAGGAGATAAAGCATGAAGGAATGAGAGCTATCACGAGTCAATAATCTAGTGTCGAGTGAGGTCTACCTGTAAATTTTCACCAATCATAGGCCAGTAGCTTGTCATTAGTGGAGAATGACAGACAGACTCGCGAAAGCCCTCATTGGCATAAACTGTCGCAAACTCTTAACTTTTGGAGTGGTGCCTTGCGAGTTCTGCAAACTACCAACACTTCCCTTGTCCATTTTATACCGGCATCCTATCACACAGAAACAGAAATTGAGGTTTGACGAAATCTACCTCATGTCACTTAATGTAAACAGAAATACTATTCGGCAGTTTGCCCGGCATCGCTCTTCCACGCTATCCACCTGCCCACTCTACGCTTAGTACAGTCGAGAAATTTAATTCCCTACCCATTTCGTTGAAATGTTGTTAGACACTCGCTGTGCATTAAGGTCGAAAATGTCAACGCAAACGCGACATGTCAAAGCAACGTCGTGTTCTATCTAGCTCTTATGGTGACAGTTTGCTATACGATATTAAACCTTAAGTGGGTTGGAAATTAAATTCCTTGACTGTACCTTGGTTCACAGAATACATAAACGGGCTACACTCTAGTTCACTGACCTTTCTTGCAGCTCGGCTTGAAATACGCCTCCGGAGCTAGCAGGCAGCGCCGGCAGTGGCAATAGTGCTTCAGCAGCGTCACGTGAGCGCTCACTAGTTCCAGCTGTTTGTTCTGCCAATGACCGCAAATCTCTCCAACAGAGAGAAGCTCTTCTAAAAGCTCCTTTTCGCGTTGGATGAAGATATCACTAAAAAATTTAGCTGTTAAAAGTCGCTAGAGAGAGAAAAGGTGGCCGATAAACTTAACCTTTTGACCGCCACATTCGTGACAACCAATGAAAAGGCTCCCACGCCAACGTCATCAATACATGACCAACGTTCCACTCGAAATAAATCCTTCTGCGACATACGATAAGATCACTATTGGTCTACTAGACGGTAGTAGTATATTATTGGGCATTCTGGACCACCATTCATTCGATCGGGCGAAAAATTTCGCCCTCACTCATTCGTGGTGATCCAGAAGCCCAATAATACAATGAATTGCACACAACCTACAATCAACCCAAACCCAACGGTAACCAACCTAACAGTAACCTATCAGCATTTGCGTTCAACATAACGCTCAACCTACACCTGAAATCGCATTGGGCATTCTGTTTCACCTCTCGATCAACGCAACGAATACATCAGCCCAACAGCAACTCAAACCCAACGGAACCCAACCTAACAGAATTTGCTCACACTCGAGGTTTAACGTTAACCATCTGCTCTTCTGCTCATTTTGAATAAGCATTCCATGCTTGCAACACGCGCGCATTGGTTGAATTGATCTTGAACAGATATGAAGTTTGTAAAACAAGCTCAGAGCTTGCAGTTGGAGGTTGTTTGTTCAGATCGCAACAATCGTAGTTTTCGTCACGGTGAACTTTTACCCGACACAATTCGCTGTATAATTTGCGGTCCTTCTAATTGCGGTAAAACTAATTTAATTGTCTCTCTTCTACTACATGAACAAGGACTACGCTTTCAAAATATTTACGTATATTCAAAAACACTTTTCCAACCGATGTACCAGTTTTTAGAAAAAATATTGATGTTGGTTCCATCAGTTAAATTTCAAAAATATCGCGAAAATGATGAAATACTAAGCCCGCATGAAGCTGAGAACAATTCAATTATCATATTTGATGATGTTGCATGCGAAAATCAAAATAATATAAGGGATTACTTTGCAATGGGAAGGCATAAAAATATTGACAGCTTCTACTTAAATCAAAGTTACAGTAAAATACCTAAACAATTAATAAGGGACAATGCTAACTTAATCATCCTTTTTAAACAAGATGAAGTTAATTTACGTCATGTTTATGACGAGCACGTTGGAACTGATATGTCTTGGTCACAGTTTCGGGAAATGTGTGCAAAAATATGGAGCGTACCTTTTAGCTACTTGGTTGTAAACAAGGACTGTGCTAGAAATTCAGGATGTTATAGAATGGGATTTGATACATTTATCGTTTTGGATTAACCGTGTTACTTAACCAGTTTCATTTTCAAGAAACTTTTATTGCATCATGGGAATCCATCGAGATCAGACATGAATCATAAAATAAACACCGAGAAAACTTTAAAAGAAAAAGTACTTCAGTCTGCCGATGCTGTCAAAAAGAAGGTTAAACTACTTCGTGATATGAAAAATAACAACAATATGATTTTGGAATCAGTCTTTAAACCAATAACAGACCCGCTTAATGAAATGGTTAAAAGTAACGACAATAAATACTATAACACTAATGAAACCGATTTTGATGAAGACATATTTAAGTGGCAAAAGGCGCCAAAAACATTAAAATTTAGTCCTAATGAAGGGAAGAGAAGTAGTATTAATAATCAAACAATCGTACGAAATTTTTCCGAAACGACTTCAAATAATGATGATGAGGTATCAAATAGAGACGAAAACAGACAAGATGGTGATGATGACATGTTATGTGAAAGTGACAACAATGATGTCTTGGAATCAACAAATGATACTTCATTTAAGACTACCGGTTCATATGCATCTCCTCGCGAAGACCCTGCATGGCAAAAACAATACAACACCGACTTGGACATTCCTTTTGGCATACGAACAGAACGCGATAAGCTTATGTTAGGATCTTGTTTAGTTTCCGTTAGTGGCGAAAAACTCAAAGTAAATGGACGTACTTACAATTTAACACCAGGTTTATATGATTTGTTATTTAAGAAGTTGCCTGATTTAGGTATCATAACTGAAGACGATAAACGTTATTATAAAATGTTGCTACTAGAAACGAATGTCCATAGACGAGATTTTGATCCCAATAAACCAATAAAAAGTAACAAAGGTCAGAAATATTTATACATTATAAAACCGCTTTTCAAATTATCGAAACAACGTTCAATAAGCGAAGATTTATGTACTTACGGCAAAGGACTACCAACAATGAAAAAAGTTAAAAGAGATGTTTCATATGTCTATTGGGATAATCCAAACGAATTAGTTGAAAGATTGAAATTACTCATTGCTTCCCGTGATGCCGGTAACACAGGATTAGACAATGAAATAATATCAATTGTAGAAGAACTTCGTGAAGCGGGCTTGGTTAATCAATGATATATAAAACTGGTATTTTACTTTTACCATCAGTCGAAGCCGGAAATTTGATGATACATAAGTGCATAAAAATAAGAAGTGAAAATGAACATAGACAAATTCGGTCATCATGTTCATAAACGTTTGCGTGTATGTGAAGTTTTTGAACTTAACAATAAAACTTTGCTGCGTTCTGATGATGGCGATTTCGATCTACAATCATCGCGATTAAAGGGGGTAGCGGATCCTTTGACACCCAATGATGCAGCTAATAAGCAATATGTCGATCAGCTCGTCCAGGACACTTACGAGAAGAAGCATCTAGATTCTTTATTTAAAACTATAAATTCTCAAATTCATCAGCTTGCAAATCAGTTGAAAATAAACTTTTATACAAAAAGGGACATAGACAATATTTTAAGTAATTTCAAAGATGACAAAAGAACAAGTCGTGAATGAAATCCATAGATCGGCCCGAAAAAATTTCAAGCGTCGCGCAGTTATATTAAAAGGAATTGATGATTTGTGGCAAGCAGATTTAATTGACTTACAGAATTTACATACTGTAAATAAGGGATATAAATACATTTTAGTTGTTATTGATACATTTTCAAAGTACACGTGGTGTATTCCTACGAAATCTAAAACTAAAACAGAAGTAAAAAATGCATTTGAACTAATTATCAAGTCGACCAAACGAATACCTAGAAACTTACAGACAGACTTTGGAAAAGAATTTTACAATGATCAATTCGATTGTTATGTGAAATCCTTAAAAATAAATCATTATTCCACGTATTCAGTTAAAAAGGCGTCTATTGTTGAAAGGGTAATAAAAACGCTCAAGAACAAACTTTACAAATATTTCAGTTTCATCGGGAACTACAAATGGCTTGGAAAACCTTTAGATGAGATAGTTCAATCTTATAATCAAACTGTGCATAGCACAACAAAATTTAGCCCAAATGAGGTGAATTTTAATAATGAAGCCGAAGTAAAGAAAAACATAGATAAATCACAATCCAATCGGCGTTTTAAATTAAATATTTTTAATGTAGGAGATCATGTGCGTATAAGCAAGTACAAAAGCGTCTTTCATAAAGGTTATACGCCTAATTGGTCAACTGAGCTATTTACTATTAAAAAGGTGAATCACACTCGTCCTGTTACTTACCATATTGAAGACCAACGAAAAAACTCAATACTCGGTACATTTTATGAACAAGAACTGCAAAAAACTAAGTATCCAGACGTTTACCTCATCGAAAAGGTAATCAAAAAAAGAGGGAAAAAATTGTATGTTAAGTGGTTAGGACTTAACGATAGCGAAAACAGCTGGATCGACAGAAATGCCATTGTATAAATATATTTAAAAACTTTCTCGCGCTAAGTCATTAACTTTTGGGATATGAAAGGAAGAGGACTTCTAAACAGTATTATTAATCACTTACCGTTTGAACTGCACTTACCTGGCTACAATTATTGCGGACCAGGCACAAAATTGCATAAGCGATTGCAAAGAGGTGATAAAGGAGTTAATGAATTGGACAACGCGTGTATGCAACACGATATAGCATACGATAAATATTCTGACCTAACAGACCGACATCGTGCAGATTTTGAACTCTATAAAATGGCTAAACAAAGATTGAAGTCAAAAGGTGTTGGAAAAGGAGAAAAACTTGCGTCTTGGATAGTTAGCAAAGTGATGAAATCTAAAATGAAAGCTGGTGCAGGGATAAAATCATTTAAGCATTTTGTTTCTAAGATACGTACCGAATTGAAAAAAAACAAATCTAAAAAAGAAGGCACTGCAGTCAGTCGAGCTTTTGCTGCAGCGAGTAAAGTATTTCTTAATAACAATACGAGTAAAATGAGAGTTCCTCGATTAATACCGATTCCTAAAACTGGAGGTATATTGCCACTAATACCTATTTTCGCGGGACTTTCTGCGTTAGGGTCATTGGCAGGAGGAGCTGCTGGGATCGCTAAAGCTGTTGGTGACTACAAAGCTGCAAAAAAGAGCTTATCCGAATCAGAACGTCATAATAAAATAATGGAATCTATTGCATTAGGTAAAGGGTTGTACATTAAACAGTATAGAAATGGAAAGGGTTTGTGTTTAAAACGATTAAAAAACTAAATAAAAGGCTACCCAGACGTGCTCTTACAAATGTTGATATTTTAAAACATTCAACAGATATTCCTTATTTTCGTGGTGTTTACATGAGAGACAAATTGCCAAACCGTCCAAAAAGAGTAGAATGTGCAATCGTAAATTTAGATAGTTCTAAAAACCAAGGGACTCACTGGGTAGCCTATGTCAAAGATAATAATCATTGTGAATATTTTAATAGTTATGGTGATCTTCAACCGCCGCTAGAATTAATAAAATATTTGAAAAATTATAATATTTCATACAATTATAATATTTATCAAAAATTCGATACTGTTAATTGCGGACATTTATGTTTAAAATATTTAAAAAAATATTGGAATAACCGTTTAAATATCTCTGAACAATAAATAGCTTCTCATTCTCACGATGTCTTTCACTTTGTCCATAACGGGATCCTCCTCTACCCTGATTACGAATCACTCGCCAGCTCTTCAACTAGATGGTGAATATGAATGCGGGTTGCTATACTTGTCGACATTTAACTCGATACCTAATATTGACAACCGAAATAATAAGTTTTATTATGGTGATAACGAAGTAGTAGAAATTCCTGAAGGGTCATATGAACTTCAAGATCTTGATGATTATCTTAAAAGACATCTCCAAGGTTGCACCTTTACACTGACATGCAATAATAATACGCTAAAAACATCTATATTGTGTTCCAAAAACGTCTATTTTAAAAAACCAAATTCGATTGGTAAGTTACTTGGTTTTGGAGAAGAAACAGTTCAGGCGAATATATTAACTGAGTCCCCTTTTCCCGTGTCCATTCTGTCTACAACTATAGTACGAGTTGAATGTGACATCGTGAGCGGGTCATTTATAAACGGAAAACCTAGTCATATAATTCATGAATTTGTGCCAAATGTACCGCCTGGTTACCGGATTATAGAAACACCTAAAAATGTTATATATTTTCCTGTTACTCAAAACAGCTTAAACGCTCTTATAATAAGAATACTGGATATAAACGATAATTTAGTGAATTTACGTGGCGAAGAGATTCAGATATATTTACATCTCAGAAAAAAATGATAGACTTTAATAAATGTACGGTCTCAAACAGCAAAGCCGTTAGTGCTCATTGTGCTATCAAGAAAAGAAGACCTAAAGGACAACTAACGAAGGAAAACAAACAGTTTTTAAAAAACATAGGATTATTAAAATGAGTATACTAAACTTATCAGACTCCTTTAGCTTTGATAGCACGATTGAAAGTTTCGAATATCATTCGTATAAACCGTACGTAACAAGTTTCAATTTAAATGATGAAATCCGTATACCTATCAACCAGCAAGATCTATACGTATTACCATCAGCGAGTACTTTATACATAGAGGGTACTATAGAAGTATTCAACAGAGAAACAAAAGCGAAGGTGTCCAGTGTTCATTTTACAAATAACCCTATACTTCATTTATTTCAAGATATTCGATATGAGCTGAATGGGATTGAAATAGATAAAATTAAAAACGCTGGGGTCACAACAACAATAAAATCTCTTGTGTCGATGAATGAACTTGAATCATCGATGTCAAAGTTATGGGGCTGGGATGTTGATGGCACAAAAATTACGCATGGATCATTTTCTGTGTCAATTCCTTTAAATAAGATTCTTGGCTTCGCAGAGGATTATAACAAAATTATTATTAACTGTAAGCATGAACTTATTCTTTTACGATCCAATACTAATTTAAATAGCGTAAAACTGAACACAAATGAGTATATAGGTAACATAACTATATCTAAAATAGTATGGCGCATGCCGCACATTAAGGTTTCTGATCGTGAAAGATTAAGTTTGCTTAAATATTTGGAAAGAGATCGAGCTATTCAGGTAGCATTTAGGAACTGGGATCTGTACGAATACCCGCTTTTACCTAAAACATCAAAACATTCTTGGGCCGTCAAAACTTCGTCTCAAGTTGAAAAACCTCGATATGTTATAATTGGATTAAAAACAAACAGGAAAAATGTTGCTGATAAAGATATATCGCGTTTTGATCATTGTAATTTGCGTGACGTTAAAGTTTTTTTAAATTCAAATTATTTTCCTTATGAAAACTTGAATGTCAGTTTCTCGGCTCAAAAATTTGCTATATTATATGAACAGTACGCTAAATTCCAACAGTCTTATTATAACCGCAGCCAAGCACCGTTGTTGAATCCACAAGACTTTATAAATAAAGCACCTCTGTTTGTTATCGACTGTTCTCGTCAAAATGAAACCTTAAAAACGGGTTCAGTCGATGTGCGGATTGAATTAGAGTGTGACACAGATATCCCTGACAATACCGCGGCTTATTGTCTTATTTTGAATGATAGTATTATAGAATATAAGCCGTTGACCAATATAACAAAGAAGATATCATGAAACTAGACCATCTATTCGTAGATGTTCAGGGGTTTAAATCATCTAAAAATGAATTTATTATTAAAGAATTTGCATACAGTACCTATGAACACACGCAGGCGTATTTAATAAAACCTCCATATTCATTTTCTACGTTATCAGAAAACGAAAAAAGGCATGTGAAATGGATAGAGAGAAACCTTGGCATTATGTGGCGTGAGGGGTATATCAACCACAGAGAATTTAAGAGAATGATTCATAATTTCTTGGAAGGCAAAAAAATATATGTAAAAGGTTTTGAAAAAATTAAGTGGATTAATGATTTATGTGCTGATTGTACTGTAATAGACTTGGGAGAGAAAGGTTGTTCTAATTTTCAATTAATGTATAAAAAGTATTGTATCGACAACAGCTCTTATAATTGTCTACATCATAAAAAAGCTTGTGCCTTAAAAAACGTTATATGTCTTAAAAAATATTATTTCGATATTATGCATATTTAACATTGTAATAAATTATACCTAATTTTCAAAAATAAATATTTACGTTTAATCATTTTTTTATTTTTTAACCCAGTCAAAATTAGTTATCATTTATTTTGAACGAAGACTTTTTATATTAACCCATTTTTAAATAATTGAATTTGTTTGTTTAAAAATATGAAATAAATGATAACGATTCATACCTGTGGCTAATAATAGTGTTAATCTATTTAAGCGATATTTACTGAAAAGATTTTTCTTGTGCATTTAATCATGATAATTTTATTTTCGTTTGAATTATTGCTTTATTGACATACTTACAAAAAAAATCTTTCCTGTTGACGTATCGCTTAATCAAAGGAATAAAACAAGAAAATTGTTGACCATATTTATTTTCAAAATTATATACAAAAACAGTAAAAACATTAATAACTAACACTATATCCGCACAACTTCTTGGATATCTTATTTATTACACTTTCTGTACTGTCTATTATCTCATCGTATCCGTCACTTGCCACATACTGCGCACTGAGCATAACGTTTTCACCGGTTTCGTCGTTTTGATCCGGCGCGGAGTCACTTATGTTAATTATTTGGATTTTGACAAGTCTGTTCCCCTTAGTTGCTTCATTGTTTATAACGAACGACGGCGGGTGACCTCGTACACTTCTCTTTACCACTTTGTTTAGCCTTAGTTTTGGTTTACTAGACTTGGTTTTCGTTTTGGCACTTGCAATTTTTTTTACAAATTCACTGACTTCTTCTTCTTCTTCATCTTCTCGGAATCCTAATGGACCCTGTGCATATTGCGAAAACATGATTTGAGTGTCTTGCGTTCCTTCCATATTCTGAAACAAAAGAAATCAAATAAATAAACGCATCTGGCAACACATATGAGCATTTTCATACGCTTACAAAACAATAATAGCAACAAAATAATACGAATAAATATTAAATAATGCCAATTTTACTTACCGAATCGGGAATGGATCAGCTCGTCTTAATTTTCAAAACTTTGGAACGACTTTACTCAGTTATGAATGTAGAGTGCAGAATGATAACTTACTATAACAGCCGCTATTTATAATTACAGTAATTTCATGCGTCAGCAAATTAAATTAACACGCGCTTCGGAGCGTGCGGTGCATACCGCCGCGCTGCTTAATGCCGATCAAATTACAACGACACGTAAGGACTTGTTATAATTGGTACCAAATGCAATAAATGTGAATAGGTATATTTCACGTGTCAGCAAATTACCTTAGCACGGGCTGCATGCCGCCGCGCTGCTTAAGACACGTAAGGACATGTTTTAATTGATACCCAATGCAATAAACGAGGATAGGTATTATTTGCCTGTTCAACAGAACATGATTTTACTTACCATTATCAAAATATTACATTTAAAATTAAGCCTGAGCCCTGAGCTTTTTGATGACGGAAAACATCGTCAGGAAACCTCCGAAGCGAGAAAACTCAATTTCAACTCAAGTAAAATGTGTTTTCAGTCGGTATCCTCGCAGTCTATATATACTTAGGTGGGTGAAAGAAAAAAAGAAAACAAATGTTAATAACACTTCATATTTATTTATTAAAAAAAAAGAACAAACCATACAATTTACAAATCAATGTGTAATTATAAAAAATAAAGTACTTAATGATAATCTACTTATTTGGTATAGTCAGCGTCAAAAGTCGCTCATCTGGTCGTAGAGCGAAAAGGTACAAAAGTGATGAGCGGCTTTTGACGCTGACCCTACAACATACATAATTATAATTTTACAATAACGTAAGTACTCAACGTATTTTATTTTATTAAACACATTCTAATTTTTTATTACCCATTGGGTGCCTACGAAATAAAATTACAGCTCGAGGAAAGGTCGCTTAGATAACTACTGTACTAGAAAATAGACTCATGTCCCCAAGATTTGGTTGAAATTTTGTCTGATAATATATGTCGTTTATCGTCTTTGTTAGATAAAGCAACTTTATTGACAGATTGAGTGAAGATCTCGTGCCTAATCGATTTAAATAATATGTGTTTTTTCCGAACTATTTTATCATTGAATAACACATCCCGATAATCATTTAATGTTAACTCTTGAACTGCTGGTTTTTTTATTCCTTTAGCCTTTTTGATAAGAGATTTATCACTTTTGATACAGTATAGTTTAGAACGTAACCCTATAAACTCGGTAATAAGTTCTCCTCCTAACTCATCTTTGAATAACCCAGGAATCTTCTTGTTACGTAAAGGTATTTGCAAATCATTTACAGGGTTATAATTGCTTGTGTCAAAAAAGTTTAAAAAAAATTTTTTTAAATCGCTGTAAAAGTCTGCAGTTTCGATTTTGTAAATAAAACTGTCGGTATCAGTGTAGCACAGAGTAACTTGATCTTGGTAGTGTTTTTTTATTACCGTGTAGTGAAATTGGTACATATGACTTTTAGAAAGTTCTAATACAGAGAATCCTACGTAGATTGGTTTATCTAAAATTACTTTTTCAGGCTTCATTTGTACGACAACCAAATTTTCAGACAACACTGTTGCACTATGGAAATTCGGTTTGGCAATTAATTTGTTAGCACAAGTAAACTTTTTTGTTTTGTTTTGACGGTCGTGCCACTTATTTACTAATTTGACGTCAACTCGCCGCTCACTGTCTTCAAGAGTTTTCCCAAAAACTGAGTTATTCATTAATTTAAAAAGGTCTTGTTGGAAAGGAGTAGTAGCTTTTTTTCTCAGTTCTGTATTTAAATGAATATACTGTTTTAAGAATGGACTTTGACGAAACCTTATAACGCGATGGATTTTATCAAGAGTTAAGCCGTTGCGTAAACATGTTTTCAGATGGACGTAATGAATGACGTATTCGTATTTGTTATATAAATTTGGGATCAATTTGGTCGTTTTTCCTCCTGGAGGAATAAATTTTTGTGCGCAAAATGGATAGTCGTTATGGTTATGGTGTAAATTTTCCGGATATAGCAAGTCAACTTCCAGAATAAATCCAAATGGAGCATCATCTTCGACAGACAAAATATCTAGTTGGGCAATTTCATGATGATCTAGAAAACTAAAATTAGACATGGGCAACGATTGACACATACTGTAACCATATAAGTTATTGCAATCGATATATACTAAAAACGAGTCTGGTTTATTCATGTCATAAGTTTCCATGTACTTATTATTAGCCTGAGCATATCTGGTCGAACACATGCAAATACCACCTCTTATTCCTTTTTGTATGAGTCGAATTATTTCTAATTCGGATATCAATTCAAGCTTAACTCCGGTTTTTAATAACATAGCATCAAACGATAAGCTTGGAGCAGTTAAATAGAATGCCGGATCTAAATGATAATTTAACTTGCAAATGAACCGAAAGTTCTCAAAAATATCTGATAAAAGCAACACATCAGTTTTTAGGTAAAGATCAGTATATTCTCCCATATCTTTGATTTTAAATTCGGACCATACAGATTGCGCATGTGCGTAATCTGAATCGCTTATTTGTTCGTTGGAAAGAGAATCAAAAAACAAGTTCTGTGATGGAAGCTCGGTCTCTGTAAACTTATCCCAGCTCGACATATAATCGTAAGGATAAATACCTTTGCGAGTTAATAATTTATTTTTTTTAGTTTCAGGATAAAACTTGTTCAAGTGAATAAAATCATCTTTATGTAAACCATTCGCTAATTTTTCCAAGCTTGTTCCTAAAAATTTAAAAGAGTCTACAAATCGAATTTGTGCATACTTTTGATCTGAAATCCACAAAAACTTAGTGAACGAAATATAATTTTCTTTATTTTTTGGGATTACTTTCACAGGCCCTGAACATTTACTAAGTTCCTGTATAAACAAATGACAATCGTAACCTGCTAAGTTATGAAAGAAAACAGGGACCAATTTAGGAACGCGAAAGCGCAGATTGCAGTACTGGTGCGCGGCACCGCGATAACGGCCCGTTAGATGACAGTGATCTCTTACTTTGTCTGCAAACAATAAACCTTTACACATATGACAATTTTTGGCACGTTCATGAGCTAAAGAATCTTCTACAGTAAATATCATGGGAATTTCTTTTTCTAAAACGTTATGGATGTCTTTAATATGTCTATATAAATAATCTACGAATTTCTGAGCACAATCTGGCCCTCGGTATTGAACAAAACGATTAAGTTGCTCATCATAAGAGCAAATTATATGGTACGCGAAAGCGGCTGGTAAATGTATTTGTTTATTTGTAGTAAAACTACTGTCAGTGTTAGGTTCACAGTTCTGATAGGGTTTAAGGATTGTCTCAAAGTCAGCATACACGACAAATGGAACGTCTTGTTTTCGTTCAAAATGCTTAAATTCGAGATAGGTGCCTTTCTCCGGAAGTACCGTAGCAACCCCACTACAAACGTGACTATTGAAACCGTGTTCAGTTTGAAAAAATATCAGACAGTCTTCGCAGAAATAAAGCTTAGCATGATGTTTGGTAATCTGACCGCGAGCAAGACGCGGTAAATTAGTAATCAAAACATAATGCGACTTATTACCGCGTTCGATTAAAAGTAAATTGATTCGATGTTTCCTTTTATATTGCGATCTGTATAGAGGTCCTACAAGAGTTCGGTTGTTTTTTAAAGAATATACGTTAATACTGATATCAATATTGTGATGCTCAAACGTAATGATATCGGCTAAAGTGACAGGGAAACACATATTATCAAGTTTTAATACGTCTTTAAAATGAGGATAAGATGATAGACGCTCGCGATGGTTTTGACATGGGTAAAGAGCAGCAACAACACACCAGAGAAAACAATAATTATCATGATTTTGAATATTAATGCAAGCTTTTTTATTTTTTATTATCTTAGGTAAGTCTATGTAAGATGACGCTTTCAATGGTTCATACTTATTTATGTTAACTTCTAAATACAAATTAGATAAGAAAGTCCAACCAGAATCGCGCTCCTGAAATTCTTCGATTTTTTTCTGTATACTAATAATTATTGTGTTTAAAAGCTCTTCGAATTGATAATTTTGATGTATAGGAAAATTTTTCGTTGCAAAAGATTTCATTTCCTGCTTGTCATCTTTAAACAAAAGAAAATCGCCAAAATATTCGAAATTTACTTTGAGGGACACATGTTTTTTAAGCGAATTTTCCAAAATTTTTTGCATTTTAGGTTTTACTGTAATCAAAAATGATTCAGGTAAACAAGACTTCAGCTCATCAGTTGCCATTATTCTATAAGATGCTATGCGACCTTTAAAAGCAGACGAAATTTCAACAACCTCATCGTTTAAATTTACACCCGAATTTTTTCTATGCTTATTACTTCTAAGGTGCCCTACCCACTTCCTGCTTTCTACTGTAATTGAACACTGAGTGCAAAAGGGCATGTTTTATGTAGCGACTTTGCTTAAGCTGTAATCCTGGTTTTATATGTTAAATACACAATTTGATAGTTTCAATTTTAATCAAATAATAAAAAGAGACAACCTGCAGTATCCGTTAAAAGCAAAAATAAAAAGTACTAAATTAGTACTTACTTAGTATCGTTACAATAAATTTGACGTTAGCGTCCTTGAAAAGTACATTTATCTTTTTAACAAATTTTTGCTATGCCCTCCATTCAACAGTTTTATCATCGATTTGCGCCCTTAAAGTAATATCGTTAAAAGCGTTTAAATTATGGTTTCATAATAAATCGTTAACATTTATTAAAAACATTTATTAAAAATTACTTGATACACAATTTGATGTAGTTTAAATTTTATTCAAATAAGTAATAAAAAGAGACAACCTGCAGTATCTGTTAAAATCAAAAAAGTACCTACTAAATTAGTACTTAGTATCGTTAGAATAAAATTTGACGTTAGCGTCCTTGAAAAGTACATTTATCTTTTTAATAAATTTTTGCAATGCCTCCCATTCAACAGTTTCATCATCGATTTGCGCCTTTAGAGTAACGAGAGCCTTTTTCCAACGCTCCTGACGTAACTCACCGCGAATATCAGCAGTGTTGTACACCCGCAGCTCCAAGAAAAAGTCTCCGTTGAGGGTGCAAGCTCGTTTTGTTGACCCGTTCGGTACCCGGCTTATAATGGATGAATCAAGCGGATCAGTCTCAGCAGGCTTATGGTTAACAGCAACGTCTTCAGGAAATATTCCGAACACGTCAAACGGGTTTTTAGTTTCTTTTTTCTTGGGTGCAGCAGATCTGAAACATAACAGACATTAAACAATGAATAAGACAGTTGTACTTAGTTCGTCGAAATTCATTAAACAAATTACAAGAAAAATACCTTGGGGTTGACGGCTTTCTTTTTTGAGCAGGTTTTTTTATTTTTGGGATACTGACATCTGCAGCGGCAACGCTCTCCTCTGAATCAGATCTGAAATAAAAAATATGTTTTTATTACTCGACATTTAAAATAACCATATACATCGATAAAAAAAGAAAAAAAAATACCTTTTTTAAATGAAAAAAGTAGACAAACAATATTTAAGTAAATATGTACCCAGCTGACAAAATAAAAAACATGAAATATGAAAATAAATATAAAATGGCTACCTGTTTGGAGCTGAAGCTTTTCGTTTTTCAGCCGACCTTCCCACTTTTGACCGAACGGTTCCGCTGTTTGCAACAGTGATGGGTTCAAACTCGGAATCAGACCTGAAAGGAAATTAAAAATATTAATGCCTGTTGGAACCCTACAAACAATATGAACCAAATGTTTTAATTTCGTTAGGAAAGTAAAGCGTTAGGTACGTTGAAATACATACTTACATTTTAATCGATGTATAAAGCAAATAAACTTTACTAACGTAGAAACTCTGCACAGCTTAACCTCTGAGCTGAAGATGTAGAAGACTTGATGCACTGTGCACGTCACGTTCGAAATTGGAAAGGAACAAATTAGCCCCGCGCAAAAGTTTTAAACGAAATTATTTGCTGATTTTACTAAATGAACTAGGGCTGTCGCATTCCAAATCACAATTGTGTATTATGCTTATGTGCACATAACAGTTCTTTATTTTACATTATTTAATTCTCGACGCGATGGAAAGAGGAACGTTATGAATTTGTCTATCTGTCTGTTGGTAAATCTGCCTACTTCGTATTCCACATATGCATGTATTCAAGATACCAAAAAACTAATCGAGAGTGAGTTGTAAGCTTTTTTTAATTTACTTTTTTAATTTTTAATTTACTTATTTATTTTTTATTTATTTATTTCTCACCAGCTAAATTAAGGAATTACCTAAATATTAGTATTTCAGTAATTGTAGTAATCATTATTTCTTTTAAGAACATTTATATTCGCATTTAATAGAGGTACCCATTAATTGTAAATTTATCCATTGATCATTGTCAACCCTACACCTTTATAATATGAATATTATTTCGCAACCACGCTTCATACATGCACCGCATTTGTATGTCAGCAAAAAGACGCCGATCGCACTGTGTGTCACATTACAACTTGATAACGTTGCGCAATAAAATTGGCTAATACCTAATTGGTAACATTTTCATGCTCAGTTCTGTACGTTAAAATTATAACGGAAACTGGAAAAAAACCTCCTCAGATCGTTCAAATAGCCTCAGTATTAACCGACTTAATTACTAAGTTAATGGGTAAGGTTAGTAATTGGTTAGCTCACACAACCAAATATCATCTTACCTCACCTACTAAGACGAAGATTTAAACTTAGGTAAAAACGTGTTCTAACTGTAATGTTTGCTACTTTACATCGTAATTATAAATACACATACAATTGTTATTTCCTAATACGAAAACAAACATTGTCTTGTTACAGGTACAAACAGGTATAAACCTTTTTCAATTTGAACACAAAAATAAACAATTCCTATATTATTAACATTTATGATAAGATAACCTAACCAACTTAGAAAAGTCGAAAAACAATAGACATTTTCGCTTCAAAGGTCAATATCTTAAAAACGGTTGAACCGATTTTGATAAAACAAGTCTAAGAACCATTGTTAGAAAACCTGTTAAATGAAAAACCGCATTTAAATCGGCTCATTCATTTAGGAGCTATGGTACCACAGACAGACACACAAAAATCTAGGTACAAATTCTAGCGCACGATGTCAAAGTTTAACATAAGCGCTGTCTGTGGGTTAAGCACTGAACTAAGTAGGTGTAAGTAATGATTTAAGTAAGTACCTTTGATGTACTGGTTTCGTATAGAATACAAATGGTTTCGAATAATTTCGATAGATGTCATCACCGCCTACTCATATGTCCATTTGCATGTTAAGAACAATAAACCTTAGCGAGCGCGCTCGCTACGTAATTTGATCGAGTACCTAACTTACACTACAATGTCTTCGAGTTGAAATGACTTAAGTACATAATCATGTATATCACTTTACAACTCGTTTCTGATCAAACTTTATATTCTAGTCAGCAAGACAATTTTTACGTCAACATGATAAAGTGATATAAGTTATTTAGAAAGTGTGATAAAGTATCGCGGTCTCACAGATGGAGTTGTTCTACATTAACATCAATTAAATCACACTATTTGACTTAGTTTTAGCGATACCAATTTAAAATCATATTTCGGTTTTCACTAGTGTAGTGAGTTACACATTTTTATGTTTTCGTAATTTAAATAATGTTTACTTAGTGCTTTATTCCAGCGTAAATTAGTTTAAACCTAACTCGCGCTAACGATGGTTTTGAGATTCGTTGATATAAATAAATCCGACATACAATTTGCCGTGTACGTAAAACGCGGTCATAGCGATACATCCGAAAACGGATGCCGGGAACTAACGCGTCCTGGGTGACCCGACCTTGTCTGTGGAGTCTGATCAGCTTTGCGGATGAGTTGTATACAAGCCTCGGTGGGAGGCATCCAAAACCACCACGCACACAAAAAGCGGTCATAGCGATACATCCGTAGGTGGATGCCGGGAACTAGACGCGTCCTGGGTGACCCGATCTTGTCTGTGGAGTCTGATCAGCTTCGCAGACAAGTTGTGCAAACACCTGAGTTAACCTGAGTCAAAGGCTGCGGCTTGAGACCGAGGAGCGCTCAGTGGCTTCGGCCTCGTGCATATCGGACTTGATCAACCCGGTGTGCATGGTGTACTTTTGCTTTTACTTTATCTAAGCTCAAACATTATTAAACATATCTATGTTAGGTTGTCAATTAGTTGAGACTTGAGTTGGACTGAAATTTAAATACATTGAATAAATTCCCGTCGGGTTGGCTTGTCGTTGAACCTCGAGTCAAAACTTCGCTCATTCGAACGAGAGGTGGATGCCCAATGCGATTTCAGGTGTAGGTTGAGCGTTATGATGAACGTGAATTCTGATAGGTTACTGTTAGGTTGGGTTCCGTTAGGTTTGAGTTGCTGTTGGGCTGATGTATTCGTTGCGTTGAACGAGAGGTGAAACAGAATGCCCAATGCGATTTCAGGTGTAGGTTGAGCGTTATGTTGAACGCAAATGCTGATAGGTCACTGTTAGGTTGGGTTCCGTTGGGTTTGAGTTGCTGTTGCGTTGAACGCGAGGTGAAACAGAATGTCCAATGCGATTTCAGGTGTAGGTTGAGCGTTATGTTGAACGCAAATGCTGATAGGTTACTGTTAGGTTGGTTACCGTTGGGTTTGGGTTGATTGTAGGTTGTGTGCAATTCATTGTATTATTGGGCTTCTGGATCACCACGAATGAGTGAGGGCGAAATTTTTCGCCCGATCGAATGAATGGTGGTCCAGAATGCCCAATAATATACTACTGACGGTTTATTACGTGGTTACAGAGCACGACGCTTCATTTGTAGCGTGGCGGTCGGGAGGTTAAACATGGGAATGGACCGGAAACTGGTGGTACGGCCAGGATCGTCTCCACAGGAGGAAACTCTTCAACGGTCAATGGCATCGACTTGAAATTTGGTATGGATGTGTAAGTTGGAAGACAATACAAGTACAGACAACAAAAAGTACAGTCAGCAAAAAAAGTTTGTATTAAAAATGTTTTTTTAACAGACAGTTAGCGTTTTTTGCGGATGGTAGGACCTTGTGCAAGGTTCGTCCGGATAGCTACCACTATCTTACTAGCTAATCCTGCCGCTAAGCAGCAGCGCTTGCACTGTTGTGTTCCGGTGTGGAGAGTAAGACAGCCGGTGTAATTACGGGCACAGGAAGCATTTCATCTTAGCTCTCTAGGTTGGCAACGCATGTGCAAACCCTCCGGGGTTGCGGGTGCATAGGCAGTGGTGATCACTTACCATCAGGTGATCCACTTGCTCGTTTACCTATCTCGTCGTATAAAAAAAAAGACAACTTTTGTTATCGATTCTCTGGTGCAGACGACAAATAAATTCTATCACGTATTCAATTGATACTCACAGTAACTCAGCAGGCATCTGAAAGCACACTTTCGCTTCAGCCATAATTTCGTGCACTGTGATGTCTCCGCCAAGTCCCGAGTGAAATCTGTACGTCACTTGGTGACTGTTGACGAAGTTCTGTTTCAACAGGGTCCCGTACGACGGGAACTTTAGCTTCAGCCCTAGTCTCGGCGGGAGGGACTGCGAACGGCGGTGACAGAGTACTTTCTGTGGAATGTCTATGCTGTTCTTGTCATTGGTGTGGCTGGGACTGGTGCCGATGTAGGATGGTTCCAAGCTCCAACCGTTGATGGTGACGAAGCCGACTGTTTTGTTCTCTCTGGTCGACAAGGCTACCCGAAGGCGCTGTGCTTCCTGTTAGGGAGAAGCAAGTGTTTCAAGCAAATTTAATAAAGTTCTAAATCTTGTTAAAGATACGAATTTTGCACCGTTAAAATAAAACCGGCCATGTGCGAGTCGGACTCGCGCATGAGGGTTCCGTACAAAGATGTTCCCGCTTTTCTCCAGTGTTTTAAGTTGTTCAGTATAAGCAGAGCCCTACTCCTAAGTAAAATGTACGCAGTGTGAGGTCATTTTATATTGGTCTATAACATATACAGACAGACATAAAAATTTAAGATTTAGATATTTTTCCGAGTGGTTGTGCTATAAGAGCTACCTTTATACCAAATTTCAAGTTTCTAGGACAACTGGAAGTACCCTTTAGGTTTTCACAATACGGCAAATTGTATGGAAACAACCATTTTAATGACTGTATCTTCAAAAGATTGCGTTGACTTAGAAGTTTGATTTTTTTACAGCTTCAAGGGACTGCAGGCTTGAGTGCTTGATATTAATTTCAGCATGCTACCTCCACGCATTCCAGAGAAAAAGGGTCTTCACACACAGACAGACGGACAATAAAGTGATCCTATAAGGGTTCCGTTTGTCGTTTTGAGGTGCGGAACGCTAAAAAACTGAGTATGCTGTTAATCGACAGATGTTCGTTGGATTAACAGGGGCCTCTGGTATCCCTTTAAAAGTACCTGGGCCACCCCACTTACCTGTATGGTGGTCAATGTGAGCGACGCGAATCCCATTGGCACAGCCGTCTCGGACACGCGCTCCTTGACGTCATATACAACCATCCGGACAATGGCGTCGCCGGTGAGGCCGTCGCTCGCCCGGAACAGTATCGTCTTTGAGAAGCACGGGTTGCTACACGTCTAGAAGGATGAGGTGACGTCACCAACCGCTAAAGAGGCCGGAATTATCGTGGGACCTTTGAGCTGTCATAGGCACTTTTCATTTAACGACTTCCGATATAAAATTAGAGGTAATCAACAGGTCTTATCGGTTCAGAGCGATATCTTTCAGATATTTTTTGAGTAACAAGAAATCCACAAATTATTTGTACGGAACAATAAAATATCGTTATTATAATTCCTATTTAAAATTACCAAAAAGTTGGCATCCAAAGGTTATCTCGAAGAGATCGCTCATTCGCGATAAGACCTGTTGTTTACTCATGCTCTTAATCATGTTTTAAATATTGTACTCTGTATTTATCGATATACATAATTATATGTATATACATCGGAAGTTGATAAACGAGAAGTGCCTTATGACAGCTCAAAAGTGCCACAAGAATTCCGGAATCTGCTAATCACTAAAGGAAGCGTAAAGGTATACTTAAACTGGCAATTTTTGGAGCAATAAACGCCGGTCAACGGTAATGAATCAATCTGAACATTGACTTACCAATACCAACACCATGGACTTCGGTTAGGCGATTGAAAACGTCCGTACCAAAAGACCACTAATCGAGCGTCAGTCAGTTTTAGTTTGGTCGAACGACAGCGCTATGACGTATGGCTGGCATCGAAAAATGCCGCGTTGTACCGGGACACATTTTTCGTGAATTTTGTACTAGACTCAAAGTCCATGGCGTTAGTAAGTCAATGAATCTGAAGAGGGCTATAAAAAAAATTCTACCGAGGATTTGGTTTACAATGTTTTCATCTTTGGGGTACTTAACATAAGACATTAATGCCCTTATTCATAAACGCCACTCAAGCCTCTATTAGCTAAAATAGGTTCTGTCTTCTTACTAGAGAAAATGTCAATGTGGACAAATAGGGACAAACGAACTTTAACGGCATATTAGTTAATACAGGTTAGGTTAACTAAAATGCCGTTACAGTTCGTTTGTCCTTTTTTGTCACATTGACATTTCCGTTAGTAAGAAGAAGACAAAACCTATTTTAGCTAATGGAGGCTTGAGTGATGTTTATGAATAACGGCATAAGTCTTTAGTTATGCTTCGAAATATTAGGCCTTTATTTTAAACATTGAACGAGATAGTCAGAATCTAAAATGACACAGCCCATGAGCCCAGGTGCCTATCTAGTCCCCGAAATTTGTCACTGCCAGTATTATATTTCGAGCTTCGACATATACAAGTATACTATACTTAACTGATGCGTCCATTAATTAATACGCGTTCGAAATACGGGCAGAGGCGAGGCGTCGGGCAAAATCTCATTTACAGGGAGGGGGTGGCAACGAAAACAACACGCCAACTATTATTTGTGTGGACAGCCGTTTAAGGGTTAGCTGTGGAAAACTACTTTATCTACACACATATCACAAGTCCTCTATAATGCGTTCAGAAACCGTAGAAAATGACCAGCATTTCAGCATATCGTCGACTGCTCGCCGCCAGCAGTAACGAAACATCGAATTCGATTTCGTTAAGAATTTCAAATTTGAAACATCTTCAAAAACCAACATAATTTGCAATAAAAAAAAAACAGTCTACGAAACGTCAGCTCAGTATGTTTGTCCACGATTAAAAAAAAACCGAGCAAGTGCGAGTCGGACTCGCGCACGAGGGTTCCATAGAAAGATTTTAACGCTTTTCCCCAGTGTTTTGAGAAGTCCAATGTTAGCAGAGCCCTGCTCCTAAGGAAAATGTACGCAGTGTGGTGTCAACTTATATTGGTCTGTGAAATCTACAGACAAACATAAAAATTTAAGATTTTGAGATTTTTCGGAGTGATTGTGCTATAAGAGCTACCTTCGTACCAAATTTCAAGTTTCTAGGACAACTGGAAGTACCCTTTAGGTTTTCAAAGTACGGCAATTTGTATGGGAATGACTTTTTTAATGACTGTATCTTTTGATTGCGTTGACTTAGAAAGTTGATTTTTTTCAAAGCTTCAAGGGACCGCAAGTTTGAGTATTTGATATTAATTTCAGCATGCTACCTCCACGCGTTCCAGAGAAAAAGGGTCTTGACAGACAGACAGACAGACAGACGGACAACAAAGTGATCCTATATGGGTTCCGTTTTTTTCTTTTGAGGTGCGGAACCCTAAAAAACAGTCAAATTCGTGACAGGTATGGGTATGATAATGCCTTCGGCTTCTGAACCCATCTTAAAGTACTTATAATATATGCGTAGATAAAGTAATATATGCAACTCCACATAATTAGGCCTTAAAACACTCGTCTGATCCATTTATGAAACTCAGCTTCGCCTCGTTTCATAAAAACACCTCGTGTTTTATGGACCCTCATTATGTAGCAGTTGCATAAACTACTATTGCTAAATCCTGACCAAATTTGGTGAGGTCCGTCGTGATCAATAACTAACCCTGAAAATGGCAGGAACATTTTTAACATGAACGTACCGAGGTCTAGCACAACTCACAGTGCGACTTCTATCTCGCGCGAGAACAACTGCCCGTCCTTTTCTGTCGCTCAGAATGCTACGGGACGGGTAACATAATCTCGCGCGACAAACTAAGTCGCGGCCAGTCGTGCTAGCCAGATAGCACGTGAGACTAGTCGCGCGAGCAGAGCCGCGGCGCGCAGTGTGCGTCTCACTGTCTCTGAGTCGCGCGCTACGAATTAGTCCGAAACATGTCAGGCTAAACTCGACTTATATACCTACGTGAGTGATTCGTTTTATTTCATAAGGGCAGGAACATGAAACTACCGTAAGACTTAATCATAGTGAAATAAAACAAATCACTCGCGTATATAAGTCGAGTTTAGCCCGACATGTTTCGGACTCTGACGACCGGATAGCCTAGTGGTTAGAGACCCTGACTATGAAGCTGGAGGTCCCGGGTTCATATGATGAATACGAATGTTTGTTCTCGGGTCTTGGATGTTTAATATGTATATAAGTATGTTTATCCGTTGTCTAGTACCCATAGTACAGGCTTTGCCTAGTTTGGGACTAGGTCAATTGGTGTCAATTTGTCCCATGATATTTATTTATTTATTTAATTTCTTATCAAATTATTAAACGGTACTTCTTTTAAAAGGACGTAACTCCAGACATACGTTAGGATGGATCCATTGCCTTTACCTTAGCAAAATTAAAGACGTTTATAATGACGATAATGTGACATTGTCAAACTCAAAAATTTGCAAACCTCGCGATGTTTTCCTACACCGAAAAGCTCATGATAAATTACAAATGTAATTCCGCACATGAATTCCGAAAAACTCAGAGGTGCGAGCCGGGATTTGAACCCACGACACTCTGCTTGAGAGGCCATAGGTCAAACCACTAGGCTATCACTGCTGTGCATAATTGACAACATTTCGTATTTTTCACACCTGGAAATTAATATAGTTATCGAAAGGGCTTTGCCTCCTGAACACACCACTATATTTATAAAAGTTTAATATATCTTATTTTTTTAAATACAAGAGAATAAAATAAAATTACCAATTCTACCAAAACTACGCAAGAATGGGTGAAATACTTTTGCCTTTTTCACGAAAAAAAAAAGCAACAATCACACGTAGGTTTGACAATGTCAGATTGTTAAACATCCAAGACCCGAGAACAAATATTCGTATTCATCATACAAACATATGCCTAGACCGGGATTCGAACCCGGGACCTCAAGCTTCATAGTCAGGGTCTCTAACCACTAGGCAATTCGGTCGTCATTAATTATTAATCCTAGTGAAAATTTAAAACTATTGTCGTGTTCCTCTTACCAATCAGAATACAGACAGCTAATCAAATTATAGTGTTAAAATTGTGAAATGTTGTCAATTATTGCCCCAAACCAAGTTTGCTCGGAGTAATAACGCACGTATAAAGGCGCGGTCGCGGGATCCGGATAGTTCTGTATTCTGAGATTTCTTGCCACAATATTGCCTCGAGCCACAAGTTGCGGGGTGTAGTTAGACCCGCCGTACACTAAGCCACTAATGTCGGCGTCTAGAGCGCAACAAGTGCACACAGGGTGCTTGTCTGACGCTTAGAACATACAATGACAATGCAAAGAAAAATCCACTAATGCCTAACTGTAGAAGTTCCGTAGTGGGTGAGCCGCTTGATAAGCTACTCATAGATGGCGCTGAGGCGAGATCTTCCAAATAAAAATATGACACAAGGCATTGAAAAATTCGTTAGGTACACCAACGATAAGTATAGCTTAATTGGTGGAGCGTGGTACGGATTACCGAGGTTGCTGGTTCAAGTCCACCTGCTTAACGGATTTTTCTTTGCATTGTCATTGTATGTTGAATTTCATACTATGAATGTTTCATAAAAATAAAAACAAAAATAATCAATAAATCGATTATTTTCATTGACGCTTCGAAGTTACAGACGGGAGCATTCTTTGTCTTATCTGCGTAATATATTTTCTTTGTCACTTTTCTATACAGGGTGCGTTTTAATGAACCGTCAGGAATTTAGCCAGGGGTTGAGTAAGTCTATGTGAACATCCCTGTAAAGTTTTTACTTAAATTTTAATTGGAAAAATCAATATTTGGATGTAACTTAGCTAAGAACCATCTCGGTAAATCTAGCTTTCGATAAAGAAAACCGAGTCCAAATCGGTCCATCCGTTTGGGAGCTATGATGCCACAGACAGAGACACAGGTCAAACCATATACCATGGACCAAGGACCAACCACCCTCTGGACATGGACACCAAATGTCAAGGCGAACGTTTCCGAAACGCATATGCTCATTTGCACCTATAAATCTCTCTAGCTTCGAATCGCGGCTCACTTTCGACCAGATGACAAGCGAGATGTCAAGCTATGAACCAATCACGACGCGTTCCCCCGGCCCGCTCACCGCGGCTTTTTTCGTAATGACTTTCCAAGTAAATTATAGAAGATGCGGTGTCCAGAGGGTGGTTGGTCCGCGCCATGGACGTAACGTCACGTCCGAAACGTCGAGGTACGGTCAGCAGCAGAAGTTGCTAAGCAACTGAAGCAGTCACAATGATCTGCAAAAGCTCTTATGTCTATAACAATAGAGCCGTACTTACATCATTGTGACCGCTTCGGATGCTTAGCTACTGCTACTGACAGTATTTAAACAATACATTTATATCATAACGTGATTAAGTCCCGTGATTATCATAATACTCGTAACACAGGTCAAACCTACAACACCCCTCTTTTTGCGTCGGGGGTTGATAATACCTAAACATAACAAACACGGCCCAACCACCCTCTGGACACCGCATCTTCTATAATTTACTTGGAAAGTCATTACAAAAAAAGCCGCGGCGAGCGGGCCGGGGGTATGCGTCGTGATTGGTTCATAGCTCGTCATCTCGCTTGTCATTATGGTCGAAAGTGAGCCGCGAATCGAGGTTAGGCGTATGCGTTAATGAGCATATGCGTTTCGGAAACGTTCGCTCTGACATTTGGTGTCCAGAGGGTGGTTGGTCCGTGATAACAAACTATTCAAGATCTATGTAACAATAGCGCTAGTCGACATGGCTTATGTAGGTGGTTACATCGTTGGCCGCCGTTTTCTATCAGAAAATTTTCCTGGAAACGCCGAGGAAGGAACCTTTGTACCGTTTCTTTCAGTGTTTAAAGAATAGAGTTCTGGTATTGTATTGTGTTTCTAGGGGTTTGAAACTTGCAAGCAGTTCTGTAAATCTCTTTCAAAGAAAGTCCCGGGAACGATCTCAGAGATTATATTAGAAGGAAATTCCCGGACCTTGTACAGGTGAATTTCTAAGTATTGAAAGAAAACTGTGTAGGAAATATGATCTTCGCATAAAATAGAGGGAAGATATATTTTCTCGCTAACCCAAATGGAGAGGATTATAATTACAGTGAAATAAATTAATTAATTTCACTATGATTGAATCTCACGATAGTTTCAGATTATACATAATTATAATTTAGACTCGCGACAAATCCCAATCCAACCCATTATTGCTAAAATTCGGATAAAATGGGGGAGGTACATAATTTCAACATGTTTTGTCCAATTTGTTTTAAGAATCCCAGAAAAAAAAACGGTAATTCAAAACTGACCGAGTCAGCTAGTTTCAAATAAATATCATTTCAAGGCCCTCAATACTCATATACCTATGTATAAAAAAAACATGAAGATGTACTTAGGTACTTTTACCAAAACTGCATTAGGCGGACGCGACATTAATCCCTATCAAATTAAATAAGTTAATTACTTAAAGCATTTCATACACATTATAAAGGCCCTTTACACCACGAAAATTTAATTAATATCTAAGTAGTTATCGCAAAATTAAATCTATCGCGTGACAAAATGGACGTCGGCCGATACATGCGATGCATAATATGCAATATGCCGTCGCGCCCTCCGAAAATATAATAGGTATAGTTTTGTCTGACTGAATGATCATTCTGATCAACACCTAGAATAAACCCTTGGACCTGGAAAGCTGAAATTTGGCTTTTTTTATGTTTGTATATCGATTACTCCGTCAATTGTAGACCGATTTTCAAAATTCCTTTTTTATTCGAAAGGGTATATTCCTGAGGTGGTCCCATTGTCACCAAATCATCATCTGATGATGGGATCCCAGGGAAATCGAGGGCAACCCTCAAATTTAACATTTCATTATCATTAGCCAAGCTGCCAAAATTCTTTACAAGTGTCTTGAAATAATTTTAACTCTTTGTTTTTTTATTTGTGCTGTTTTTATATTACATTTCTATTGCCCTTTACGGGGCTGGAATGTTCTTGTCTGAACAAAGCCCCTAAATAAATAAAGATAAAAAAATATATACCATTAGCCGATATGAAGCGTGCTAAAACAAAATCGCTCCAACTTGGTGATCTGCACCGAATAGTCATTGTCAACTGACATTTGTCAAGTTGGTGAGATGTTGGTCTGGAACCGGATGTGGGTCAAATTTAACTTGCCAGAATTTACTTAAATTAAAGCAAGCAAACATTTCAATGTAATGAAAGGTTTGTAAAAAATCCCATCAAACATTCTAAGTTTAATAATAGAAAGAAAGAAAAATATTTATTCAACAAAACATAATTTAACAAATAAAAATAAAACACAAACATGGACCTTCGCAAAGTTAACGCTTAAATCTATACAATGTTTAAAAATATAACCTAACCAACTTAGGAAAGTTGAAAAACCCCCGATATTGTCATTTCAAAGTTTAATATTTGAAAAACTATTTTTTTCATGTGTTTCATGTATTTTTTAAGGCTATAAAAGTATTTGCGTCTGGTAGTCATCATCTCATATTGATGAGCTGATGATGGAAGATACAACTCCTTAACGGTTAGGAGTTGGAGGATAATTCTGAAAATGTTAAATCAACATAAAAGTGTGAAATAAAAATCTTTTAACAAAAAAGTAAAACCGCCTTCAAAAAAACCTTAGAAAAAAAACGTTAAATAATCCTCTAAAGCCTAAAGTTTTATGGCCTAGCACTAGCAGAAATATGGCTTTAGAGGAACTTTAGGCTTTAGAGGATTATTTTAGGTTTTTTTTTCTAAGGTTTTTTTTGAAGGCGGTTTTACTTTTTTGTTATACAATGTACGCTAGGGACAAGGTGGGATTTTTTTAAATTCCACCCCTAAGGGAACAAAAAGGGGGTGAAAGTTTGTACGGGAAATCGTTATGATTATGAACTCAGTGAAATACCTAAGGGATAGAGAGCTCTGACACGGGAGCGAAGCCGCGGGCGAAAACTAGTGGAGGCATAATTATAATAGTCACCTACCAGTGCGAAGTCGGGGCGGGTCGCTAGGAGACGTAGAAAAAAAAGAATATTGAAAATCGGTCCACAATTGACAGAGTAATCGGTGTACCTACATACAGTGGAACATAGAACCACCTCCTTTTTCGAAGTCGCTTAAAAAATAGCTAAAAGCCTCCAGCTCCTCCATCTAACTGTAACCATCTTACACATTATAAAGTTACAAATTATCCTATCAGAAAAAATATATCATAACCAGTTAGACATGAGAAGTAATTTGGTTTCACTCGAAATCGATTTTAACGAAAGAAAAATAGAGAAAAAAATCAAAAGTCAAAAGTCACCCCTATTTTTCCGCTTACCATACTACAGCCGCATTTATTATGCGATAAATACGATATTTTATAATCTTCCATACCAAATAACGAACCATTTTTTTTTCTTAAAAATTTACTCCGTTTTCATAATATTTACTCAAATATTATGCCCAAATTCCTGCCGCCCCCCGATTTTCGTCCATACTGGCAGGACCTAAGCACAGGACAAGCTTTCATCCCACCGACCACAAATACGCTAAAAGCCTCCACACACACCCACAAGCAAACAATGTACCTACCAACTAAATGCATTCTCAGACATACCTATAAAACAGTACCGTAACTGACTGACTGACTGACTGACAGACAACGCACAGCCTAAACCACTGGACCTAGAGACTTGAAATTTGGCAAACATATACCTCAAGTATCCTAGAGGTGCACTAAGAAGGGATTTTTCGAAAGTCCCATGGATAGGGAACTAGCCCATTTAGAAATATTTCACGGGGGCAAAGCCGCAGGGCATAAGCTATAAAAGAAATATTAAAAAAAAACTTACCACCGCCGTTTATCGGCCTCGCTTGACGCGTCGCACGCATAGAGCTGAAAACGCAATTTTACGTAAAACTGCACTTTCCGCCCTGAGCGTGCAATGCGCCCGGCCGCCCCTTATCAACTGATAAAAGCTCGGGAAATTGTGCAAAGCTTGCGCTGCAAGCAGAGCTGGGGGTGGGCGGGGCTTGTCAATGATGGCTAGGAAACCTGCGCGAGATGACAATAATCTGGGGGCACGGCAGTGCCCCCGCCAAGACGAACCAAGCAGGGCCGTATCAACCAAGTCGGGGCCCCTAGGCAATGCAATTCTAGGGTCCCTTTTCAGTCATAAAATTTCAATTGCATCGCTCTTATACTTTGGATTTTAATGATACTTAAAAAAACACGATTTCGTCACTGCCTCACTGATGGTCATCAAAATTCTTAAGGTACTTCCTGTGGTCCTAGGAAGCTGAAATTTGGTATGTGTTTTGGTGTATTAGTACACAAACAAGAATAAAAACCAAAACACTTGGAACTTTCACCCCCCGACCCCTTAAACTAGGGGATAAATCAATACATCAATAAATCTTTATTGTGTGTGGAATTCAGGTAGTTACATATAACAGATGAATTTGTCAGCATAATTGTCTCACCGAACCCTATCTTTACAGACGTACACACATTGTAACACATAATAGAAAAAGTAAAGTAAACAAGCAAGCATTAATATTGTCACATTACAATTACATTAAATTGAAATAATAACAATGCACCCGTTCAATTATTTTGAAATAAAAATATAACTGATGTCAGTGTCGTACAAAAAATTAAATAATAACAATTATAAATGTATTACGAATGTCACAGAAAGATATAATTATATTAATTGATTGCGGTCCATAAATTCCTTTACACCATAAAAACACATGTCCAAAAGAAACATCTTAACTGCTTTTTTAAATTCGACACATTTAAGACTTAAAAAATATCCGGTAGCCTTTTAAATATATCAATACCCATTATAAAACAGTTTTTAGAGGCTAATTTCAGCCTTACACAGGGCCTGTATAACTTGTGCACATATTGTTGCCGTACCAATCCAGACGTGGAATGTTGGACGTGGATGGAAGTTTGTATGAGAATTCCGTAAATTGTTATAAATAATAAAATACATATTAATGGCCATTGGCATATTTTGACAAAGATGTAGGTAGAGTTTATGAAGTTAGGGCTTGTAGAGTTAGAAGCTTGGCTCACCATGAGATCTGATAACTTATTGACAGTGCGAGCTTATGGTCTCATCTTGGATATTACTTTTTAACCGACTTCAAAAAGGAGGAGGTTCTTTGATGGCTATAAATCGAAATTTACTTAATTTTAAACTTTACTAGCAGACACAGCGAACTTCGTACCGCCATAGGCTGTATGTATGACGAAATTAATTTGATTCATAATTTTTTCGTGAACTTTTCCTCTCTTTTCAGGGTTCCGCACCTCAAACGGAAAAACGGAACCCTTATAGGATCACTTTGTTGTCCGTCCGTCCGTCTGTCTGTCTGTCAAGTCCCTTTTTCTCTGGAACGCATGGAAGTAGCATGCTGAAATCCATATCAAATCCTCATATAAAATCCTGTTGGGCAGTAAAGCGAAAATATCGTACCTCTATGAATCGAAGACGTTTATAACTTATAACATATAAAGTTCGTGAGATAAGTGGCCATTAACGCCGAAGCGATGCGACGAATGACTTCGTGCGCACCGGTGGAGTTGGATTCCCTCCGAGCGCGCAACGTACGAGGGGCGGCTGATAAGTAATCTCCTTGGTCAGAAATATATACAAAAATAATGCTGGCTGGTATGGATTTATATTCGTTTGTTATTCTATTTTCAAAATGTATTACATTCATTTGTTTATTGCATCACGTTAATTTGTCTCCTACAATTGTTTCAAACATGTCGGTAGAAAAAGTGAAAATGGATAAAATCGAGCAGCGTGCGGTGATTAATTTTTTGACTAAAGAAGGGAATATGCCTTCGGAGATCAGACAACGTATGTTACGTGTGTTTGGCAGTTCGTGTTCTTCCGAATTTGTTATAAAGTTTTGGTCAAATCAGTTTAAGTTAGGTCGTGAGAGCCTGGAAGATGATCCTCGTAGCGGAAGACCAGTTTCGGCCGTCACCGATGAAAATGTAGCCAGGGTGAAAAAATATATATTAGAGGACCGACGAGTGAAGCTGTGGGAGATAGCTAGAGATGTGGGCGTCAGTAAAGAGCGAGTCAATGAAATAATTCATGAGCATTTGAACATGTCCAAGGTTAGTGCCCGTTGGGTCCCCAGAAGGTTGACTGCATTTGACATGGAGAGGCGTGTCAAATGTTGCGAAGAGTTTTTGGACATGAGTCGAGGGAAAGACGAAGAAATAATTTCTAAAATTGTAACATGTGATGAGACTTAGATTGGACAATGGGACCCGGAAAGTAAGCAAGAGTCGTTACAGTGGAAATTTAAGGATGAGAAGCCGCCTCGGAAATTCAAGGTCTGTCCATCGGCAGGTAAACTTATGGCTACAATCTTTTGGGACACAGAAGGGATTTTGCTCATAGATTATTTACCGAAGAAAACTACAATGAATGCTGATTATTACTCAAACTTACTATATCAACTAAGAGAGACAATAAAAGAAAAACGGCGAGGTAATCTAAGCAAAGGAATTCTGATTTTGCACGATAACGCACCATACGGCCCGCACAACGAAGCTAGCAATTAAAGACAATGGCTTCGAAACCATTGACCACCCCCCTTATAGTCCAGATTTAGCCCCCTGTGACTATTTTCTGTTTAGACTTCTTAAGAAAGACCTCAGGGGACGAAGGTTTATGACCGATGACGAAATGAAGGCTGCGGTTACTGACTTTTTTGACGACAAACCGAAAGATTTAATGGTTTAAATTCAATATTTGAAAAATTTAATAAGTGCATTTTACTAGCAGGGGACTATATAGAAAAATAAAAAAAATTAAGCCACGACAGTCTTTTGTTTCATTGTTAGGTAGATTACTTTTCAGCCGCCCCTCGTAGGTACTCGTATCTGCCCCGTACCTAGTTACTTGTTAAGGAAATGTCATTGGATTTAAAATGTGAACATCTAGTTTGATTTGAAGATCAATGCTTAATCGGCTCGAATGAAAACTTGTTTAAAAATAAAACGGTAAATAATGGTAGTTTGTGCGCAACTGTCACATAAATGTTTTAAGGCCTAATTATGTAGAGTTGCTTACGTTACTTTTTAATGACTGTATCTTTTGATTGCGTTGACTTAGAAGGTTGATTTTTTCACAGCTTCAAGGGACCGCAGGCTTGAGTATTTGATATTAATTTCAGCATACTACCTCCACGCGTTTCAGAGAAAAAGGGTCTTGGCAGACATACAGACAGACAGACGGACAACAAAGTGATCCTATAAGGGTTCCGTTTTTCCTTTTCAGGTACGGAACCCTATAAAAAAGTGACTAGACAATTTCTTTCCGTGTATACTTCATATAGTACACAGGGTGCGTTTTAATAACCATTGTCAACCAGCAATGAATGTATGGGATGATGTTTTTTTTTTCTAAATAAAAACTTATAAGGGGTGCTCACTTAGACATGCTCAAACTGCTCAACCCCTGGCTGAATTCCTGAAATTTCATTAAAATGCATCCTGTAAAGATTGGGAGTACCTAGGTACCTTTTTTTTTTCAATTTGCTTGTTGATGCTTTGGAACTGCACGTATACAGCCTGTCTGGCTAAAATATTTGCTCGCATCCAATTTACACTCAGTATACGCGCGGGGACAACAATGGAACACATTCCAGCATTCCATACCAGTAACATTGAGTAATGTACTATTATTACATCCCAGTCGGCGGATATAACTCGAACCCTAATACACTTCAGAGTTACTCGCATTTTTACGCAATCGTATTTGGATTTGCAGCAAGCTTTTCAATAAGTGTAGACAGACTGCGAAACTGAAATCTGAGCGCCTAGTGTAATGGAAGACCAAAAAATACGTCTCGATCGCGTTCGCGTTCACGTCTGAATTACTATGGGCACATTATTTGCAGCGCCACTAGTGACACGTATCGACAACATACAATTCTCATACTATTTGAGGCTTTTTTGGCCGTCGATTACACTAGACGCTCAGAGCGCCCAGTGTAATCGACCACCAAAAAATACGTCACGATCGCGTTTGCGTTACGGGGGTCAAATAGTATGAAAATAGGGTTGTTGACTGATGTCAAAATGAAATCATTTTACATTTACACTCTTTAAGCTTCCGAAAACACCCATAAAAACCGATGCCTCACTTAGTACTGCAATTACGAGGATTTTTAATCTAACAAAAACCAATAAAAGGATGCAGTTTGATCACTGCAAATTATGACGTCACAGTTCTGTAATTCAATACAATCTTCATACTAACGGAGCCGATCAAATCGTTCTGACATTTTGAAAAAGTTGCTGACTTGACCAAGAGGCAACATCCCTATTGTTTGTTGTCGATACGTGCCACCAGTGGCGCTGCTAATGTGCCTATAGTAATTCAGAGGTTTCCTTGCGTCTTAAATTACACGGCGGGTAGGACCACGGACCAACCACCTTCTGGACACCGCATCTTCTATAATTTGCGGGCCGGGGGAATGCGTCGTGATTGGTTCATAGCTTGTCATCTCGCTTGTCATCTGGTCGAAAGTGAGCCGCGATTCGAGGCTTGAAAGATTTATAAGTGTAAATGAGCACATGTGTTTCGGAAACGTTCGCCCTGACATTTGGTGTGCAGAGGGTGGTCCGGGGGTAGGACCCTTGTGTGACTTTAATAAAATTGAAAGTACATACTTATTGAGTGAAAGTGAAAATTTTAAAGTATTAAAACTATAAATACTTTGTATACAAAGTGTTGCCAACTCGAGATTTTTGCAAGTTCAAATTACAGTAGCTAGACTCTAGACTTTACCTGTACGCAAAGACCTAGCTTTTCACTATCGATTCTGTGACTTTTTGTGGAAAGGGTGCAACAGATGGGGAGTCGAAGAGATCAACTTACACAATTAGGTGTTAGAGCCCGATTTTAAAAGTCACATCTCGACTGTGCTCTGACTCAACCTCGTATATAAACTTTGACGAAATCGTAATAACCACTCTAGACCGCGAACCTAAGGTGGTTATTCCAATGTCGTCAAAGTTTATATACGAGGTAGAGTCAGAGTACCGTCGATCCGCAAAATAACATTCGGAAATTGCAGTGATCTGTGTATTGGTACGAAGCTACTTGGTGTGATAATGATCTGCATCGGTACAGTCAGCAGCTGAAGTAGCTAAGCAACCGAAGCGGTCACAATGATCTAAGCACGGCTCTATTGTTACACTTACAGACATAAGCATACCCCATTATCAGTGTTGCGGATCCTTTGAAAACGATGGGGATGCCACTGCTCATTTTCTTGACATGTACAATACAATACAAATATTCTTTATTGAAAACCACAAAACAGTACAAGGAGATTACAGAAAACTGTGTACCTACATAATATTTAATATAATTTGATGCACCTGGTCTATTTGATGTGAACTTTACAATTCACTTTTTTATTTATATGTTTCAAGTGTACGGACTTAAAAGAGGTTTTATGCCGTTTTGTAACTCCATAATAGGAGATTGTGTCATTTATTTGTCAATAATGATTAATGTCGTATATCATTACAGTTTGCTTACTTTTTATTCAGTTAAAATCATGAATTTTCCCAGTTTAAAACAGAGCTGATGGCGAAATTGGAAAACTCGAAAAACTTATAATAATTTATTCAGAAAACGAATGAAATTATACAAATCTGTTGTTTTCCCTGTAGAAATATTATTGTAACAAAAGCGTTTTGTATACCAATATGTCACATTGACAACGAAATAAATATCGAGCGACAACCCTATGACTTAGTTTCAATGAATCTGCAACACTGATAACGGAGTGTGGACATAAGAGCTTGTGCAGATCATTGTGACCGCTTCGGTTGCTCAGCTAAGCACGGCTCTATTGTTATAGACATAAAAGCTTGTGCAGATCATTGTGACCGCTTCGGTTGCTCAGCTAAGCACGGCTCTATTGTTATAGACATAAGAGCTTGTGCAGATCATTGTGACCGCTTCGGTTGCTTAGCTACTTCTGCTGCTGGCTGTACTTTTCACCTGTAATAACATAACAATAGCCTAGCCCATTAACGTAAGACTGCTGGGCACAGGCCTCCTCACAGGATAAGAGGGCTTGGGCTAGTGCCCACGCGTGCTCAGTACGGATTGGAAACTTAACACACACCATTCATGATAAATTTCAAACGTCATGTCGCACATAAATTCCGAAAAACTCAGATGCGAGCCGGGGCTCGAACCCGACACTGGTATCACGGCTTTTCTCCTATTAGACAGTTATTAAGAACTAGAAATATTTCAAAACGGGCTAGTTCCCTATCCCGTGGGAATTTCGAAATATCCCTTATGAAATTTCAAGGCTCCAGGTCCAGTGGTTTAGGCTGTGCGTTGTCTGTCAGTCAGTCAGTCACGGTACTGTTTTATAGATTCATGACAGCTTTTCTGCATTTTCAAATGGTATTGTCACGGGTTTGATTTGCAGAATCGAGGCAGAGGAGACAAAAATAATAGATTTCACAGACGACGCTAATGGTTAGTCTGGAACCCCTGTCACGTTTATTTTTACACCTAATAACCCCGTGTTTAACAAATGCACCTACTTCGCGTTCGACGTTCGTTAAATTCAATAAGCTTTCAGAGCGAATTGAAAAAAAAAACTGGCTAACTTTTATTTGCGAGGCTCGGACAGGACATCGAAAAGGCAAACACGGAAATAAAACCTGGAATAGGAATAGGGTCGTGATATAGGTACTGTGGGGCGTAGCCCGGGAAGCGGGCACTGGAGAAGGTACGGTCGCGTCCTAACAGTAAAATTAATTAGTACCCTGTAAATACTGATGCGATTAAATAAAATATGGTATTCTTAGTCAGTTTTAAGAGCAAAAATTTAAGGGTGTTTACAAGCAAATAATTGACATGACAACAGAGAAATGCTTTTACAGTATTAGCGAGTTTTTAAATGGGTAAATTGTGTCGTATTGTATAATAGAAATTTACACTAATTAACTAATTAAGATACATAGGTAATATTTAGTTTTATATAATTTAATTTAATATTGTACGCCAGGCCTGTGGCACTAGGTGGCGATCTTGTGAATTTATTTTATTTCAACACCATGCTGTAAACCCACTTATGACAAATAAATATATTTCATTTCATTTCATTTCAGGACTTGATCTATATTCAATAGCAGGGGCTTAAGGCTAACAGAAATTATGAAATGCAACTATCTAAATCCGAGGTCCCAGCCCGACTGATCCGCTTTCTGGGAACCAAGTGTTCCTTTATTTTGATCGAATTCTGTCAAGCTTGCCAGGACTGCACCATGCACTTGTTGCATGGTGGCTAACACCCTACAGTACACAGGGTGTCCCACGGCATGGAGGGAAAGTACTTTTAACATGAAACTAATGTGAGATTCAATCATAGTTAAATAAACGGATCACACACGCATGCCAGTCGAGTATAGCCATGTTTCTACTACACGTTTGACTAGGAGGGAAAGTACCTTAAATATTGTAGATAAATAATTTAGCTCTATGAAGGCAATTACTTGATGAGTTTAGGGCAAAAACATATTTTAACAAAAAGTTTAAAACGCCTCAAAAAAAACCTCAGAAAAACCATAAAATAATAATAATAAGTTTTTTTTTAAGGCGCTTTTAGTTTTTGTTAAAAAAATTGTTTATTTCACAATTTTAAGTTACATTAATATTTAAAATATTATCCTCCAACTCCTAACCATTGAGGAGTTATACCTTCCTTCATCCCCTCATCAACACGAGATGATGACTACTAGACGCAAGTACTTAAATAGCTTTCGAAAATATATAAAACACATGATACGTACCTATAAAATTTGCGGGTTGCCCTCGATTACCCTGGAATCCCATCATGAAATCCTGACTTGGTGACAATGGGACCAACTAGAAAGTATACGTATAAAAAAGAAATCGGTCCAGCCGTCTTCGAGTAATCGAGGAACATACATAAAAAAAAAATATTCCGACGAATTGAGAACCTCCTCCTTTTTTTGAAGCCGATTAAAAAGGATTATGTCCCTTAAATTGAAAATAGTACGACTGAGCAACGTCGCCTGCGGCAAACGGCGCGCGCGTTGCCTTTGAAGCGAACAACGAGCTAAAATGAAATTGAACATGAACAAATATGTCGGTATCCAAATAAAAGGGTTATCAAAATCATCGTCACCAGCCTTTTTGACAGAGCGAGCGAAGTGAGTTTCAGCTTGGACCAAAAAAACTTTCGTATGCCCGTCCGGCCGCCGTCTCACCGGTTGTTCTCAGGTCGCATTTCTCAATCGTTTCTCGTGAAATTTTGTGAGCAGGTTGGCTAATTAGATACTTTTTTGGTCCATCAGTTTTTTGGATAAAAAAGACTGGCCAAGTGCGAGTCGGACTCGTAGATAGATTTTAACGCTTTTCCCCAGTGTTTTAAGAAGTCCAGTGAAAGCAGAGCCCTGCTCCTAAGCAAAATGTATGCAGGGTGGGGTCGACTTATATTGGTCTGCGAAATCTACAGACAGACGTAAAAATGTAAGATTTTGAGACTTTTCTGAGTGGTTGTGCTATAAGAGCTACCTTCATACCAAATTTCAAGTTTCTAGAACAACTGGAAGTACCCTTTAGGTTTTCGGATTTCGGCAATTTGTATGGAATTAGCCTTTTTAATGACTGTATCTTTTGATTGCGTTGACTTAGAAGGTTGGTTTTTTCACAGCTTCAAGGGACCGCAGGCTTGAGTATTTGATATTAATTTCAGTATGCTACCTCCACGCGTTCCAGAGAAAAAGGGTCTTGACAGACAGACAGACAGACAGACAACAAAGTGATTCTATAAAGATTCCATTTTTTCATTTTGAGGTACGGAACCCTAAAAAGGTTAAAAAATCCGGTCGCGCGGTCAACATCTCACAGAGCTACTAGTTTTACCTCCCACTGCTGGGCACAGGCCTCCTCTCAGAATAAAAGGGTGTCAATCAAAAAGTCCATTCAGACTCGCAGGTCGGTAATTTTCAATGGAACGAACTCGTTGCGCTTGCGGTACATCATTTCCCTTGTGGTCATACAAATTTATGAGGAACGGATATTACTCTAGTGCGGTCGTGATACGCGTGTTGCATAGTAATTGACTGTTACTGTGCGGGACATATCGTATGGCTATCTGAGGGTCGAGCACGACTTTTCGAATCCTGCGTAACGTTACGGTTATCGTATTGAGATCGAGAAACCTCATATTGAATTTTAGTTCCATATACGCTCTCGGGCGGGCGCTGTGCCAAACGTCATACAAACTTCTCGATAACGTTTACTACTCGATTACCGTTACGCAGGTTTCGAATATTCGTACTCGGGCCTCTGTACATTGCATTCGTCGTCAGAGCAATCATTCTCCACCAATGAGAGGCAAGTCCAAAATTTGTTAAGCCGCGATAGTAGATCTTCACGTTCGAATTTCAGGTACTTTTTTCTACGGAAAAGTGCTTTTGTGCTAAGATTTCTAAAGAAAGCCTTTCTGAGCTGGTGAGGTGAAAAATATTAATTCATATACAATTACTCGCATTACACATTTTTTTAAAGTTTGATTGTAATGTAAGATCCAGGGTCCAGGGGGGCGGCTGCCCCCCCCCCCCCCCCCTGCCCTCCCCCCTATATCTATCTCTCATGACTGCCACTATATAAAAACTTACCTCAACAACTTCGGTGGTGCCGTAGCGCACGCATAGTCCCTTCGGGTAACGCACGTATATGACGACCAGCGGGGACGGGGCGCGGCCATGCGCGTCGCATAGGAGATTGTCGCACGAGAGCGCTAGCTCGCATAGAGGCACCTCGTTCATGTCTGCATGGACAAAGAGTAAGTTATATGACGACCAGCGAGGATGGGGCACGGCCATGCGCGTGGCATAGGAAATCATCGCACGAGAGCTCTAGCTCGCATAGGCACGTCATTCATGTCTGCAAGGACAAAGTGTAAGTTATATGACGACCAGCGGGAATGGGGCGCGGCCATGCGCGTCGCATAGGAGATTGTCGCACGAGAGCGCTAGCTCGCATAGAGGCACCTCGTTCATGTCTGCATGGACAAAGAGTAAGTTATATGACGACCAGCGAGGATGGGGCACGGCCATGCGCGTGGCATAGGAAATCATCGCACGAGAGCTCTAGCTCGCATAGGCACGTCATTCATGTCTGCAAGGACAAAGTGTAAGTTATATGACGACCAGCGGGAATGGGGCGCGGCCATGCGCGTCGCATAGGAGATTGTCGCACGAGAGCGCTAGCTCGCATAGAGGCACCTCGTTCATGTCTGCATGGACAAAGAGTAAGTTATGTGACGACCAGCGGGGATGGGGCACGGCCATGCGAACCGTACAACCACTACAAATGCAAATCCAAGCTCTCCCTAATTCATCTAACACATAACGGGATAATGTTTAATTTATTTTGATTTTTCAAAAGTTTGAAAGTTGTTGGTGGCTGTCTCACCGGTAACGATTCCTATCTGCAGCCTGTACGTCGCGAGGTCCAGATGTGGCGGTACGGTATCTTGTTGAGATCACTCAACACAACACTTAGGGACTGTTCGCGACTGGCTTTTTATAGTTTAATATGCTTTTTTACGACTTACGTCAGTTGTGTTTCTGTTGCTGTGATCTGTCGGTCTTAATACTCTGCTCTATAGTATCAAATTAATATAATTTAACCTGTGTTTCCATCAATACTCATATAGTCTTCCCATACAGTCCACCACTAGCTATCAGGGACTAAACCCAATATTTAACAATGTATACCATGATGAACATAGACAGTACATAGCACAAACGTCGTCTATGAATTTTTCTGCTGTTCAAAATTATGTCATAAACCAAAGTAACTAAATGTCAAATATCATTCATCATTAGCAACAGAAGTTTGCTAAACATTTTTGTTTTGTACCATCATATCAATATGTATGGCAGTATTTTTATTTTATTACACATTTTTAGTAGACATATAAGATCAGATGAGACTAGAATTCAACATATACAGTCAGCAGAAAAAGTTGCTAAGCAACCGAAGCGGTCACAACGATCTGCACAAGCTCTTATGTCAATAACAATAGAGCCGTGCTTAGATCATTGCGACCGCTTCGGTTCCTTAGCAACTTTTGCTGCTGACTGTACAAGGAGTCTGAAAGTTGTTGCTGGCTGTCTCACCGGTAACGATTCCTCTCTGCAACCTGTACGTCGCGACGTCCAGATGTGGCCGTATCTTGTTCAGCCGCTCCCTCAACACGGCAATTTGGGACTTGATGTTGTCGTAGGGCGCCATCTGGATCGCCTTAAGCCACAAGGTGCGTTCAGACTCGTGATACGCCGCCATTCTGTAGCTGACGCCGTTGTCCCAGACTAGGAAGAAAGTTTGCATTGAGAAGACGAATCTCTAACAACCGGTGTAATTACAGGCACAAGAGGCATTTCATGTTAGCTCTCCAGGTTGGCAACACATCTGCAAACCTTAACACTTATGCTTATCAGGTGACCCACTTGCTCGTTTGCCTTCCTCGTCGTATAAAAAAAACCGGCCAAGTGCGAGTCGGGCTCGCGCACGTGGGTTCCGTAGAAAGATTTTAACGATTTTCCCTAGTGTGTTAAGAAGTCCAGTGTTAGCAGAGCGCTGCTCCTAAGCAAAATGTACGCAGTGTGGGGTCAACTTATATTGGTCTGCGAAATCTACAGACAGACATAAAAAATTAAGATTTTTAGAATTTTCTGAGTGGTTATAAGAGCTACCTTCATACCAAATTTTAAGTTTCTAGGACAACCCTTCAGGTTTTCGGATTTCGGCCATTTGTACGGAAATAGCCTTTTTAATTACTGTATCTTTTGATTGCGTTGACTTAGAAGGTTGATTTTTGCACAGCATCAAGGGATTGTAGGCTTGAGTATTTAATAGTAATTTCAGCATGCTACCTCCTCGCGGTCCAGAGAAAAAGGGTCTTGACAGACAGACGGACTACAAAGTGATCCTATAAGGGTTCCGTTTTTTCCTTTTGGGGTACGGAACCCTAAAAACTAAAATTACTGCTAGTGCTAGCGATATAAGCCGCACACACGTCCGCACGGCGTGCTGACAACACCGTTCCTATTTCAAAATGTTCCAAAGGGCATATCCTGATGTTTATATTAAATTTATAGGTATATGTACAACGTCTTCATAACACGTTCAAATCCACTGTGCAAGCAGTCTTAGTTGACAAAGCGACTCAGATTTCAGAAGCATCAAGGAAGCGTAATTGAACCCTTTACATGTGTACCTGGCTCCTATTTCACCATCTTTATAATTGTCAGTTTTATATGACAATTCGAACTACATTTCTTTGACAGTATGAAGCGCTTTAGCAAAAGCTCTTCAAGCACGGACCAACCACCCTCTGGACACCGCATCTTCTATAATTTACTTGGTAAGTCATTACGAAAAAAGCCGCGGTGTGCGGGCCGGGGGAATGCGTCGCGATTGGTTCATAGCTTGTCATCTGGTCGAAAGCGAGACGCGATTCGAGGCTAGAGAGATTTATAGGTGCAAATGAGCATATGCGTTACGGAAACGTTCGCCCTGACATTTGGTGTCCAGAGGGTGGTTACATAATATCAGACTCACAGATCTGAAAGGGCCAATGGCCAGCCTCGTCCTGCGGCAGCAGTTTGACCTGGTGATGGCCCAGCACCACCACTCCCATCGGCTCGAACCAGGGCTCCGGACCCTTGAGGTAGAACAGCAGGTTGCCGCGAAGCCGGAACCAGCGGAGGGCGCTGCCTGGGAACAAACAAATTAATACCTATAAAACAGTACCGTGACTGACTGACAGACAACGCCCAGCCTAAATCACTGGACTTAGAGACTTGAAATTTGGCAAACATATACCTTGAGTATCCTAGAGGTGCACTAAGAAGGGATTTTTCGAAATTCTAACGGGATAGGGAACTAGCACATTTTGAAATATTTCACGGGGGAAAAGCCGCGGGGCATAAGCTAGTGAATAACTAAAATAGAAAATCTTTTAAACAAAATTAAAACCGCCTTAAAAAAACCGGACAAGTGCGAGTCGGACTCGCGCACGAGGGTTACCGTAGAAAGATTTTACCGCTTTTCCTCAGTGTTTTAAGTTGTCCTGTGTTAGCAGAGCCCTGCTCCTAAGTGAAATGTACGCAGTGTGGGGTCATTTTATATTGGTCTATACATATGTAAACGCGAACGCAATCGAGACTTTTTTGGCCGTCGATTACACTAGACGCACAGAGCCTCTAGTGTAATTGTTTACCCAAAAAAGTCTCCATCGCGTTCGCGTTAACGTCTGAATTACTATGGGGAACTTAGCAGCGCCACTGGTGGCATCGACAACAAACAATTACGTATCATACTATCTGACACTTTAACGCAGACACGTTTGAAACGTATTTTTGTCCGTTGATTGCACTAGACGCAGTACTCAAAACAATGTTGTGTTTAGTTTGTATACCTATGTATATTTATAAGTATATTGACTCTGGATGCGAACTTTGACCGTATACAATCTCCCGCTCGATTACACCGTGCCAGTAAAGTAAAGTGTTATACTTTTGCTGTGCTATTAATTATTCTACACTTGTTCCTATAATACTGTTAAAGTTCTATTTATTTTAGAATTCCTAGCCAAAATGGCAGAAACGGAACCCTTATAGTTTCGTCATGTCCGTCTGTGAAATGAAAAATATGAACCATTTTTCTTATTACGGTACCCATACCACCCATACTAAGATCTAGGCAGAACATTTTGTGTGGTCTGCCTAACTTTATAATTTTCGGGCTAGTAGTATTATTTTTCCCATAATCTTCTTCTGTGTCCAATATTTTATTTACTTTAGGACGAGAAATGCCGGTTGCATTCGAAATTTGTAGTTGTACTTTGCCAAATTACACGGAATCAAGACTGTTTTTATAAAATTTCTTTTTTCTGATAAAAAACACAGGTATGTGTTAAATGTAATTTAATGGGATTGATGATCTATGAGTTTTCCTTTTTTTTTTAACTTTCGGCATGATAAGTGAACCGTTTTACCATTGCTCCAAAAAAATAAACAAAACTTCGGCGAATATTTCAATTGCGCAAAAATCACTCTATAAAACACTAATTTATCCGATAAAATACGATGGTAAAACATAATTCAATACAAACTCAATTTTTCAAAGTCAGGATGCAGCAAACTCTGTGTAGTGTCATTTTATGGAGCTTGCTAACTATGTAAACAAACCGCCATACTGAAATTGTCTCTGAACGATGAATTTACCACGGCGGTTTGTTTACATAGTTAGCAAGTTCCATAGATTCTTTAAACCGAGGTACACTTCGTTCTTTTTTAGCATTAGAATGAAAGTAAACAATATTGAATGTATTTTTATTGTAAAACGCTTTTAAAAAATAAGCAACCATTACGTATAAAACCGTAACAATATAAATAATTGAATCTCATTGTTATTTCATTGTTACTTGCTGTGACTTATTTTTTAAAATCATTTTTAATAAAAAGACATGTCAAGATTGTTTACCTTCTTTCTAATGCTAAAAAAACTAACTATTAGTGGGGTGTATAGAATTTCAGCCGCGGCGTAGTATCGTTATTACAAAGCTATTTATTAACTTGCAATGTGTAATTGTTTAGGTCAAATCTAGCAAGTGCATTTTGGCATTTTTAAAATTATTTTCAGTGGTCGGATTAATTTGTAATTTGGTAAGTAAATGTAGGTACACAGCTCGGATGATGTATATATACACATTCATCAACCTTGTTGCCGTATTTTTGTAACACTCAAATGTAAACATATCTTCGAACTCGACTGGATAACAAAGTTACAATTCCAGTCAGCAAAAAAGCTTGCATTTAAATTTTTGAGAAATGTCAAAACGATTTGATCGGGTCCGTTAGTACGAAGTTTGTATTGAATTACAGAACTATGACGTCAATTCTTTTCAGTGATCAAACCGCATCCTTTTATTTGTTTCTGTTATATTAAAAATTGTTTTAATTGCAGTAATAAGTGAGGCATCGGTTTTTAATGGGTATATTCGGAAGCTTGATAAGTGCACATGTAAAATGGTTTTTATTTTTAACCGACTTCATAACATCAGTCAACAACCCTATTAAAATAAAACAAAACTTATTATTATAACATGTACCGTTTGATGTTTGTCGTAAGTCTTGTTGGTAGAAGATTGTGCTGTAATTTGGCATACTTATGTAAACAGCAAGTCCGGTGACAATGCAATAATTGGGTAATAGTTATAAATACCTCCAACGTCGAATACGGCCCTGGCGGCCATAAAATGCAGAATGCATCTAACGTCACATTTCTTTTAAAGCAATTTAAATTTTTGGCAAAAACCCTAGAGTCCAAAATCCGGTAAAATGTTAATGCATGCAGTTTTTATCTACGAAGTATGTTTATCTTTTATGACGGACTGAGATAAAACGAGCTGAGATTTGAACACACGGAAAGAATTCGGCCAATACCTATATGCCAATCTTGGTGTAAGGCCATGGCACGCGACCCGGAGTGTCGAGGATTCGGGTTCGATTCCCGGGGTTGGCATTTTTCTGGATTTTTTCCGCGTAATTCATGTTTCAGTGAGTTTATTCAAAGTATAATTGATATTCACGTGAAAACCGTAAAAATAAAAGAAATTGGAAATAATTACTGTTGTTAAATACCTGTTGGTGACCCCTCTCTCGGATGTAGGTGTGAATCCCCTTGCGGTCAGGTGGGGATTGCTGGCTAAAACCCTAGCTGACATAGAACCCAACTTTGCTTTCTCAGCACAATACGATACTTTGGCCGTTGTCATATCGTAGGGCTGCCAGATTGTATAATTGGATACAAAAACTGTATAATTTCGTGACTGATTGTATCCTCTTTGTATCCTGGAGCCTCATGTATAATTGGATACAGAAAATTCTGATCATTTTTCACATGATTTTGTGTGTAGATTTTCATTATTTTGTAGGTATGTTAAAATTTTGTTTAACACTATTTTGGATCCCGCCATCCAATTTCGTATAATTTCTGAACCATTGTCGTATGTAAAAAAAATAGCTACTGGCAGCCCTGTCGTAATGACTTACTGTGGTAATTTGACTCTTGAGATTGTCCAGTATAACCAAACCAACTTAGAAAAGTTGAAAACCCCCGACATTGTCATTTCAAAGTTCAATATTTCAAAAACGGGTGAACCGATTTTAATGAAACTTAGCTAAGAACCATCTCGGTTAAACTAGCGTTCGATTGAAAAAAACCCCAAACGAAATAGGTCCATCCGTTTGGGAGCTATGATGCCACAGACAGATACAAAGACACAAACACCCCTCTTTTTCGTCGGGGGTTAAAAAATAGTGTACGATACGTATGTACTTGATCTATATTCTTCAAAATTCGTCAAAAGCTTATTCGATAAATTAATTTCTGACAGACAGTTAATTAGAGAGAGATACATTTATTCACACACATTCGTCACGTACTTATAGAAAAAAAAACAGTCAAGTGCAAGAATATGTATCAAATTAATCCAACACAACAACAATACAGCGGATTGTAGAATAGCGGGTGGTAGGACCTTGTGCGAGCCCGTCCGGATCGCTACCACCATCTTACTCGCTAATCCTGCCGCTAAGCAGCAGTGCTTGCATTATTGCGTTCCCGTGTGGAGAGTAAGACAGCCGGTGTAATTACGGGCACAAGAGTCATTTCATCTCAGCTCTCTAGGTTGGCAACGCATCTGCAATCCTCCAGGGTTGCGGGTGTCTATGAGCAGTGGTGATCACTTACCATCAAGTGACCCACTTGCTCGTTTTCCTTCCTCGTCGTATAAAAAAAATCAATTTTTCTGCCACCTTTCGAGAGGTACGAGATACACACGTACAGCACACGTCTACGCTCATGAGCGTAGAACGTATGAACATTACACATTATGACATGTCAAAACGTGTTATGTTCCTACAAGCTCATACTAAAACAAAACTGTCACACAACAAAAACACGCACACAATCAACAGACCCAGTGCATTTTGCACAGACATAATGTATTTTTTTGGTAGATCGCTTGTTAACATCTCCTTTCCTTTCTTGTTCTAAGTCTGGCGGCAAGCGTCAGAGCGTCACAGGATGCTGTACAGTCAGCAGCAAAAGTAGCTAAGCAACCGACTCGTTCACAATAATCCAAGGACGGCTCTATTGTTATAGACATAAGAGCTTGTGCGGATCATTGTGACCGCTTTGGTTGCTTAGCTACTTCTGCTGCTGACTGTACCTAAGGCGCCCTAGGTAGATACCCCCCAATGCGTAGCGGAATAAAAGGATATGATTTTAATAAAATGGAAGACACCTCTATAAGACACCTCTTTTTAATATGCGATTGAAAGAGAAATATTAACCCTGCCTCACGGGCTGCGTGATATTTAATTAACTTTGTAGTGACAGAAAAAAAACATGACAATCGAAAGGACTTTTTACCGGGAAATAAAATTTTACTTTAGCCTGTCTGTGTAGGTTTTTATCTTCGTAGCGGTGCAAAATAGAACGTCGTTCATAGGAGAGATCTCCGAATACATAACAAACCAGAACCCGCGTTCAATCATACCCGCAACACGCACACTGTGTCCATTTTGTACATTTCGCTACTTGTTTACACTTAAAACATAATCATATTATGTTTCTTGTAAACCCAACGGCTTTCTGCATGTAAGACCGACACGAGAAGGGGTTAATTAATATTGTCATTCGTACATGTCACGATAATCTGGCTATCGAGAGTTGGCCCTGGTAGATATTTATATGGCAACATTACTTCAAATGGCAGATGTTTGTATGACACAAACATACATCTGCCCCGACCGGGGATCGAACCCGGGACCTCAAGGTCAAGCTTCATAGTCAGGGTCTGTAACCACTAGGCTTGAGTTGAGTACCTCCTCCTTTTTTGAAGTCGGTTAAAAAGTGATTTATTGACTCTTAATAATACAGCGGGCTTTGACTACTTCACCCCAGTAGTAAGCATACGACACCATTTTTAAGTGTACACTTTTCTCAGTACAGTGCTACCCGATTCGCTGTAATTCAGAAAGATGATATCACACAGTCTCGCAAGCCACTATCACTATATAGAAACTTAGCCTTTGCATCAATAATCCTTCGCAGCAAATGTGCCTTAAGACCTTTCACTTTACACCATTAGCTGACGAAGCAAACGTGTGAGATATATGACTCTGGTTCGTTGCCAGAAGGTTCTATGTCCATCCTAGCTGCTTTCAAAATTCGACCTCTTGCTGCATGAAACATAGATCAATTCTAGTCGAAAACCTTTGCACGGGATAAGCGAATCCCGTAAAACGCGATATATTCCTTTATTCAACGCTAGTAATTCGATTCCCGGTTAGCGTTTCCGTTCTCACGCAATATTAAAACTTTGAAACCCAGTTTAAACAAAGCGGTACAATTATAACTTATAGAAAAGTTGAAAAACTCGAAATTTTCATTAGGTAAAGCGAACGGTTGTTTTGTGCGGTAATCGCAGCGTTAGTCGCATGCGATCAACTTTTGCTTTGTTTGTTCAGTGCTGCGTTCACCGCGTAAAACAATGTTTGGTATTCTGATTATCTAATGCAGTGTTTTTCAAATTTTTTTTGTGTCACAGCCCTTCAATGACCATCAAATTCCTTCGCGACCTCCCAAAACCCCGTTTGTGCGATTAACCTTAGAACACAACTATTATCTAAGAATTATTATCTAAAAAAAAAACCGGCCCAGTGCGAGTCGGACTCGCGCACGAGGGTTCCGTAGAAAGATTTTAACGCTTTTCCCCAGTGTTTTAAGAAGTCCAGTGTTAGCAGAGCCCTGCTCTTAAGCAAAATGTACGCAGTGTGGGGTCAACTTATATTGGTCTGCGAAATCTACAGACAGACATAAAAATTTAAGATTTTGAGACTTTTCGGAGTGGTTGTGCTAGAAGAGCTACCTTCATACCAAATTTCAAGTTTCTAGGACATCTGGAAGTACCCTTTAGGTTTTTGGAAATAGGCAATTTGTATGGAAATAGATTTTTTAATGACTGTATCTTTTGATTGCGTTGACTTAGAAGGTAGATTTTTTCACGGCTTCAAGGGACCGCAGGCTTGAGTCAACATCATCATCAGCCTATTTTACGTCCCATTGCTGGGCACAGGCCTCCTCTCAGAATGAGAGGGCTTCGGCTATAGTTCCCACGCGGGCCCAGTGCGGATTGGGAACTTCACACACACCATTGAATTGCTTCGCAGGAGTGTGCAGGTTTCCTCACGCTGTTTTCCTTCACCGAAAAGCTCATGATAAATTACAAATGTAATTTCGCACATAAATTCTGAAAAACTCAGAGCTGCGAGCCAGGGTTTGAACCCTCGACCCTCTGCTTCAGAGGCGATAGGTCAAACCAATAGGCTATCACGGCTGCCTTGAGGCTTGAGTATTTGATATTAATTTCAGCATGCTACCTCCAGGCGTTCCAGAGAAAAAGGGTCTTGACAGACAGACAGACAGACAACAAAGTGATCCTATAAGGGTTCCGTTTTTTCCTTTTGAGGTATGGAACCCTAAAAATAATGCCATTTATATTAAATCTAAAATCGACGCCATGGTTCCTAAGAACAGATTTTCCTATCTTTTATAGTTTCGAACTTCTCCCTACTGACCCATTTGGATTGAACATCCTGTATATCAGGAGTTCCCAACCAGGGGGCGCGCCTCCCAAGGGGGGCATAGAGAGATGTCAAGGGGGGCGGAAAGAGTCAGCATTTTCATTTTATTTTTTTTAAACCACTATGGCGGCAAACATGCAAGAAAAAACCAACAACATTAACAAATAACATTTCAATGTAATGTTTAATTTACACACATAAAACTTATTGAAAAAGTAATGAGGCATGAAAATATCATTAATAGTCCGGGGAGCCTCAACAAAAAAAAGGTTGGGAAACCCGGCTGTATAAGAATCTAGGGAAAGGTCAAGTGGCGGAAGGTCCCTTTGGCATTTATCGCGCAAACAGAGCACAGTAACGTCTAGCAACTAAATAGCAAGCATTATTTCACGAGGGCAAAGCCGCGGGGCTAAAGCTAGTTATAAATAAAGAGGTCTCTTCTTGAAGATTTTCCCGAATGTTTTAAGATGTCCAGTGTTAGCAGAGACCTGCTCTGACGTAAAATATATCTCAGGGGAGGTAGCACGCGTGCCATTTTTCGCTTGTCGCTCAGTGCGTCCTTCACTGATTCCGTGACTGTGAAAGAAAAGCACTGCGCGACAAGCGGCAAAATGGCGCGCCGTGCTACATGTGCAGGGTCTCAGAATACAGAACAAACCAGAACCCGCGAACGCCCCTAAAACTGAGGCAACTAAAACTATTCTTACATAGAGTAGTTTCGCTTAAATAATTTATTGAATCAGGCGTTACTTTGCGGAGGTCCATATTTATGAACTAAAAAACAATTACTTTGCTCACCCTTTCGCTTAGTCATCTCCGTGTACGCGGTACTAATTAATCCCTTCTCGTGTCATTCTGACATGCTGAAATGCCGTTGGGTTTATAAAAAACCGGACAAGTGCGAGTCGGACTCGCGCACGAGGGTTCCGTACAAAGATTTTAACGCTTTTCCCTAGTGTTTTAAGAAGTCCAGTGTTAGCAGAGCCCTGCTCCTAAGCAAAATGTACGCGGTGTGGGGGATATCTTATATTGGTCATTGAAATCTACAGACAGACATAAAAACTTAAGATTTTGAAAATTTTCTGAGTGGTTGTGCTATAAGAGCTACCATCATACTAAATTTCAAGTTTCTAGGACAACTGGAAGTATCCTTTAGGTTTTCAGGGTACAGCAATTTGTATGGAAACAACCTTTTTAATAACTGTATCTTTTGATTGTGTTGACTTAGAAGTTTGATTTTATCACAGCTTCAAAGGACTGCAGGCTTGAGTATTTGATATTAATTTCAGAATACTACCTCCACATGTTTCAGAGAAAAAGGGTCTTGACAGACAGACAGACAACAAAGTGATCCTATGAAGGTTCTGTTTTTCCTTTTGAGGTATGGAGGCCTAAAAACGTTACTAGATAAGTTACTTATGGTTCAATAGTGGTAGCGTAATACTACTCTAACTAGTGCACCCTGCCAAAACTTTACAACCCGGATAAATGAAATAGGCTTGCTGTGGCAGGACAATTAATAATGTGCACAATAATAAAATTAATATTAAGTTAACAGGGTTGCTTCGTTCGCATGTTCATCATACACCATTTTTAACAAAAATGATTTTAACAGAATTACAAATTAAAAAACGAGGAGGTTCTCAATTCATCTCCTTTCTTTAATGTGTGTTCCCCGATTACTTCAGGATGGCTGGACTGATTTGGAAAAATTCTGTTATTTGTTTGAAAGGGTAGACTTTTTAGTTGGTCCCATTCCCATTAGGTCAGGATATGATTTCAGGATCCTGCAGAAATTGAAGGAACAATTCAAAGATTAAAACCTTCTTTAAAAAAATGTTCTAGAATCAAATTAGAACTTTTAATTAAAATGCCTAATGAGCAGTTTTTGAGATTATGCAATAAGGACAATAATAAAATAATACAAATATTCATTATTGGATAATACAAAACAGTACAAGATTACACAAAGAAAACAGGCAAGGTAGACAATGGGCGGCCTTATTGCTTAAAGTGATTTCTCCCAGAAAAATAAATATTTAGATCCAAGATGTAGAGGCTATTATTATGACAAATGAGAAAAGTTACAAAAGTAACTTTGTGTTTTCATAGAAGTACAATACAATACAAATATTCTTTATTGAAAACCACAAAACAGTACAAGGAGATTACAGAAAAACACTACTACTAGAAGTACTATGTAATACAAACTTAATTTTGTTTAGGACATTAAATGAAGATTTTTTTTTGTTCTTACCTTCGGAACGGCGAAAGAATCCATCCTGCCGCTCTCTGAACATCAAGACACCTTCTCGATCGAAGAACTGTGAGATTTGAGAGGCCAGAGCCACCAGCTCTTGCTTATTATACCTCATGACGCTTCAAGAACCACCCAACTGTCCATAGTATAACCCTACCGCATACTTATAAAAATGTTACGAGTCGAGTGTTTACCAAAAACAACGAAACCCGTCAACGCCCAAAGGCATTTTGTAAAGTTATACGTTAACGCCGTTATCTAAATTAATATGACACTACTCATGAATAAAACTGAGTTAGTTGTAGGGGGATGTAGCATTCAACACCGGTTAATGTTGTTTGAATCAACTTTTAGCACTGTACTTCTGGCATCGTAATGTTTTCACAGAACTTGTTATTGTTTGAATTTATCTTTAGAATTATTTTTTTTGGAACACGTAGTTGGTCATAATTTAATGCCGAAATCATATCACATGATAAGAGACATGCTACATATTGCAGCTTAGAATTGCGGTAAAAAAATACACCAAATTTATTATCGAAATATTTTCCGAATGAAATTTTCTGATTTTGCTGAGTGCTGACGTTTTGTTTTTTTTATCCGTGAAGGCGCAGATAACAGCTCATACTGCCTGGCCGATAGAATCGATCATCCAATCGTCATCGTAGCTTTTGCTTCATTTAATAACCGAACCGAGTGAATATTTCAATTAAATGACTTTACTTATCCTCACTTTCTGAGATAGAGTATTATTGTCCGTTCTCTCACGATTCAGCACTGACCGCTTTCAGTATTTTCCTTCAGCACAACAAGTACATAATTATAATATATTACAACCACTTATCTAAATGTATTGCAATTTGAGTATGTGCTGTGTGCGCATTATTACCGACCACCCATGCCCGTACCGCTAAGTTAATGGAAGTGCCTAATAAGAAAGTACTAGCATAAGAATAAGTAATAACATAGTCCGAGTCCAAAACGCCGCCATTTATATACCTACCACGTCGTTACACCCCTCTGTCATCCAGGCGTGTTGCTAGGGTTGCTTGCTGTTAAATATTAGGTACTTACGTCTAAAGATAATATCACTAAGATATAAGATTTTCTTTGCTTTGATATCATTATTTTATTCCAGTTTTACAAAATATGAGATTTTTAAATTATTACGTACCTACATAATCATAAACACTTTTAGATAAGAAGTTATTATGAGTGTCATACCAAATGAAGCCATTTAAGGTGATTTAAGTAAGTATTACTTACCTACAAATATAAAATAAAATACATACAGGCTCACGTAAAACTATTACAACCAAATTAGAAACAACCAAACGCGCGTGCGGCGACGCGGGCCGTGACAGCCTGACTGAGTAGTCTGTTTAACGAATACTCTAATATGGTGACCTTGAGCCAGTCCGGAGCGGGAGTTTCCGTTCTACTATGTTATTATTTATTCTTATGGTACTAAGTAGGTACGTGTGTGTTTCATTCTACCTTATTATAAAGTATACTAGTTCAATTGATAACTTTTTTTCTTTTAGGTTGGAGAAATTCAATTATGTATAAATTTAAAACAGAAGTCTCACTGGATGCCCAAAATTATAGTCACACTAATAGAGTGAAATGAAATGACTGAGTCGACAGAAATCACAGGCAAAAGAGGCATTTTATCTTAGTCCTCTAGGTTGAGAACGCATTTGCAGATCCCTCGGGGTTGCGGTTGTCTATGGGCATTAGTGATCACTTACCAACAGATGGCCCACTTGCTCGTTTGCCTACCTATTCAAAAAAAATGATACCTACTCATCTGCCTACTCCTTTTTTCTGCGGTGTGCACATTCCAGTTGTATGTACTAAGTACAAGTATGATTTCCATAGTAGGTATAGCCTATTGTAGAGCCCGACCAAAGTTATTTTGAACTTAAAAAACTTTCTGTAAAAAAAAACATTTTCAATACAAATTTTTTTGCTGACTGTACTTTTCATTTACTAAACTCTAATTTTAAGTGAGTCAAATTTATCTTGCAAGGTTTGACCTGACCTTATACATACAAACAGTGATATTCATATAAAAAATAAAAGGCTAATAAAAAAACTTGTAAAGTTACGAATATAATAATAGTGTGAAACAGTCGTTACAGATTAATTTCATTTCAGTTAATCTTACATTGTCCAGCATAAATTGACAGTTGGATAAAGTTTTCTCATGAATGGTATCTTTACAGTAGTCACGTGACCAAAGTACCATCGACAATCTGTCTTTTTTACTCCACGCCCCTGGCGGCAGTCCATGCCTTCAGTAGAGAAATATTTTACTTGGATAATTATATAGCAAACCCAAAAATGGATACTAGAAAGCTAATCGAAATTTTGCGCGCCACCATCGACCCCAACCAGAGGCAGCAGGCAGAGGAACAGCTATCTCAGGTAAAATTAATTGCATCCATCATGTCACCCATGTGGTTGAGAATTTTACAAACCGACCAAATATCATAGCGCCCCGAGTCGGACGGAATCGCTTTGTACTAGAGTCTCGCAGTTTTGCCGTATTGAGACATGCCGCGCTGGTATGGTTTCCTCGGGCATGTTTTCACATTTTTCGCGAAGCGATATTTTTTATTGCGTGACCGGTATCGGTATTTACAGAATACTGCATGAGCTAGGTGATAAAATTTGTATTTTTTCTGAGCGTCTGGCCTTGCTTCATTCCCAACCTGTAACCTGCCAGGACTATCCTTTTTATTGGTTTTATTGCATTCGTACCTGTGCTAAAAATAGATTCTTTTCCTTGTTGATTATTTAGATTGGTTCACAATGCCCCACAGTTATATCATATTGGGATAGAATTGCGATTCTAGACTATTATATTAAGATATTTAGAGTAGGAGGTCCAAGTAGCTGATTGTACACACTTGATTATTTGAGATGAACATTCAAATGGATTTCAGTAGGTAGTATAGCTCCAAGAATTAAAATACTAATCTTGCCAGCATATTTTTGTGGAAATTTTGCCACTCTTCTATTATTTGTATATTTTTTTATAAATTTAGGGGGTGCTTGCATTGAAGTAATTTTAATGATAATTATAGACATAATTTATAGTTCATTCATATATGAAAGTGATGGCTTTTCATACTCATATAAACTTATATTTTATCAGATTTTCTAACTTGAGGCTGTTTACTGGATATGTTCTGACTGTTATAAAGTACATAATAACAAGTTATTATGACACATTTAAAGCAGTAAATAGATAGGTAGATAGATAAAAAAGGTTGTGATTCATTTCTTTATCAACTTTGTATGTTTAGACAGGGATCTGTGTGGGTATTTATTTTTAAATAAAACTGTTATTTATTTAGGCACTCAGGAATAGAATATAATTTTTATTTTACTACCCACATTATAAGTTTTAAGATAAACGTTTAGAGTTGAACTCAATTGGAATGTTATTTTACCTATTATGGAATACCATTATAGTATAGATAATAAAAAAATATGTGCATGTGTTGTTAGAAGCAATTGGAATGAGAAATGGGAGATCTTTGCCTTGTATTAACCCATACTCTCCTGTTGACCTGATGCAGGTCAAGGCATTTTTTTCGTTTATTTTTTGTAATATTTTTCATGCATAAAAAAAACAGAAATGACTTTAAGCTATGTATGGATTTCTATTTTATTCTGATCTCAAAAAATATGCATATATAACACAGAATTAAATACGTAATTTAAAAAAATCCTAAAAACAGCCAGCCCAGTTCGAATTAATGCACTATTAAAAAAATGCATGACTTTTTGTGAATATAAGAAAATATTTATTTGCTACCAAAGTGTTTTTTTTTTACAACTTGTCACCTAATTAAACAATAGTTTAAAGTGACTAATAAAATAAATAAAACAAAGTGACTTCCCTGAGGCTCTTAGAGTTTGCATCATGAATATTATGTAATAGATTTTACTATTTATTTACAATTAGCTTTTGCTCGCGACTTCAGAGAGAGAGAGAGAGAGAGAGAGAAACATTTATTCACATACATTCGACACATACAGAAAGATGAAACAGTACATTTAAAGGAATAGAATACAATGGAACACATAGCTATATTATTTAACAATACAATATGTTTGCACCGAACGATGTGAAATGGGCCCCACTCAGCATAATGTTGCGGCAAGCCGCAACGCTGTTTTTCTGCAGAGCCCATTTTAACCTAAAACTAGACACAAAGTGCATACACAAACATACACAAACACAAACTCAAAACTTCACACGCACACACACATAAACCCCGTTTATTTTCTATCCCGTCATCCCGTGGGAATTCCAACAAATCTGTCCTTTATGCTTGTCTGCATCGTAAAGGGAACTTCTATGCAAATGCATGCAAAAAATGCATTTCGATGCGGTTTTCAGGGTTCCGTACCTCAAAAGGAAAAAACGGAACCCTTATAGGATCACTTTGTTGTCCGTCTGTCTGTCTGACAAGACCCTTTTTCTCTTGAACGCGTGGAGGTAGAATGCTGAAATTAATATCAAATACTCAAACCTGTGGTCCCTTGAAGCTGTGAAAAAATCGAGCATCTAAGTCAACGCAATCAAAAGATACAGTCATTAAAAAAGTCGTTTCCATACAAATTACCGTTTTTAGAAAACCTAAGGGGTACTTCCAGTTGTCCTAGAAACTTGAAATTTGGTATGAAGGTAGCTCTTATAGTACCTATAACCACTCAGAAAAGTCTCAAAATCTTATTTTTTTATGTCTGTCTCTAGATTTCGAGGACCAATATGATTTGAACCCACACTGCGTACATTTTGCTTAGGAGCAGGGCTCTGCTTACACTGGACTTCTTAAAACACTGGGGAAAAGCGTTAAAATCTTTCTACGAAACCCTCGTGCGCGAGTCCGACTCGCACTTGGCCGGTTTTTTTAATCGAAAGCTAGTTTAATCAAGATGATTCTTAGCTAAGTTTCATCAAAATTGGATCACCCGTTTTTAAAATATTGGAACTTTTTGCAAGTCTAATTACCTCTTGGCAAATCTTCCAGCCCGTTCCACTTAGTTTATTTTATATATAGTATGGACGGGCATTTTGGTACTTCGTTTTTTTTTGCCAATATTTTGTGGCACTTTAGAGACATAGTATCCTAACACTACTAGATAGATTCAACAGACACTCAACTGAGAAGTGTCTCATCAATCTAAAGAACCCAAACATACAAGACATGAGACAGAGTAGTGGCCTATTGTTGTGGGCAACAGATTGCCATGCATGACACAGAAACGCAGAAAAGGGAAAAGAAATGTGCTCTGGTGCCGACGGCCGCGCGCCGCACACCGCCGGCGGGCTGCGAAGCCGTTTATGTGTTCAAAATGTTCCACCGATCATCATCATCAGCCTATTCACGTCCCACTGCTGGACCCAGGCCTCTCAGAATGAGAGGGCTTGGGCTATAGTTCCCACGCGGGCCCAGTGCGGATTGGGAACTTCACACACACCATTGCATTGCTTCGCAGGAGTGTGCAGGTTTCCTCATTATGTTTTCCTTCACTGAAAAGCTCATGATAAATTACAAATGTAATTTTTGCACATAAATTCCGAAAAACTCAGAGGTGCGAGCCGGGGTTTGAACCCACAACCCTCAGCTTGAGAGGCCATAGGGCAAACCACTAGGCTATCACGGCTTATCCTGATGATTCCACAGGGCATATCCTGATGATTATATTATATCAATGGCTATCGCGCACTTTTAGTCTTATGATAACTTAAGCAACTTAGAAAAGTTGAAAAACCCCCCGGTATTGTCATTTCGAAGTTAAATATTTCAAAAACGGGTGAACTGATTTTAATGAAACTTAGCTAGGAACCATTTCGATTAAACTAGCTTTCGGTTAAAAAATACCGCGTCGAAATCGGTCCATCCGTTTGGGAGCTATGATGCCACAGACAGATCAAACTTATAACACCACTCTTTTTCGTCGGTGGTTGAAAAGGGAACAATACCATCAAGGAGGATAGTCTACGGAGTGTCAAAGCCCATACTTCGAATCGTTCCCCGCAGTTATTTTAAAATTCAGGCAATTTCTAGATGGCGCCAAGGTCGTAGCCAGCGGGTCAAATAATAACAAAACAGCGGTTCTAATGTGTCACTCAAGCAAGGTAGATGGCGCTGAATGTAAATAAGAACAATTCAAAGTATGGGCTTTGTTAATCCGTTTACTTTCCATGATCCTTGAATACCACCATACATTGTTTTGTTACGTCTCTAAGGGATTGGCAGCATTTTTAATGGAACCCCTCAGCTTCCATTTTTCCGACATCTTCAACAACCATCGTCATTATTTCAGCCAATTAAAAAAAAACATTTAACCTTCCTCTTGAATCACTCAGTTCGTGAAAATGGCATCAAAATCCGTTCAGTTGTTTTCGAGTTTATCGCATTCAGACAGACAGACGCGACGGAGGACTCGGTTTTGTAATATGTTGTGATTCTTGTCAGCTGCTTCCTCTTGTGCAGAACCCTTAGCTTCTAATAGTGAAGCTACTGTATGTAGCTTTTCAGTTTCTGGTGACAGTCAGGTTTTGCATAACAACTAGGCGCTCGGGGGGGGGGGGGGTTTACGACAAGGAAGGCAAACGAGCAGCTGGGTCACCTGATGGTAAGTGATCACCACTGTCCATAGACACCTGAAACAAACGCCAGGGGGTTTGCAGACGCGTTGCCAATTGTTAAGTCCCCACAGTCCTGATCATACGCATTATTTATCTAATTACTCGACTGCGGAAAGAGGGTTATGTGTTTCGAGCGTATGTATGTATAATTCTTTGGGACGCTCTACAGCCTAAACCGTTTAAAACCGTAAAAAGAGCAAGGGTGAAAGCCATTAAGTAAGTAACACAGTGCTTGAATGGTCACTTTCATTATGTTACCATATACTGAAGTAGGTACAATCGAAAACACATTACCTTCCTTTGCGTGTCGCAGTCGGGTAAAAAGGGCGCGCGTGCAAACAAAAATAACCTAACAACCGCTCTACTTGCAGATCCACAAAATTATCGGCTTCGCGCCCTCCCTCCTCCAAGTTGTGATGATGAACGACGTGGCTATACCAGTCCGGCAAGCTGGAGTGGTTTATCTCAAGAACCTCATCACCTCCGGCTGGCAGGAAAAGGAACTCGAAGAAGGCGAACCTCTGCCGTTCACCATCCATGAGCAGGACCAAGCCATGGTCAGAGACAGCATCGTCGATGCCATAACTCAAGCCCCTGATATCATCAGAGTGCAACTCTGCGTTTGTCTCAAGACCATCATCAAACATGATTTCCCGTCCCGTTGGACGCAGATCGTGGACAAAATACATATCTATCTTCAGAACCCGGAGCCTAACCATTGGATGGGAGCTCTACTTTGCCTGTACCAGCTGATTAAGAACTATGAGTACCAGCTTGCGGAGAAGAGAGTGCCTCTTATTGAGGCTATGAATTTGTTGCTGCCGATGCTGTACAATTTGATTGTAAACCTCCAGTCAGATCAGTCCGTGGAGTCTGTCCTCATACAGAAGCAGATCCTCAAGTGTTTCTACGGCCTTATTAAGGTAAGATTTTGTTTTTAAGCTGGTCTATAAGCAATGAGAAGAATTAATAGTATTTCGAAAGGAAAGTTCATCTGGCTCAAATTAAATATTTTTTTAATAGTTGCTCAAAAAGTGGTATTTTTTTAAGCTTTGTTTCTTGCGGAAAGTTGGATTTTTCGTACTAGTGCTTTTCACTTTTCCAAGGCGTCGGCGGCTCCGGGCCGCCTTCGCCTTCCACCTCTTCCACGGCAGGGCAGCCCCCGCCGGCTCACCGCCTTTGGTTTCATTGTAATTTTCTCGCAAATGTATTAAAAAATGACGTTTGGTACACGTGCGGAAGTGTCATTTTCACTCGTCTCGAGTCTCGACCCTCGCCTCATGGCTCGGGCCTAGACACCTAAGGACTCGTGCACAATGACATACTTTCCGCACTTATATCAAAAAGTACTATTATTTACACATATATCATAAGTCCTCTATTATGCGTTCAAAAGTCAATCTGTGATCACCTGTGCTTTCTTCTCGCGCCTCACCGTGGTTAACAGTTAAGTTATATAATTTCTCGCGATTTCTTGACCCAATTGTGTCACAGAAAACCATAAATGAAGGGTACACGGAAGGAGCATGTCTAGTCACTATTTAACGAGATTTTAATCTTAAATAACCAACTTAGAAAAGTTGAAAAACCCCCGACATTGTCATTTCAAAAACGGCTGAACCAATTTTAATGAAACTTGAACCATCTCGATTACACTAGCTCTTGATTTAAAAAAACCGCATCGAAATCGGTCTATCCATACTTATGACACCCCTTTTTTCGTAGGGGGTAAAAAAAAGAATTTTTGAAATCGGTCCAACCGTCTTCGAGTAATCGGGGAATTTAGAACCTCCTCCTTTGTTTGAAGTCGGTTAAAAAAGGTAGTATTGTTTGCATTAATCGCGTCAGTTGCCAAGGACGCGGCTTTCGATCGATTGACATCTGATTGATGGGCGATTGAGGAAAGCTCTGTGGCGCGAAGGGCAAGGTTATGAGCATTCAGTAGCTTGTTTTCTACCCGACGAGTCGGAATGGTGGGTTATGATCAAAGGTCGGCGGGCGTGAGCTGTTTTCAGTTTTTGCGTAACATTTTTTTTTTATACAACTAGGAAGGCAAGTGAGCAAGTGGGTCACCTGATGGTAAGTGATCACCACTGCCCGTAGACACCCGCAACTCCGGAGGATTTGCAGATGCGTTGCCAACCTAGAGGGCTAAGATGAAATTCCTCATGTGCCCATAATTACACCGGCTGTCTTACTCTCCACACCGGAACACAACAGTGCAAGTACTGCTGCTTAGCGGCAGGATTAACGAGTAAGATGGTGGTAGCGATCCGGGCGGACCTCGCACAAACAGCATGGACACACCTTGTCATATAATTGTAAATGCCCCTTGTAATTATAATTATCTTTATGTAATTAGATCAAGTGAGCTCTCACTTGATCTAATTATAATGTTATATTATAAACTGGTGTTCATCTGCTTCTGTTAGTCAGAAATTAGAAGACGTCATCTCTGGAAACCCAGACTTAGATTTTTTTTTGGGAGTATGTACAATTTCACTCCACTCGCTTCAGTGGATGTAGAAAGATCTTTGTCTATTTATAAATGGATATTAAACTCAAGGCGAAACTCATAAAAAACCAACTTAGAAAAGTTGAAAAACCCCCGACATTGTCTTTTCAATAGTAATCCTCTAACTCCTAACTGTTAAGGAGTTGTACCTTCCATCATCACCTCAACAACACGAGATGGGTGCCAGACGCAAGTACTGAATAGCTTTCGAAAACATATGCAACACATGATACATGCCTATAAACTTTGAGGGTTGCCCTTGATTTCCCTGGTATCCCATCATCAGAATTTACGTTATAAATTAAATACAAATAATGCAGTAATGCATTTTCCTTTTAGTTTATTAATAATTTCAGTTTTGCCTTCTTTTATATTATAATATTTCTTTATGGATACACCTTATCCATATTAATATCTACAAGACATTAATGACGTAAAAATAGCTCACCCCCGCCGACCTCTGGTTATGATTTTCGACTGTATCTATCCACAGCAGCCCCATACTACGAAATTTGAAAATTGAAGTTCGTATCGTATCGTCCCGCTCACTCTCATGTTAAATAATATTAGCTTGAGAGGGACGGCACGACACGATGTTCGAATTTTGCACTTCGTAGTCGGGGGGCAAGGATGGTAACCGTTAACCCTATACTTGGCAGAACTGAAGAGAGAATACCTGTTTTTTTTTTTATACGACGAGGAAGGCAAACGAGCTGTGGGTCACCTGATGGTAAGTGATCACCACTGCCCATGGACACCTGCAGCCCCGGGGAGGTTTGCAGATGCGTTGCCATCCCAGAGAGCTAAGCTGAAATGTCTCTTGTGCCCGTAATTACACCGGCTGTCTTACTCTCCACACCGGAACACAACAGTGCAAGCACTGCTGCTTAGAGGCAGGGTTAGCGAGAAAGATGGTGGTAGCTATCCGGACGGACCTCGCACAAGGTCCTACCACCCGCCACCCGCGAATTCTAGGGGGCTAGCACGCGCGCCATTTTGTCGCTTGTCGCTCAGTGCGTCCTTCACTGATTCCGTCACTATGAAAGGGACGCACTGCGCGACAAGCGACAAAATGGCGCGCCATGCTACGTGTGCTAGTCTCTTCTGATTTTGTATCTACTAAAAATGCGGAATAAAATAAAAATACAAAATGACTGCTGTAGATTGATGATGGTTCAAAACAATTTTTTTTTAAGTAAACTTCTATTGCTAATGATAGTTGACATTCAGATACTTTGGTTTATGACATGATTTTGAACAGCGGAAAAATTCATAGATGATGTTTGGGCTGTGCACAGAGGGTCGAGCACGACTTTTCGAAACCTGCGTCACGTAAAATCGAATAGTAAACGTTGTCGAGTTTGTATGACGTTTGGAACAGCTCCCGCCCGTGAGCGTATTTGGAACTAAAATTTTGTATGAGGTTTCTCGATCTCGATACGATAACCGTAACGTTACGCAGCATTCGTAAAGTCGTGCTCGACCCTCTGCCTATGTATATTATTAGATACTTTGCCAAGTATAGGGGAGCTCCATAACCGTAACTATCGGATATCAGAGGGTCGAGCACGACTTTACGAAAGCTACGTAACGTTACGGTTATCGTATCGAGATCGAGAAACCTCATACTAAATTTTAATTCCAAATACGCTCACGGGCGGGCGCTGTTCCAAACGTCATACAAACTCGACTACGTTTACTATTAGATTTTACGTGACGCAGCATTCGTAAAGTCGTGCTCGACCCACCGAAATGAAAATGTATTCGAATCCGAAATAAGTTTCGGATAATTTCGGATAGGGGCGGAGCCCGGTCGAGCCGAAAGGCGAGTTTAGACCTGCAAGAAAAATCATGCAAGTTGCAATACAACGCGAGGCCGTAAAGCGAACGCGTCTGGAGTGGGCGAGCGAACGCCGCAATGTTTTGCGGGTGGTAGGACCTTGTGCAAGGTCCGTCCGGATCGCTACCACCATCTTACTCGCTAATCCTGTCGCTAAGCAGCAGTGCTTGCACTGTTGTGTTCCGCTGTGGAGAATAAGACAGCCGGCGTAATTACGGGCACAAGAGGCATTTCATCTTAGCTCTCTAGGTTGGCAACGAATCTGCAAACCCTCCGGGGTTGCGGGTGTCTATGGGCAGTGGTGATCACTTACCATCAGATGACCCACTTGCTCGTTTGCCTTCCTCGTCGTATAAACAAAAAATGTGTTGCTAGTTGCACGATATTTCTTGCAGAGCGTCTAGTGTAATCAACGGTCAAAAAAACGTCTCGATCGCGTTCGCGTTTACGTCTGAATTACTATGGGCGCATTAGCAGCGCCACTAGTGGCACGTATCGACAAGAAACAATTCTCATACACACACACACGCATGCACGCACACTAATAATCGTAGCATATAAGTATATGTATAATTGTAACCTGCGCAAGCTCTTATGTCTATAACAATAGAGCCGTGCTCAGATCATTGTGAGCGCTTCGGTTGCTTAGCAACTAAGGCTGCTGAATGTACCCTTCAAATACAGCTTACCCTATCCCGGAATTTTGGAAGAAGAGCCCCCCTTAACCAAGGTCCTTGTCGCCAGTACATCCTGCCGTTGGACTTGATCACCAAGGAAGTGTTCACCAAATGGATGGAGGTGCTGCGGGCGGTGATGGAACAGCCGATACCGGATCAGACCCTCCAAGTTGACGAGGACGAACGCATGGAACTGCCCTGGTGGAAGTGCAAGAAGTGGGCTGTGCACACGCTGTATAGACTGTTCGAGAGGTTAGTTTATTATTATTATTGCTTTGGTTTCATTCTACCTAAATTGCTTAGTGCCTGATTCTCTAATTCAGCAAAATTTTAAATAGCCATGGTGTTGTAAATCCTTAATAACAATGTGTTAGAATGACATAAAATCATGATTTCGAAATTTTTCGTAAAATCGACATTTCCCCGAAATGCCTAAAAATTCAAATACCTAATGAGATGTAGATCTGAATCCTAAAATAGCTTAAATCGAGAATACCGGATAAGCAAAATGTCACGGTCTCAGAATGCTTAATTTTTTTTTAAATGCTCCATTCTTATTTTCGTGTGAATCAAAACTTAAACTACGTTAAGTCTGAGCGTTGAAACTTTTTGAATTTTAGGTATTTTGGTACTTGGTTGTTTTGAAAATGGGAAGTTTTGAACTAACGGTAGGTTATGTGAAATTTAGTCATTATGATACATGGACATATTAAAAATTAGGTGTTATGAGAAAAAAATTAAGCATTCTGGTATTCAGGTAATTTGACACTGAGTCGTTTTGAAATGTAGGCGTTTTAGTAACTAGGTAAAATTAAATTAGGGTGTTTGACGGCCGAATAGCCTAGTGGTTAGAGACCCTGAGTATGAAGCTTGAGGTCCCGGGTTCAAATCCCGGTCGGGGCAGATGTTTGTATGATGAATATGAATGTTTGTTCTCGGGTCTTGGGTGTTTAATATGTATATAAGTATGTATTTTTATCTATATAAGCATGTTTATCCGTTGTCTGGTACCCATAGTACAGGCTTGGCCTAGTTTGGCACTAAGTCAATTGGTGTCAAATTGTCCCATGATATTTATTTATTTAATGCAACCAAAGCCATTGGGAGTCCTCTGGGTTGTATAAACCTGTCCGAGCTCTGAATGTATCCTGTCATCATCTCCCACAGATACGGAAGCCCGGTGAACACCCGGAAGGAGTATGTCCAGTTCGCTGAGTGGTACCTCACCACCTTCACCGGTGGCATACTGGAGGTACTCCTGAGAGTCCTGGACCAGTACAGGAACAAGGTGTACATATCGCCCCGTGTCCTCCAGCAGACCATCAGCTACATCGACCAGTGGTGAGTCGAAGAATTATTCCTCATCATTGGCATAATTTTTAGCCGGAACACGTCCACTGTTTGACATAAGCCGTAATTGGTATCCACTAAGAGCGATTCTGAGCTGCTTGCATTCGTAAGGGAATGTAGGCGAGTTCCAGCGTGTGTCGGTGAACTTAAATACGTTCCGCACTTGTGTCATAAGTAGCTATTTTTTGCAGTTGCACAAAAATTGGTACTTTTTGTGTTGACGTATCATGCGGAGTGTTGGACTTTTCGCACTAGTGCTTTTTACTTTAAGGCGCCGGTGCATTCAGCTCATTGTGTGCCGCCGCTTGCCTCGCCGCGGGCGCCGGCGGGACGGCTCGTGCCGGCTCACCGCCTCATTGTCATTTCTTCGCAAATATATTAAAAAGCGTCGTTTGGTACACGCGCGGAAGTGTGATTTTCACTCGTGCCGAGTCTTTACATACTTTCCGCACTTATATCAAAAAGTACTGTTGTTTACATTTGACTCACCGACACCATGGACTTCGGGTTAGCGCTTGAAAACGTCCGAACCAAAAGACCACTAATTTGTTAAAAATATCACTAATCGAGCGTCAGTCAGTCTTAGTTTGGTCGAACGACAGCGCTATGACATATGGCTGTTAGCGAAAAATGCCGCGTTGTACTAGGAGCATGATATAAAAAAATAGATTGTCCGAGCATTGTCCGAGAGCGGTGAAGCAATTATAGGTGATTAGGTGATTCGGTAACTTAGTATCCCTTGATGTGTCACATTATGTCAGTCTAATGACAGCTAATGAGTGAGGGCCGCATTTTGTCAGCGCTGAACAGGTGCGTGGCCACGGACCAACCAACCTCTGGACACCGCATCTTCTATAATTTACTTGGAAAGTCATTACGAAAAAAGCCGCGGCGAGCGGGCCGGGGGAATGCGTCGTGATTGGTTCACAGCTTGTCATCTCGCTGGTGATCTGGTCGAAAGCGAGCCGCGATTCGAGGCTGGAGAGATTTATAGGTGCAAATAAGCATATGCGTTTCGGAAACGTTCGCCCTGACATTTGGTGTCCAGAGGGTGGTTGGCCCGTGTGCGTCTGTGCGTTGCCTATCTTTAATGTATTATATATCGATGACTTGGGCAAATTGTTCGTGAATTTTTGTACCAAACCCAAAGTCCATGGTGTGAGCAAGTCAATGATAACGTATCTTTTGTTTCAGCGTGAGCCACGCCCACTCTTGGAAGCTTCTCAAGCCGCACATGTTCGCCATAATACAAGACGTGCTGTTCCCTCTCATGTCTTACTCTGAAGCAGACGAAGAGCTCTGGAACAGCGACCCGCACGAGTACATACGGATAAAGTTTGGTAAGTATCACATCACATCACACATCATCACGCCTATTTTACGTCACACTGTTGGGCGCAGGCCTCCTCAGAATGGGCTTGGGCTATAGTTCCCACGCGGGCCCAGTGCAGATTGGGAACTTCACACACATCTCTGAATTGCTACGCAGGGGTGGGCGGGTTTCCTCCAGATGTTTTCCTTTACAGCCAAGACCATAAAACCAAGAGGACTGCCAATGGCTATACAATGTCGCGTTCCTGTAAAATAATGAGCCTGCTGTAGCTAGTTTCACTATAGAGAGGTCTCTGTATCATAAATTTTGTATGACAGTTAGACCTCTGGCTAACACAATAGCGCCATCTATGAACTGAAAGAAAAAACGAATATAGATGGCGCTATTGTGTTAGCCAGAGGTCTAAATGTCATACCAAATGAATGGTACAGAGACCCCTCCGTAGTAAAACTAGCTACTGCAGGCTTATTATTTTAAAGGAACGCGGCATCGTATAGACACTGGCAGTCCTCTTGGCAAGGATCATGGAAAGTAAACGAATTGACAAAGCCCATACTTTGAATCGTTCTTATTTACATTCAGCGCCATCTACCTTGCTTGAGTGACACATTCGTACCGCTGTTTTGTTATTATTTGACATTGACATTTTGAAATTGCCTCAATTTTAACATGACTGCGGGGAACGATTCGAAGTATGGGCTTTGACACTCCGTATACTATCCTCCTTGCCTCTTGGTTTTATGGTCCTTGCTTCACAGAAAAGCTCATGATAAATTACAAATGCAATTCCGCACATTATTTATAAAATTAACGTCTATGCCAAATTTCAGCTTTCTTCCAGGGTTTTGGGTTGTGCGTTGATAGATAGATGTTTTTTTTTAATTTATAATGCTATTATTGTTGTAGACATATTCGAGGACTTTGTGTCCCCTGTGGTCGCCGCACAAACCCTTCTCATATCCTGCTGCAAGAAACGGAAAGAAATGCTAGAACGCACCATGCAGCTCTGCATGCAAGTATTGACCAGGCAGAATGGCGAGTACGGGCCGCGGCAACGTGACGGAGCCCTACATATGGTCGGAACGCTCAGCGATCTTCTCATAAAGAAGAAATTCTACAAGGAGGAGATCGATTCCCTACTCAGCCAGTACGTTTTCCCAGAGTTCAATAACCCTCTTGGCTACATGCGAGCCAGAGCTTGCTGGGTACTCCACTGCTTTGCCAGTGTACGGTTCAAGAGCGAACCGTTGCTCGTAGAGGCTGTTCACCTGACTGTCAATGCTCTACTCAACGACACAGACTTACCAGTTAAAGTTGAGGCTGCCATCGCTCTGCAAATACTTCTCTCCTCCCAAGAGAAAGTCCACAAGCTCCTGGAGCCCCAAGTGAAAGCGGTCACCACGGAGCTGCTCAAAGTCATACGTGAGACTGAGAACGATAACATTGCCAATGTTCTCCAGAAGATTGTACCCTTGTACACGGAACAGCTGATGCCTATGGCCTATGAGATAACGGAGCATCTGGCCACTACTTTCCGGAAAGTCATCGAGACTGACTCCGGGGCTGACGAGAAGGCCATCACCGCTATGGGCCTCCTGAACACCATGGAGACGGTGCTGAATGTGATGGAGGACAACCCGGAGATAATGGCGCAACTCGAGAAGACCGTACTGACCGTTGTGGGACATATTCTGCATCATAGTATCATTGGTGAGTTTTTTTTTTATCTAATATTTTAAGGCGCTTCCCTGACCCAGACGCTGAAATGGCTGCTTTTTAGAGCCTTTCTGTAAATTATTTAAACGATAAAAGCAAAACATATAAATACATTATTCTATAACATCTTAACTTGTTTTTCTATGTTTCGTATATATTTTTTCCTATTTAATACTTATGATATCTGCATCACAAGTAAGTCAAGTTGCAATTAATATTCTGTTACTACATCATAAGCATAATTTACTTTGACTTGTGACATACACCAATGTATAGAGAATTTAATAGGCTAGGATTTCTATGTTTAACATTGTTAAAATAAATGAAAATAATCGATTTATTGATTATTTTTGTTTTATTTTTATGAATCATTCATAGAATGAAATTCAACATACAATGACAATGCAAAGAAAAATTCGTTAAGCAGCTGGACTTGAACCAGCAACCTCGGTAATCCGTACCACGCTCCACCAATTAAGCTATACTTAACGTTGGTGTACCTAACGAATTTTTCAATGCCACAAATATGACACAAAGCATTGAATGTTTCATAAAAATAAAACAAAAATAATCAATAAATCGATTATTTTCATTGATTCAGAATATAGCTGCATCTCTTGCCACTAATGCGTAACTGTAGAAGTTCCGTAGTGGGTGAGCTGCTTGATTAAGCTACTCATAGATGGCGCTGAGGAGAGATCTTCCAAATAAAATATGACACAAGGCATTGAAAAATTCGTTAGGTACACCAACGTTAAGTATAGCTTAATTGGTGGAGCGTGGTACGGATTACCGAGGTTGCTGGTTCAAGTCCAGCTGCTTAACGAATTTTTCTTTGCATTGTCATTGTATATTATTAAAATACCTTTTTATAATAATCATCATCATCATCATCGGCCTATTTACGTCCCACTGCTGGGCACCAGGCCTTTATTTAGAATATTAAAAAAAAGTAATTTACGTAATCGGTGCGAATTTAAAAAAAATATTTTTTTTTTCTAAAAGACGCGTTATTTGTGATAACACTGTGTAAAATGAAATTAGACCGATATTTAATAGATGTCGTCACTAAAACGAAGTAAAATTAATGAGCCACATCATTGGTGAGTTTCTTTCTAATCTTCAACCCTCGACGAAATAGATGGGTTTGTTATGAGTTTGACCTGTGTATCTGTCTGTGGCATCATAGTTCCCAAACGAATGGACCTATGTCGATGCGGTTTTTTTTAATCGAAAGCTGGTTTAACCGAGATGGGTCTTAGCTAAATGACAATGTTGGGGGTTTCAACTTTTCTGAGTTGGTTAGGTTATTAACTTCTTGACCGCCAAACTACGAATGAAGTGTCGTGCTCTGGCCCCTGTTTCACTATCTTTACAATTGTCAGTTTTATATGTATAGGGATCTTATCGTAAGTCGTAGAAGTATCTTTTATTTAGGTAATTAATAGGCTCGAATCGGTCAGGAACTAAGAACTGTTAGGAATGAATTCCCGTCGCGGACCGAAAGGAACTTAATCCTTTCGCGCGATTTGAATCGGTCTTCGCTCCTTTAGTTCAGTAGGTAGAGGAGTGGAGTGGATGAATCGCTTGAGTGGAACGGAGCGAGTGAGATTGACCGAAACCGAGGACCGAGCGAGATAAATAGCGCTCGTTCAAAGTGTCTCTAGAGCAAGTGGGAGCGAGATGAACAACTATCATTCCGTTCCGTGTCCTTCACAGATCAAAACAGTTCCACTGAACTAAAGAGACTAAAACTCCGAACTAGTTCCTTTAACCGATTGAACGAGATCAGAGCGCTCCTTTTAAAGACCAAGTAGGCACAACTCTAGTATTTAATTATTGAACAAAGACTCAAATATTAACATTTTCCAGAGCACTACGAGGAGGCCATGACTCTCCTCTGCAACCTGACAGCCAAGAGCATCTCCGAGGACATGTGGAAGGTCCTGGAGCTCCTCTACCAAGTGTTCGAGAAGGAGAGCTTCGATTACTTCACCGACATGATGCCGGTGCTCCACAATTACATCACTGTTGACACCGATGCCTTCGTGTCCAATGAGAACCACATACTTGCCATGTTCAATATGGCAAAAGGGGTGAGTTCTTAGATTTAATATGGCTTTTTGTTTATTGATACAGGGAGAAACGAGCAAGCGGGTCACCTAGGTCGTGTTTTATTTATCCCTATAATTACAAGAACCGAAAAGAGAAAACCTGAATTTTACTCGTAGTCTCATTTGATTTTATATCTAATAAAATAATAATAAATATCACGGGACAATTTGACACCAATTGACCTAGTCCCAAACTAGGCAAAGCCTGTACTATGGGTACTAGACAACGGATAAACATACTTACATAGATAAATACATACTTATATACATATTAAACATCCAAGACCCGAGAGCAAACATTCATATTCATCATACAAACATCTACCCCGACCGGGATTTGAACCCGGGACCTCAAGCTTCATGGTCAGGGTCTCTAACCACTAGGCTATTTCGGTCGTCGTAACTAAAAATGTGTAATAAAATAAAAATACAAAAGGACTGCTATAGATATTGATGATGGTTCAAAATAAAAAATGTTTTAAGTAAACTTCTGTTGCTAATGATATTTGATATTTAGTTACTTTGGTTTATGACATAGTTTTGAACAGCGGAAAAATTCGTAAATTACGTTTTGTGCTATGTGCTGTCTGTGTTCATCGTGATATACATTATCTAATAAACTGTTAAAGTAACGAAGCATTGCTTTATAAGAAGTACTAGCTTATGCCCCGCGACTACTGTCCCTATCCAGTGGGAATTTCGAAAAATCCCTTATTAGTGCACCTCTAGGATACTCAAGGTATATGTTTGCCAAATTTCAAGTCTCTATGTCCAGTGGTTTAGGCTGTGCGTTGTCTGTCAGTCGGTCACTACTGTTTTAAAGGTATAGAATATGTATTTTTGTTAACAATGCAACATGGATGCATTGTTCAAAAAATTATTGCATTCGAAAACTGTAATTTTAAAGCATCACAGCTCGACTTGCCAATACAAAGTTTTCCATTATAAACCACTCGGAAAACCTGGTATAAGTCATCTTTAGACCTCTTTTAATTTACGCCTTAACCTATTGCTCGTAAGGTGCGAAATCGGTAAAGGTAAAGCTAACTTACGACGTTTTTCGCTATGTTCTTCAATGCGAGCGCTGACGCAATCGTTTAATTTTAGACTTCGATTGTACATTGTAATTCTGGAAATAAGGTCACTTTCTCTCGGTACAGCTAGCATCCAATTATATTACAATAACCTAACCAACTTAGAAAAGTTAAAAACCTCAGACATTGTCATTTCTAAGTTCAATATTTCAATAAAAATGGGTGAACCGGTTTTAATGAACCTTAGCTAAGAACCGTCTCGATTCAACTCGAATCTAAATTAAAAAAACCGCATCGAAATCGGTCCATCCGTTTGGGCCTATGACCCTATGATGGGCCTATGGCTATGATGCCACAGACAGTCTGTCTGTGGCATCATAGCTCCCACAGACAGAATGTCTGTGGCATCATAGCTCCCAAGACTGAGACAGATACGAGGGGCGACTGAAAAGTAATCTACCTAACATCGAAACAAAAGACTGTCGAGGCTATTTTTTTTTTTTCTATATTGTCCCCTGCTAGTAAAATGCACTTATAAAATTTTTCATATATTGAATTTAAACCATTAAAAAAAATCTTTCGGTTTGTCGTCAAAAAAGTCAGTAACCGCAGCCTTCATTTCGTCATCGGTCATAAACCTTCGTCCCCTGAGGTCTTTCTTGAGAAGTCTAAACAGAAAATAGTCACAGGGGGCTAAATCTGGACTATAAGGGGGGTGGTCAATGGTTTCGAAGCCATTGTCTTTAATTGCTAGCTTCGTTGTGCGGGCGGTATGCACTGGTGCGTTATCGTGCAAAATCAGAATTCCTTTGCTTAGTTTACCTCGCCGTTTTTCTTTTATTGTCTCTCTTAGTTGATATAGTAAGTTTGAGTAATAATCAGCATTCATTGTAGTTTTCTTCGGTAAATAATCTATGAGCAAAATCCCTTCTGTGTCCCAAAAGATTGTAGCCATAAGTTTACCTGCCGATGGACAGACCTTGAATTTCCGAGGCGGCTTCTCATCCTTAAATTTCCACTGTAACGACTCTAGCTTACTTTCCGGGTCCCATTGTCGAATCCAAGTCTCATCACATGTTACAATTCTAGAAATTATTTCTTCGTCTTTCCCTCGACTCATGTCCAAAAACTCTTCGTAACATTTGACACGCCTCTCCATGTCAAATGCAGTCAACATTTTGGGGACCCAACGTGCACTAACCTTGGACATGTTCAAATGCTCATGAATTATTTCATTGACTCGCTCTTTACTGACGCCCACATCTCTAGCTATCTCCCACTGCTTCATTCGTCGGTCCTCGAAACTGGTCTTCCGCTACGAGGATCATCTTCCAGGCTCTCACGACCTAACTTAAACTGCTTTGACCAAAACTTTATAACGAATTCGGAAGAACACGAACTGCCAAACACACGTAACATACGCTGTCTGATCTCCGAAGGCGTATTCCCTTCTTTAGTCAAAAACTTAATCACCGCATGCTGCTCGTTTTTATCCATTTTCACTTTTTCTACCGACATGTTTGAAACAATTGTAGGAGACAAATAAACGTGATGCAATAAACATATGAATGTAATACATTTTTAAAATAGAATAACAAACGAATATAAATCCATACCAGCCAGCATCATTTTTGCATATATTTCTGACCAAGGAGATTACTTATCAGCCGCCCCTCGTACACAGGTCAAACTTATAACACCCCTCTTTTTCGTCGGGGGTTAAAAAAGATTTAGATATATCATCAGCATGCCGAAAATGAAGCGCAGAAAATGCTACAATTGTAGCCTCTTTGGCCTCAGTCGCTCTCGAATAAGGTCCAAACTTGCGCGCAAATGTCAACATGTGCGGAACATGTTTTCCGATTGTTTTATGAGCATTTGACGTATCTTTACTTATAATAATCATTGATAGCATCATATACATAAAATATCGACGGTACTCTGACTCAACCTCGTATATAAACTTTGACGAAATTGGAATAAGCACTCTAGGCCGCGAACCTAAGGTGGTTATTCCAATTTCGTCAAAGTTTATATACGAGGTTGAGTCAGAGCACAGTCGATATTTACCTTCACACATTAGTATGACTAACTCTTGAATATTATAGAAACGGCTGACTCCCCAACACGCCTTTGCTATTTGCTTCAGCTTGTCTTGCACTGCGAATTAATTATTCATCTAGTATTTTCTGTGTTTCTAGTATTATGTCACTAGAATTTTCTTTGGACACTTTCCCTGTTGTTCATAAACCTGTTTTAACTTAACACATTGACATTTCCGTTAGTAAGAAGAAGACAACCTGTTTTAACTAATGGAGGCTTGAGTGACGTTTATGAATAATGGCATTTGTTTTTGTGGCACATTCAATTTGGAAAAATAATAAATACTTGCATGGGACATGGTTCACATGGTACTGGCTATGATGTGAGCTCATAAGCGTTGATTAAAAATTGTAATTTTTTTATTTGCGAGGTTAGCTTCAGGCAAATACAATCTAGTTTTTAACCGACTTCAAAAAAGGAGGAGGTTCTACGTTCCACTGTATGTATTTTTTTTTATGTATGTACATCGATTACTCCGTCAATTGTAGATCGATTTTCAAAATTCTTTTTTTATTCGAAAGGATATACTCCTGAGGTGGTCCCATTGTCACCAAGTTATGATCTGATGATGGGATCCCAGGGAAATCGAGGGCAACCCTCAAATTTTACAGGCACGTACTATGTGTTTCATATATTTTCTAAGGTTATTCAAGTATTTGCGTCTGGTAGTCATCATCTCATGATGATGAGCTGATGATGGAAGGTACGACTCCTTAGCGGTTAGGAGTTTGAGGATAATTCTGAAAATTTTAAATCATTATTCGAAAGGGTATACTCCTGAGGTGGTCCCACTGTCACCAAGTCATGATCTGATGATGGGATCTCAGGGAAATCGAGGGCAACCCTCAAATTTTAAAGGCACATATCATGTGTTTCATATATTTTCTAAGGCTATTCAAGTATTTGCGTCCGGTAGTCATCATTTCATGTTGATGAGCTGATGATGGAAGGTACAACTCCTTAACGGTTAGGACTTGGAGGATAATTCTGAAAATATTAAATCAACGTAAAATTGTGAAATAAAAATCTTTTAACAAAAAAGTAAAACCGCCTTCAAAAAAACACCTTACAAAAAAAACGTAAAATAATCCTCTAAAATAATGATAAATAAATAATATAAAATGCGTTTATTTCGGACAACAGGAACTAAAGCCTAAAGTTTTATGGCCTAGCACTAAGCAGCAGAAATATGAAGTCGGTGCTTCATTCAAAGAATATTCCGCTCGCACCGCACCGACTTCATATTCCTGCTACTTAGTGCTAGGCCATAAAACTTTAGGCTTTAGTTTCTGTTTGCCGAAATAAACGCATTTTATTTTATTTATGTATCATTATTTTAGAGGATTATTTTTAAATGCTATCATTATAAGAGCTTAACTGTGTCATTAAGACTTGCAGTTCACTCTTGTATCTAAGGCTTCTTCGTTATTCTAAACCGAACCATTCTAGTAACTTTTAAAGTAAACTATCTAGTCTATGTGTATAGATATCACTATTGTGTTAACTCTTTACTTGGTTAACTGAAAAGAGAAAACCTGAATTCTAGTCACTTCTGATTTTATATCTACTAAAATAAAATATGCTACTCGAAAGTAAATGGGGCCACAAGTATTTTGATCGTTACGCGAAAACTATATTACTACTACTAAAAAAATACTGCTACACGTATCTTAGATATTGATGATGGATGGTTCAAAACAAAAATGTTTTATGTAAAACTTCTATTGCTAATGATATTTGACATTCAGTTAATTTGATTTATGTCAATTTTGGACAGCAGAAAACGTAAAGAAAATAGAGAAAAAAGAAAATAGATGACGTTTGTGCTATGTACAAACAGCAGCAATATTTGCTAAGCAACCGAAGCGGTCACAATGATCTGCACAAGCTCTTATGTCTATAACAATAGAGCCGTGCTTAGCTGAGCAACCGAAGCGGTCACAATGATCTGCACAAGCTCTTATGTCTATAACAATAGAGCCGTGCTTAGCTGAGCAGCCGAAGCGGTCACAATGATCCGCACAAGCTCTTATGTCTATAACAATAGAGCCGTGCTTAGCTGAGCAACCGAAGCGGTCACAATGATCTGCACAAGCTCTTATGTCTATAACAATAGAGCCGTGCTTAGATCTACTACTTAGAGATACTATTGCCGCTGACTACTGCCCATGTATGTATCTATATGCTCTATATGAGATGCGTTGCCAAGTATAGGGAAGCAGAGGCCGAAGCGCCATACGAAATGAATCTTACAGAGACCTCTATAGTGAAACTGGCTCCAGTAGGCTTATTATTGTAAAGAAACGCGACTTTGTATAGAAAATGGCAGTTCTCTTAGTTTTCTCGTTCTTGCTATAAAGTAATGCGCAGTTTAATCTAACTTCTCTCAGCGTGACTGCAGTTGAAACAGATTGCTTAATCAATACATGTTTGATCAATAGAGCACCCTGGAGATGTATTTTAAACTTATTGGATGACGACATTGTGCAAAAATGTATAGTTAAAGTGAGAAATGCTTCATTATCATCATCACCAGTCTTTTTTACGTCCCACTGTTGGGCACAGGCCTTGGCTATAGTTCCCACGCGGGCTCAGTGCGGATCGGAAACTTCGCACACATAATTGAATTGCTTCGCAGGAGTGTGCTGGTTTCCTGGCGATATATTCCTTCACCGAAAAGCTCATGATAAAAATACGAATTCACCTAATTCCGAAAAACTCAGAGCTGGTGGTTTGAACACACGACCCTCTGCTTGAGAGGCCATAGGTCAAACCACTAGGCTATCACAGCTGTTACGCCAAGCAGTTTTCTTGCAAGAAACCAAATGCTATCCTTCTTGTGACCCTCATATCAGTCGTTGGTGTTGAACCTGCGGTGCTGATACGAGTCGTCGGCGTCGAAAATTGTAGTTTATGCAACTGCTACATGATGAGGGTCCTTAAAATACGAGTGTGTTTTTATGAAACGAGGCGAAGCTGAGTTTCATAATAGGATCACACGAGTGTTTTAAGGCCTAATTATGTGGAGTTGTATACATCACTTTATCTCTACACACATATTATAAGTACTCTAAGATGGGTTCAGAAGCCAAAGACATATATCATACCCATACCTGTCACGAATTTGTCTGTTTTTTTTTTTAATCATAGACAAACATACCGAGCTGACGTTTCGTGAACTGTTTTTTTTATTGTAAAAAAAAATCACATCATTTATACATGTCAGACTGAACTCGACTTACGTTTGTGAGTGATCCGTTTTATTTCACTATGATTCTAAATTACGTTGGTTTTCAAATTTCAAACATCGAATTCGATATCGAAAAGTCATTACGACATCGAATTCGATGTCGTGATGACTATTACTTTACTGCTGTGGTGGTGGTTGGGGGGCGCTGGCGGCGAAGGCCACGTCGTACTGCAATGCTGGTAATTTTCTACGGTTCCTGAACGCACTATAGAGGACTTATCTTAAGCTATTTATTATTATTATATATAATATTTGGGAGTTCTCCTTTAATGTTGTGCTTGTTATTTATTGTATGTATTATATGTATATATATATATATATATATATTTTATTTATTTATTTATATATTGGTATTTACTTCTACTTTGCATTTAGTAGTATATTGTAATATGGTAGGTTTTTGTATGTGTGTGTGTATTGTATTGTCTCTCGATATTTATAATTATGAACTCACTTTGTCTCGATCCCCAGTGAACTATTCCTCTCCACCACTCAAAGGTTGACTGGCAGAGATCCCTTAAAGTGATAAGTCCGCCTTTGTACTCAAATGTTACTGTTGTAACTTGTGTTTTATCCTATTTTTTGTACAATAAAGTGTTTACTTACTTACTTATGATACATGTGTAGATAAAGTTGATAACTAAAAATCATCCCAAGTCTTATCTTAATGCTTCGCTCACGCCTGCTTCTGCTATAGCTCTGCGAATGTTTATATTATATATACTAGCTTATACTAGCTTATGTCCGGCTTGGCCCCCGTGAAACATTTCAAAATGGGCCAGCTCCCTATCCCGTGGGAATTTCGAAAAATCCCTTAGTGCACCTCTAGGATACTCACGGTATATGTTTGCCAAATTTCAAGTCTCTAGGTCCAGTGGTTTAGGCTGTGAGTTGTCTGTCAGTCAGTCACGGTACTGGTTTATAGGTATTGTGGGCTCGTGCCTATTTAGACACGGCCGTTGGGTGAATGTAGTTCTAGTGGCTCAAGCTGCGAGAGGTGTAAGAGGGAACGACACTAAACTTGTGTTTTAAATTGTTTTTATTGTATTTCTGTATGAACCAATACACAACTTTTCATATGAAAGCCTAGTGTCAGAGTGTCGCTCTTGTGTTTTGTCTGTTTAGACACTTTGCATTCGTATTTTTCAATCAACGAACACAATCATCAAACAATGAGCGGCCTCCTTACGGTATTAAGATTAAGGCGATGCATCCGCCATATTCCTTACAGACTAAATGCTTAATTTCCTAGCCGAACAAATGATTTGGTATTACACAAAACTGGAATATATTTGGGTCAATCAACATTTCATTGCCACTCGTTGCCATGGAGATGTCTCCTGGGTAACTCGTCTAAAATAAGATTTTTCAAGGCACCACTCCATCAAATGTTAGGAGTTTCGACAGTTATATGCCAAGCATGCAAATTCTGACTTTCGGGGGAGTGGGGTCTTAGAAAATCGTATTTTTAATGAGTTACCCAGAGGACATCTCCATAGCAACGAGTGGCAATGAAAAGTTGATTGACCCCTTTACACAACAAGCCAGGTACTGACGTTTATACTCAGTGGTACCACAGAAGATATTATAGTATGAAACAACAGCGAGATTCAATCATAGTGAAATGAACGGATCACTCACATTATGTTGGTCGAGTATAGCTTGACATTTTTCGGACTAATCCGTAGTCCTTCCTCTGTGAGCACGCAAAGCGATGCCATGCTTAATCATACAACCACAGGCAAGCCTATGCGAAATTTGAATTGTGCTTTTATTTTTAACTGACTTAAAAAAAAAGAGATTCTTAATTTTCAACTTTTTTTTCTGATTTACAATGCACTGCTAAATTCCTTCCTCGCTTCCTTTTCACTTTGCTCGTGGCAATTTTTTTTTATGTTATTTTGTTCCTACAAACTCATACTGAAACAAAACTGTGATACAAATGCCAAAAACACGCACACAATCAACAGACCCTATGCATTTTTCACAGGCTTGATGGGTAGTTCTAGCTTTTCAACCGCTATCACTTCTGTCGCATATATTGAAGAAACGAACTGCAATTAGCGCGAAATTTTAATTAACTGAAATGCTATCACAAGCACACTGTATCGATATATAAAAACCTTTCGCTCGGTGTGGCTCATTTCTTATATTTGAAACGGTTGAAACGCTGGTAGAACTACCGAAATGACAAATTTTTGGCATCGGGGAAATCGCGCGATAACATCACCTTTCCTGCTCTAAGATTTAACATTTCAAAAGTAGTAGCTGGTAGGTAGATAGTAACAAGGATATTAAGCTTACATCAAATACATATAAATACATATTTATCCGATAAATTACTATGCCGATCAAACTCGCTTCCGCGCCGATTCTAGCGTCAACGGTCAACGACAACTCACGCGCTAGGGATGTCCGTCTCCTGCACATGTAGCACGGCGCGCCATCTTGTCGCTTGTCGCGCAGTGCGTCCCTTTCATAGTGATGGAATCGGTGAAGGACGCACTGAGCGACAAGCGACGAAATGGCGCGCGTGCTAGCCCCCCTGTAGTGATGTGTTAGTGTGGTGAATCGTACCAGTTGTCATCTCCATTTTTACCTCCTTTTTTTGAGGTCTGTTAATAAAAGAGTCCTTGTCTCTGGCAGGTCTTAAACTCGGACGCAGAGGACGAGTCCGAGATATACGCGGCGAAGCTTCTGGAAGTTATGGTGCTGCAGTGCAACGGCAAGATCGACAACTGTCTGCCGTCGTTCGTCGAGCTGGTGCTGAACAGGCTCACGCGGAAGGTGAACACCTCCGAGCTGAGGACCATGCTGCTGCAGGTGAGGAAACGGAGATGTTGAAAAAAAAAACCGAACAAGTGCGAGTTCCGACTCGCATGGAGAGTGTTCCGTACGTTAATGATTTAAATTCCAGTTACCTATGTTGCTTTTAATTTTGATGCCACAGATTTCTTGTAGGTTTTCCTGTAAGCCTATTAGCAAAGAATAATAATAAGAAGTAATATAAATACGTTTCGAATTTAAGGGTTAAAATGTAGGGCTGCGTTTATGCCCATACATATACTATTGTAAAATCCAAAATGTCGACGGTGCCGATATCGTATAAAAATGTCGTCTACACCGATATCGATAATCTTACAAAAATGTCGTCTACACCGATATCGATAATCTTACAAAAATGTCGTCTACACCGATATCGATAATCTTACAAAAATGTCGTCGACACCGATATCGATAATCTTACAAAAATGTCGTCTACACCGATATCGATAATCTTACAAAAATGTCGTCGACACCGATATCGATAATCTTACAAAAATGTCGTCTACACCGATATCGATAATCTTACAAAAATGTCGTCTACACCGATATCGATAATCTTACAAAAATGTCGTCGACACCGATATCGATAATCTTACAAAAATGTCGTCTACACCGATATCGATAATCTTACAAAAATGTCGTCGACACAGATATCGATAATCTTACAAAAATGTCGTCTACACCGATATCGATAATCTTACAAAAATGTCGTCTACACCGATATCGATAATCTTACAAAAATGTCGTCTACACCGATATCGATAATCTTACAAAAATGTCGTCTACACCGATATCGATAATCTTACAAAAATGTCGTCGACACCGATATCGATAATCTTACAAAAATGTCGTCGACACCGATATCGATAATCTTACAAAAATGTCGTCGACACAGATATCGATAATCTTACAAAAATATCGTCGACACCGATCATCATCATCAGCCTATTTACGTCCCACTGCTGGGCACAGGCCTTCTCTCAGAATGAGAGGGCTTGGGCTATAGTTCCCACGCGGGCCCAGTGCGGATTGGGAACTTCACACACATCATTGAATTGCTTCGCAGGTGTGTGCAAGGTTTCCTCACGATGTTTTCCTTGACCGAAAAACTCATGATAAATTACAAACGTAATTTCGCACATAAATTCAGAGGTGCGAGCCGGGGTTTGAACCCTCGACCCTCTGCTTCAGAGGCGATAGGTCAAACCACTAGGCTATCACGGCTTTCAAACCACTAGGCTATCACGACACCGATACTACACCGAAATTTAAATTAAGATTTAATAAAAGTTAGATAATGTCAGACTATGAGTGACATGACTTATAATTAAATAGACCTTCCGGTAAAGATAGTTAAAACCGTGTCAATATCCGTTCGATAGTGAAGTTTATCGCGTACATACAGACAGACACGGCGGCGGGATTTTGTATTGTAATATAAGTACTGTGAGTTAATTCTTACTTAGACACGGCTGTTTGGGTGGATGTAGCTCTAGTGATTGCTTCAAGCTGCGAGAGGCGTAAGAAGGAACGACACTTACGTTTTGAACGATATCGAATTCAATGTTTAAAATTTGAAAACCAACGTAATTTACAATCATGCTGAAATAAAACGGATCACTCACGTATACGTATAAGTCGAGTTCAGTCCGACATGTATAAATAGTAATGTGATAATTTACAATAAAAAAAAAATCAGTTTAGGAAACGTCAGCTCGGTATGTTTGTATATGATTAAAAAAAACGGTCAAATTCGTGACAGGTATGGGTATGATATGCCTTCGGCTTCTGAACCCATCTTAGAGTACTTATAATATGTGTGTAGATAAAGTAATGTATGCAACTCCACATAATTGACTTAACCTTTTCAACGCCAAGGACGCTTAAAAGCGTCATGAGCCGACGTGCCTACGACGCCACCAACGCTTATATGCGTCCGGATGGACAGTGCAAATGCGACCTACGGACATATGTTTAAGGTTTAAGTCCACGTTGACGTTATGCCAACTTGGCGTGTGGATGACCACTTTTATATGCGTCGTTGGCGTTGAAAGAGTTAAAACACTCGTGTGATCCTATTATGAAACTCTGCTTCGCCTCGTTTCATAAAAACACTCGTGTTTTAAGGACCCTCGTTATGTAGCAGTTGCATAAACTACTATTGTTGTCCATACTTTTTATTCTATCCTATATCGTCTCCAGGTCCTGATCGCGATACTGTACTGCAATCCAGTCCTTCTCTTCACCATTCTTGACAAACTGCAAGAGTCCGTGCCCAACGCTTCTATCACACAGCACTTCATCAAACAGTGGATCCACGATACCGACTGCTTCATGGGGTGAGTCTTATGACATTATCATTATCACACCCCATTATCAGTGCTGCAGATTCATTGAAACTAAGTCATAGGGTTGTGCCACGATCACGGACCAACCACCCTCTGGACGCCCCATCTCTATAATTTACTTGGAAAGTCATTACGAAAAAAGCCGCGGCGAGCGGGCCGGGGGAATGCGTCGTGATTGGTTCACAGCTTGTCATCTCGCTTGTCATCTGGTCGAAAGTCAGCCGCGATTCGAGGCTGGAGAGATTTATAGGAGCAAATGAGCATATGTGTTTCGGAAACGTTCGCCCTGACATTTGGTGTCCAGAGGGTGGTTAGTCTATGGCCACGATATTTAAATTCGTTGCCAATGTGACATATTGGTATATAAAACGTTTACAACAGATTTGTATATTGTCATTAGTTTTCTTAAAAAAATATTAAGATGGTTTTCAGCTAACTTGCATTAAAATCGGTTTACCCTTTTATCAAATACTGAACTTTAAAATGACAATGTCGGTGGTTTTTCAACTTTTCTAAGTTGGTTAGGTTATTTATTTGGGTCAAGCAACTTTTCCTTGCCACTCGTTGCCATGGAGATGTCCCCTGGGTAACTCGACAAAAATATGATCACTCAAATACAGGATTTACATGCTTAGGAGATGCAACATGATGGAATTGGCATATAACTGTCGAAACTCCCACCGTTTGATGGAGTCATGCCTTAGAAAATCTTACTTTAGACGTGTGACGTGGACATCTCCATGGCAACGAGTGCCAAAGAAAGAATGATTGACCCATTTGTGTAATTTCGTTTTTTTTCGTTCAGCCTCCACGACAGAAAGCTGTGCGTGCTCGGCATATGTACTCTACTGGAAATGGGCCCCGCGCGGCCTAGCCTGGACGCTGTCCTGCCGAACATCCTGCCGTCCTGTCTTGTGCTGTTCGAAGGGCTGCGGCGTGCGTACGAGGCCCGCGCTGAGGCGGACGAGGACACCTCCTCTGATGAGGAGGACGATGAGGAGGACGAGGGTACGTCTGGAGTTCAGAACTAGAAGAATTCAAAAATTCAAAATTTGAAATTTTATTCAGCAAATAGGCTGTTGAATAAATAAATAAATGTCATGGGACAAATTGACACCAATTGACCTAGTCCCAAACTAGGCAAAGCCTGTACTATGGGTACCAGACAACGGATAAACATGCTTATATAGATAAAAATACATACTTATATACATATTAAACACCCAAGACCCGAGAACAAACATTCATATTAATCATACAAACATCTGCCCCGACCGGGATTCGAACCCGGGACCTCAAGCTTCATATTCAGGGTCGCTAACCACTAGGCCATCCGGTCGTCAATGCTCTTTTACACGTCATTTTTTAGGGTTCCGTACCTCAAAAGGAAAAAACGGAACCCTTGTAGGATCACTTTGTTGTCCGTCTGTCCGTCTAGACCCTTTTTCTCTGGAACGCGTCTAGGTAGCAGGCTGAAATTGATATCAAATACTCAAGCCTGCGGTCCCTTGAAGTTGTGAAAAAATCAAACTTCTAAGTCAAGGCAATCAAAAGATACAGTCATTAAAAAGGTTGTTGTGTGCCTTTTGGTTCGGACGTTTTTAAGCGCTAACCCAAGGTCCATGGTGTTGGTAAGTCAATGCTTTATGGGCTATGCCACATGGAGAGTACCTTAAACATTGTAGATAGGACCTTTGTTCTTTAAATTGAATAATGCTGTGTTCACAGATTTAAAAAAAGCATGCCTCACCTGGGAATCGAACCGACACCAAATGTGAAAAGAATAATTGTCTCAATGACAATATTCATACAAATTTATGACGTTAAAAAAAAAACTTTAAATGCAGTATTACTTAATTAAAAAAATAAAAGAATGTCTTCATAGAGCCACATATTCTATCTCTATCTATACCTATAAAACAGTGCCGTGACTGACTGACTGACTGACTGACTAACAGACAGACAGACAGACAACGCACAGCCTAAACTACTGGACCTAGTGACTTGAAATTTGGCAAACATGTACCTTGAATTTATATCCTAGAGGTGCACTAAGAAGGGATTTTTCGAAACTCCCGCGGGATAGGGAACTAGCCCATTTTGCAATATTTCACGTGTGCAAAGCTGCGGGGCATAAGCTAGTCCACTTTATTTATGGTACTTTAACTCCATGTGCCATAGCCGTGGGACACTGCATTTGGCGGCAATTCAATGATAAACCATTGTAAATTGTTACACAATGTACTATTATGTCACGGCATGATTATAGATGTGAAGCCGGTTACTAACATTACTAGCGTAGCGGCTAGAAACGGCTTTTTTGGCTTATTATCATTTCTAGCGATAACTAGCGGCTGGAAACGGCTGCTTACATTTCATTGATTTCGTTTTTTTGTTGTTGTTTTTATTCTGATTTATTTACTATAGGATACATTCAACATAAATAGACATAAACAATGACATTTGTATATAGTTTAAGTGTTAAAAACTCAAAATTTTCATACAAAATGTGACAGAGCAGTGAAATAGGACTATTTTAATAATTTGTGAGAGTTCTTTTAGAAATAGGTAGGTTCATAGTTTCCCGTTCGTCTCTGAATTAAGTAAATTAATAGGTATGAACGGTGTCTTGAGTGTTTATTTAAAAAAAAAAAAAAAATACCAGAACATAGAGCTACTGTATAACAAAAATAAGACTTTAACAATAAAAAATGTAATAAACATAGTTTTTTTTCTTCGATGCTCAAATCGGGTATCTACCCGGTATCAGGCGGCTGGTTATTCGTTTCTAGCGGCTGATTTCGGTTACTACCGGCTTACAAGCCGCTGGTTTACAACCAGAGCTCGGACAGGTCATAGCAAAAACAGATATAGAAATAGAACAATACATACAGTGGAACGTAGAACCTCCTCCTTTTTTGAAGTCGGTTAAAGAGAATGTTATCGTAATTTAACAATAAACCTTATTTAGTTCCATATCTGTCATGGTTTTGTCAAAGTGGCATTCTTGGAACAGTTTTGTGGTGACAGTTTAAATTAGTAAAATTATTTCTAAATATTTTGAATATGATGAAAATAAAAACGATTAATAAGTGGATTGAGAACTACCCCGAACTCTATCGTAATGATTTTTTTTTATTTATTAAATAATACTGTACATATTGCGACTGTATTAATCTTGTTCTATTACAGTGTTGCAATTATTTTGCTATGACCTGTCCGAGCTCTGTTGACAACTATAGGCAGGACACAGTGATGTTGACGTATCATTATTGTCGCAGAGGTCCTGTCGAGCGACGAGGATGACGTTGAGGACATGAGCAACGAGTACCTGTCAAACCTCGCGCGGATGGCAGTCAAGAACAGCGCTGCCGCCGGCATCAACATGACCGCCAAGATCGAGGACTACGAGGAGAGTGACGACGACGTGAGTACAGGAACCACGGAGAGATTGATTTATGCCTGGCCCGTGGGAATAGTAGATTAACCTTTTTAACGCCAAGGACGCTTAAAAGCCGACGTGTCTACGACGCCACCAACGCTTATAGGCGTCCGGCTGCACAGTGCAAATGCGACCTACGGACGTATGCTTAAGGTTTAGGTCCGCGATGACGTTATGCCAATTTGGCGCGTGGATGACAACTTTTATATGCGTCGTTGGCGTTGAAACGGTTAATGCCCAGGCATAGGAAGTGAGCAATTGCTGGAGCGTGAACTTAATTTAATAACCTAACCAACTTAGAAAAGTTGAAAAACCCCCGACATTGTCATTTCATGGTTCAATGTTTCAAAAACGAAACTTAGCTAAGAACCATCTCGATTAAAATAGCTTTCGACTGAAAAAAAACGCAACGAAATTGGTCCACCCGTTTGGGAGCTATGATGCCACAGACAGATACACAGATACACATGTCAAACTTATAACACCCCTCTTTTTTGTCGGGGGTTAAAAACACGAACCGCAAGTGAGTGTTTTTAATAAGTACGAGTCCAACAATTGCTGTTCCAGCCGTAGCAGATATTGATTTTTTTTTTCAAACATTAAGAGGAAATAAGGATATTTTAATTATTAATTAACTCTTATAATACAGCGAGCCAAAACTGCCATTGTATAATTGTGGCAGTGTCTTAAATATCATTTACAATCATCGTTATTGTTATTTACATATTCCCGCCTTTTTTTAAATAAAAAAAAATATATTTTTCTTTTTAATACTACCGAGCTATTTAAGACACTAATAAAAATTTTAAATTTCCATAAGAACGCCTGCATACAGCCACCGATTTGGCTGAATGAGACATATCACTGAACTAATGTTAGAGTTTTGGCTGCTTATTGTTATGAATGCGAAGGCTTGGGCCTGGACATCTCCCGATTTAATTTCGGACGACTCTCGAGTCGTTTTTTTTTAATACATTTGCGATAAAATGACAATGAAGCGGTGGGTTCCGCCGCCTTCTTCCACCAGAGCCTTGGAAAAGCAAAAAGCACTAGTGTTACTTTCCGAGCATGTGCATTGCAAATGTGATTTTCAACATAACACTTGGTATTTGTCATCAGGAGGATGATGACTGGGAGCCCGATGAAACTGCCATCGAGTGCTACACTACACCGCTGGACGACAGGGATTGTCCCGTCGACGAGTACATCAAGTTCAAGGTCGCCCTCTCAGGTATGTACACGTAAATCTATCGCCTGTTGACGTCCCAATGGTGGGCACAGACTTCAAATACAAATTCAAAATTTTATTCAGCGAATAGGCAGTTGTATGCTCTTTTACACGTAATTTTTTTGAGTCTACCAGCGCTTTCGGAAAGACCATGATTGCCAAGAAGAATGCGCCGCAAGCAACTTGGCACAAAGTTCTTACAATACGTAACCTCACTCTCTCATAAAAAAAATTATACCGTATTTTAGAAACAAGTGTAAAAAGTAATTATTACAACAGCAAAACCAGAACACTTTACTGGCACGTTTTAATTGAGCAGGAGATGTATAGGGTCCTCTAAGATGGTAGGACTCAATTATATCTTCTATACCTATAAAACTGTACTGTGACTGACTGAAAACGCACAGCCTAAACCACTGGACCTAGTGACTTGAAATTTGGCAAACATATACCTTGAGTAGCCTAGAGGTGCACTAAGAAGGGATTTTTCGAAACTCCCACGGGATAGGGAACTAGAACATTGTGAAATATTTCGCGGGGGCAAAGCCGCGGGGCATAAGCTAGTCACCTATATTTGCTGGTCCGCGCGCGGTGAAACGGTGGCGTATCTGTCTGTTTTTGTATATCAATGCATCGTTCCAAACTTTCGAAACGCGGTAACTCAAAAAGTTGCTAAGATGACTCTTCATTTATAGTCTCCATTGATGTACCAAAAATAGACGGATATGCCACCCCTTCACCGAGCGCGGACAAGCAATATAGGTGGTTAGGTGATTCGATGACTTAGTCGCCAACGGCCGCCGCTCAGATGACATCTCCTTGAATTGCACAATTTCAACAGATTTTCACATTTTTGAACTGTACTAACAACACGAAAAAGAAAAACAAAGCACAAGGAATCACATTCAATACGTAAATAAATAATATACTCATTATTTGTAAGGAAAACCATGCATTTAAAATTATAATATTATAGCCAAATAATGCAGGGCCAACAATTTATTTCCCCACCTGATAAATTCCGACCTCTAATATTATGGCCAAATAACATAGGGCCATTAATTACCCGACCTGATAAATCCCGACCCGAGTAGAAATTCGGAAAGAAAAACTCCTGGTTAACTTTCATAGAATATTTGTTTTTTATTTTTATTTTACTATAGCTTTGTTCGATCCTGGTAAATTGAATAAAACTAGAAACTTTAGACTGTGCATTATCTGGCCAATGACGATATTGAAATATCTTTTTTTTATTGTGTCCGTTATTTTATATTTTTACCTTTGAAACAGTTACGAAACACTTGCCTTCCATTCCACTTGCCACTCTGTGAGCATTCTCCACTCTTATACGTAAAATATTATCAGTAGTGGCTCTGTGAGCTGTAGACCTCGTGAGCTAATTTTTTTTCCAAAGAAACTGTAATTATCGAGCCTGTTTACAACATTTTACACTATAGAGGAGAACAGCTGGACAGACATACGAAAGAATTTTTGTCCAATTTGAAACGTTGACGCTTCGCTCGCTCGGTCAATAAAGAACAACCTGTTATTTTATGTTCGTAAATTAGCAGGTCATTGTTATCATGCGACTATTTGTTATTTTGTGGACATTAATTAGCAGGTCGGTAATCGTACATTATTCAGATGGTATATTTGTCTGTGGTATATTCCCTTGATGTTTGACATGTCAGTGTAATGACAGCTAATGAGTGAAGGCCGCATTTTGTCAGCGCTAAAGAGGTGCGTGGCCACTCTTTCATGTTTAAAAGTCGATGATAGTCTCCACTGATGTGTCGTCGGTAACTTTCCAAAATTGCTAAATTTACCACATGGGAAAGTTTCAGAAATTTCTCTAATATTTGTATGGGGTTTGAAACTTTCCACAATTTGCACACATCAGTATCACTGAAAATGGAAATTTCTTATGTTTCAATGAAATTTTCAAGAAATTTCCGAGAACTATTCCAGACTTTTTGGAAACTTTCCGCAACTCGCACCTCAGTATCTTTGAAAATGTAAATTTCTTATGTTTCAATGAAATTTCCGAGAACCATTCCATGCTTTTTGGAAACTTCCAGCAACTTGAACGTGAGTATCGCGCTAGCGTAACGTTCGATCCCCCGCAGGCATATCAACCACTGAGCCCGCGTTCTACCACGCCCTTACCAGCGTGCTGGACGAGGAACAGCAGAAGCAGCTGAGCGCTGTCTTCGTGCTCGCCGACCAGCGTAAGGCGCAGCAGGTCAGCAAACGCATCGAGCAGAGCGGCGGTGAGTGCCTTTCTATTATTATAAATAAATAAATAAATAACATGAGACAATTGACACAAATTGACCTAGTCCCAAGCTAGGCAAAGCCTGTACTATGGGTACTAGACAACGGATCACGGACCAACCACCCTATGGACACCGCATCTTCTATAATTTACTTAGAAAATCATTACGAAAAAAGCCGCGGTGAGCGGGCCGGGGGAATGCGTCGTGATTGGTTCACAGCTTGTCACCTCGCTTGTCATCTGGTCGAAAGTGAGCCGCGATTCGAGGCTGGAGAGATTTATAGGTGCAAATGAGCATATGCGTTTCGGAAACGTTCGCCCTAACATTTTTGGTGTGCAGAGAGATTACATCATCAGCCTATTTATGTCCCACTGCTGGGCACAGGCCTCCTCTCACAATGAGAGGGCTTGGGCTACAGTTCCCACGCGGGCCCAGTGCGTATTGGGAACTTAATACATACCATTGAATTGCTTCGCAGGAGTGTGCAAGGTTTCCTCACGATGTTTTCCTTCACTGAAAAGCTCATGATAAATGTAATGTAATTTCGCGCATAAATTCAGAAATACTCAGAGGTGCGAGCCGGGGCTCGAACCCACGACCCTCTGCCCCCCCGACTACGAAGTGCAAAATTTTAACTTCAAGCTAATATTATTTAACACGAGAGTGAGCGGGATGATACGACACGAACTTCGATTTTCGAATTTCGCAGTTTGGGGGCTGCTTGAGAGGCCGTAGGTCAAACCACTAGGCTATAAGAACACAGAACCTATTTTAACTAATGGAGTGACGTTTATGAATAATATAATAGCAATTAGGCTGCTGGTCAGTCTTAGTATGTAAGTTGGATGACAATACAAGTGTTGTCAACAAAAAGTATACTCTACAAAAAAGCTAGTATTAAAAATGATTTTTTTTTAACACAATTTTTTCCATTACAGGTTACTCCTTCACGGTCCCGGCGCAAGTACCAACGAAATTCAAATTCGGACTGTAAACTTTATTATAATTAGGAATGTATCGCGACGTCTGTTCGTGCGTCACATGACAGTTATCACGGAAATGATAAAACAAGTGGAAGTGGCAAGACAACAGGACTGGCGGTTGTAACCCGTGACGCAAAAAAGGGGTGTTATATGTTTGACCTGTGTGTCTGTGTGTCTCTGGCATCATATCTCCGAAGGGACCGATTTTTACTCGACTATTTTTAATTGAAAGCTAGTTTAATCGAGATGGTTCTTAGGTAAGTTCAGCCGTTTTTGAGATGACTACTCTTTTAAATGACAATGTCGGGGGTTTTTCAACTTTTCTAAGTCGCGGCGCATACTCTATACCTATAAAACAGTACCGTGACTGACTGACAGACAAAGCACAGCCTAAACCACTGGACCTAGAGACTTGAAACTTGGCAAACATATACCTTGAGTATCCTAGAGGTGCACTAAGAAGGGATTTTTCGAAATTTCCGCGGGATACGGAACTAGCCCATTTTGAAATATTTCACGGGGGCAAAGCCGCGGGGCATAAGCTAGTTAAATTATATGGTTGATGTTCTTAAATGTTAGGAATGACTGCTTTTTTGGAGGTGGGAAAATCGACCCTAAGATCTTGATGTTATGACACTTTTCTGTTTTAACGTTTCTTTCTATCGCGTCGTTCTCTGTCGAATGGCGTAAGTAGTTTTACTATGTCTGATAGCTTTATACTCGGTGTTATATGTATGAGTCAATTATCTAATGTGCACTGTGATTCGAGTGGAGTCACATTCAAACTCTATTCGTTCAAAGAAACTGCTATCAATTTGATTAGTAAGAGTAGTTTGACGACCAGATAGCCTAGTGGTTAGAGACCCTGACTATGAAGCTTGAGGTCCCGGGTTCGAATCCCGGTCGGGGCAAATGTTTGTATGATGAATATGAATGTTTGTTCTCGGGTCTTGGATGTTTAATATGTATATAAGTATGTATTTATCTATATAAGTATGTTTATCCGTTGTCTAGTACCCATAGTACAGGATTTGCCTAGTTTGGGACTAGGTCCATTGGTGTCAATTTGTCCCATGATATTTATTTATTTATTTTAATAAAAAAAAAATACTCCGATAAACAGTGAACCTTTTTCTTTTTTATACGACTGTCTAAAGAAAAGAGTGTATTGTTTTCAGGGTTCATGTAATTTTGAATTTCACCTATTTCACCAACTGTACAATTGTCAGTTTTAAATGACAGTTCGGTGCCAACTGCTAACTTGAAGAGCTTTTGTTTTAACGCGCCTCATATTGTCAAAGAGATGTAGTTCGAATTGTCAAGCTAGTTGACGAGGCCTGTTGCTGATGTATTTCAATGTAAATACCTGTTACTTGACATTGTACCTAATAACAGTTTTAAATGATTCGCGGTTAATTGCATTAGACATAACGAGAACGGGATATTGAGCGCAAACAGTTTGCCCGTGATCATGATGCATGCAACTGCATCGAAATATCGGGAGCTCATCAAACCTATAAGGTAATCGCGGTCAATATCCCGTTTTCGTTATGTCTAATGTACCTAATATTAATGATGTTGTTTTATATGTATTAATAAATGTAACGTTCATTCGTATTTAAACCTGATAATACTAGCAGTATTGTCATATAAAACTGACAATTGTAAAGATGGTGAAATAGGGATCAGCGCCGTGTTTTATAAAGCTACAAGTTACAATTTACAAGCGGAAGTCTCTTTCTAATAAAAGGTGATAGAATAAGACTTCCGCTTGTAAATTGTAACTTGTAGCTTTATAAAACACGGCCCAGGTCATGCTTGTTGACTTCGTTTCAATCTTACAAGTTAAATTTGACACACTTCCAGTTTTCGGATTCATTTGGAAATTTGTGTGGTGATGCAAGTTGGATGACAACACGAGTACAGTTAACAAAAAGTACAGTCGGCATAAAAAGTTTGTGCATTAAAAAGGAAATTTGTCGATGAATTTTCAGTTGAAAAAAATGCTATCAATTCTCTTCGGCTCGAGAAAAAGAAGTTGAAATGGCTTCCACTTGTTTCTCTTATCCGTGCTTAGCTGTTTGTTAGCGCCATTTTGAACGCTACGCCGCGCCGTCTCGATAAATTAACTTAAGTCAAGTTCGATCGTTTGTTGTTGATGTTTAAAAAACACGTATCATTTGAACATATGATTTTATACGTAATTTTTTTTATGACTTGGTTCAGAGGCTCTTCTTTTCGACTTACAAGAAAACATCTCGATCGCGTTCGCGTTGGACTTGTGAATAACTATAGGCGAATCGGCAGCGAACTCTAGCGACACGTGTTGGCAGCGTACTATGCTCATAGTATTTAACACTTAATGCAAACGCGTTCGAGACGAATTTTAGGTCGTTGACTACACTAGGCGCTCTGGTGCCATTAAGCCCTCGTCTGCGTAAGCACGGACCAACCACCCTCTGGACACCAAATGTCAGGGCGAACGTTTCCGAAACGCATATGCTCATTTGCTCCTATAAATATGTCCAGCTTCCAATCGCGGCTCACTTTCGACCAGTTGACAAGCGAGATGATAAGCTGTGAACCAATCACGACGCATTCCCCCGGCCCGCTCACCGCGGCTTTTTTCGTAATGACTGTCCAAGTAAATTATAGAAGATGCGGTGTCCAGAGGGTGGTTGATCCGTGTGCGTAAGTCACGGAACCATACAAAATTCGAGGCTGTCTTTTTCTGTTTTTCTTGCCATCTCCAAAATTAGTAGGTATTAAAATAGAGGAGACTTGAATGCAGTTTTTTTTTTTTTACTTCCCGCGTACGATGGGTTAAGGCACGCGTGCGATGAAATGCGTGATTAATATTAACGACAAAAGTCAGGAAAACGCAACGTGCGCCGCCAACACTGAGGACTAACTACGAAATTCGAAAATCGAAGTTCGTATCTTATCGTCCCGCTCACTGTCGTATTAAATGATATTAGCGTGAGCGGGACGGCACGACACGAAGTTCGAATTTTGCACTTCGTAGTATAAGGCCTGAACACCTTGAAGATTATTGACGGTTGGTATTTTTTTTTTATTGGAAAGGAAAATAAGCCTTTAACCATCTATTTGGCAGTGTTACTCATGATATACATAGGCTGTACAGTCAGCAGCAAAAGTTGCTAAGCAACCGAAGCGCTAACAATGATCTAAGCACGGCTCTATTGTTATAGACGTAAGAGCTTGTGCAGATCATTGTGACCGCTTCGGTTGCTTAGCAACTTTCTGTTGGCTGTACGACGAATATCATAATGTGAAATTTTCTGATGTTCGAAATTATGTTGTAAACCTATGTAAGTGAATGTCAAATATAAATAAATATTAGCAATAGAAGTTTACTCAAAACGTTTCGGCTTTGAACCATCATCTATATCTATAGCGGTCTTTTTGTATTTTTATTATATTACACATTTTTAGTAGATACAAAATGAGATGCGACTAGAATTCAGGTTTTAATTTTTCAGTTCTGCCAAATAAAAGGTTAGGCAAGATTTGGCGGTGTGTATTTATTATTTTAGTATTAGATTCGGCGACAGCCGTACACGTAGCGTTTATGAGTTATGAATATTATTTTATAGGGACTTCCACTTGTTTATTATCTTCCGTGATCGACACCGGTTGAATTCTTTGTCCAAATAGTATTGTAATAATTTGTTTTAAATTTTAATTTTTAATCATGGATTTTGCTGCATGCTGATTATTGACTATGCATTATTTATTGGTACGCTTTTTTAGATGGATTACTGTACTTGATGGATTTGGAGGTAATATTCCAATTGACAATGATGTTACATATAACAAGAGGCAGACATGTCATCAGCACGCCGAAAATTAAGCGCAGGAAAGGCTACAATTGCTACAAAGTCCTCTTTGGCCTCACTCACTCTCGAATAAGGTCCAAACTTGTCTCTCCCCCCCTTACGCCACTGAGTGCACGCCAAGGCTCTGCTCGCGCAGCTGTGATGCAAGTGATCCGTTTATTTCACTATGATTGAGTCTCACGGTCACGGAAAACTATGACGTCACAGTTGAGTCATCATCATCATCATGTCAGCCGAAAGACGTCCACTGCTCCACACTCAGACCGGTCTTGTGCTTTTCGCATCCACCGCGGGCCCGCAATCTTTATTAGGTCGTCGCTCAACAGTTGAGTAATTCAATACAAACTTTGTAGTGAGTGATCGTTTTGAGGTTTCGAAAAATGTTGCCGGTTTGACAGACTAATTATCCCCATTGTACTGTCCGCAGCAATTGTTGCTAAGCAACCGTAGCGTTCACAATGATCTAAGCACGGCTCTATTGCTATAGACATAAGAGCTTGTGCAGATCATTGTGACCGCTTCGGTTGCTCAGCTAAGCACGGCTCTATTGTTATAGACATAAGAGCTTGTGCAGATCATTGTGACCGCTTCGGTTGCTCAGCTAAGCACGGCTCTATTGTTATAGACATAAGAGCTTGTGCAGATCATTGTGACCGCTTCGGTTGCTCAGCTAAGCACGGCTCTATTGTTATAGACATAAGAGCTTGTGCAGATCATTGTGACCGCTTCGGTTGCTCAGCTAAGCACGGCTCTATTGTTATAGACATAAGAGCTTGTGCAGATCATTGTGACCGCTTCGGTTGCTCAGCTAAGCACGGCTCTATTGTTATAGACATAAGAGCTTGTGCAGATCATTGTGACCGCTTCGGTTGCTCAGCTAAGCACGGCTCTATTGTTATAGTCATAAGAGCTTGTGCAGATCATTGTGACCGCTTCGGTTGCTTAGTAACTATTGCTGCTGACTGTTTCTACAGATATGCACGTTAGTTTGCCGGTAGAAAACGTTACACCGTATTAGAATTACGAACAGTACTACGGACACTTGTAGGAAAAATTAAGTATTGCATAATATTGACAACAATTAGTAAAAACCGCGAAATCACCCCGGCAAGTATAACTTTTAGTACTTTGTCATGTCTTTGAATCTCACTCTACACTGGCGCCTCTAGCGGCGAATTTGTACGCGATAGCCCATCATTACATCGCGTGGTTGTGAAGCGAACGAGTTGAGAGTAGTAGATCAAGCGCGGCAATCTATTACAGTCAGCAGCAGAAGTAGCTAAGCAACCGAAGCGGTCACAATGATCTAAGCACGGCTCTAATGCTATAGACATAAGAGCTTGTGCAGATCATTGTGACCGCTTCGGTTGCTTAGCTACTTCTGCTGATGACTGTACAACTTGCACAAGTATTTTTACTAGTGTAATATAGGGCTTATTATAATAATTAATAATACATGTCGTGTCGTGATCCTTGCGGGTCCAGAACGCCAGTTTTAAATTGATATGAGCAGGGGATCGATATTTGAATCTCACTTGGTGACTAAATTCTAACCCATGACATTGATATCACTATTTGCCAAAAGCCTTGTTTTTTAATGTCATACCCGTCTATATGCAGCTAATTTGCGTTTGTGTACAAACGAGTCAATAAAGTGGATTTGAGGTTAGCAGTCACTGCTTGTGGTCAAGAAGTCACTCGGTGATCTTGTTTACGAGTGGGTGGGTGCATTCGCATTTGATATCATAGGTGAAATTCAAAAATACTAACTTTTTACAAATCACTGAATCTAGTCACCGGGTGAGATTCGAAAATCGATCCCCAGATGGTGAAAAGCGACGGTCACTAGCGTTTTAGGGCCTCTGCATGGTGTTGAATATTTAAATTAAGTCTGCTGATGTACCTCGTAAAATTTTAACTTTCCCGTAATTTTTCTTTACATTGAAATCTCTGTCAAAACCGTGTTGTATTAATTTTCGATTATTCAATCAAGCAAAATGTTTTAGAAATGTTAAGGCTCTAAATTATAAGCCGAACAGGCGAGATAAACATACTTATACAAGTTCCTCGTTGTACAGTCAACTGCAAAAATATCGATGCGTAAGTACAACTTACTCAAAAATATGTCCCATGGCACTTATGTCGGCGAATTACGGTTGTTGTTGTGGATTCGACAGATATTTTTGCACTTGAACGTACGTTTAGTATTTTGCCTTGTAGGTACACTGCATTATGTTGATTGATTCACAAGTTTTTTTTTTTACTTATTTAAGACCTTAAGGTGTGTTGGCATTGGCACTGTATCTAGATTGGCCTACTCGTAATTTAAGTGGTCTTGATGACTAAAAAAATAGTATACATTTTTGTGCGGTGTTACTTTTCGATGCCGTCTTTTTAGTGTATTTTTTTTTAATCAATTTCACGATATTTACGTACTTGTTTTGTTGTAACGCTACGCGATTTATTTTACTTTCATTTTGCATTTGTAGGTGTTAATGACGTTGCGTTTTACAATATGGGGAGGCGTCGGGGGTGCGAGCTGCTTAATGTTGATTTTAATGTTAAATTAGTGGTAAAATGTGATTAAATGTATTAAACTACTGAACTTCTGATTGTCGGAGAGTTTAAACTAACCGGAACGCTGTTGTAACGGGGCGGTTTTCTAAATTACTTTATCTGCACATACGAAACGGATAATACTGTGTTTTTTGAGGGGTAACTAGCAAGATGACTATAAAAATAGTGGGTACAAATTAAGGGTACACGGAATAGGGGACGGCTCCCGATCATTGAAGGAGGCTAGTCGACTAGCAGACAGTTATAAAACTTATTTTTTCTTTTTTTTTAATTCCCTTACAATGTTTGAGAAAAGCATTATACAAGCTTCGGCAGGAACAGGAGTTGCCGGGCTCGTGCTATAGCCGGCCTCGTGTTACTCGGCCGTCTAACCCCTTTTTTCCTGGCCTCTGCAGTAATGTGCTATATTGTCAGTAGAACGGAACAAGATATAGGAAATGTCCATTGCCCATTGTTCTCAAGTTTGCATTATGTTTAAAAATTATAGAAAACTGCCTGGCACTTTATCAAAATCGTACTTCAAATAAGCTGTTAATGTAATTTTGAATTAAGAAAATGGTGCACTATATTTTAATACATTGTATTATGACACGGCAGCTTATACTTCCGCGGGTAATGCTCTGACCGTCAGTAAGTGGAAATGAAAGAGTTCCAACTGGGTTGAAGGTTCTTTTGACACTTTTCTTGTCCCCAATGCTGTCACGCAACTTGCCAGGGGTGATATTCTTTTGAGATGACAGCGTTGTGTTTACGGCTGTTGAAGTGTTAAGTTGGATGTCATTTAGAGCTGCGAGTGAACCTGCATTAGAGAATTAACGAGGTCCTTGCTTCCAATGTGGAGTCACGATTAAAGAGAGCGTCTAGTGTAATCAACGACCAAAAAAACGTCTCGATCGCGTTTGCGTTTATGTCGGAATTACTATGGGCAAATTGACAGCCCTACTAGTGGCACGTATCGACAACAAAAAATTCTCATACTATTTGACGCCCGTAACGCGAACGCGATCGAGACTTATTTCTTGGCCTGGTCGCCGATTACACTAGGTGCTTTTTGCTTTTTGATTACACTAAGGGCACAGATTAATAATGGTAGACGTTATCCACTCAAATTACAATTATACCTTGAAAAGTTTGACCCTTTCCATTTTCAGGTCACGAATTATAATTTTTTGATTACTCGTAGAAAAATATATGCTGTTTAACCTTTGTTTTATGGTACAGTCTGCACATATAATCTTGCACGGAGGAGAGCTCAATGTCTTTGCGGAAGCTGATACTTTCCTCAGGTGTATTTTTAATGCTGATTGTACGTGGCGGTCGGAGCGTGAAATCGTAGCTCATTAGACCCGACCGGGCCCGCAATTGTACCGCCGCGAGGTGAGGTGAGGCGAGGCGAGTAGGAACGAGTGTCGGGTGAATCTAACGAGCTATGGTCTGTAAAAAGCTTGAGGTGAATTCACATCTGTCAGCGTCGAATTGAGTTTTATACATAAAAAAAAACGCTATTTTATGAAAATCCTTTGTGTCAATTCACCTTTCGGCGTGCTTGTATCTCTTGCGAAATAATAACTATTTTTCATATACAAAATGAAGTTCGATGCTGAGAGATGTGAAACACGCGGGGTCACGGGACGTGGTAGCATCGCCTCAGTACTGAAATATATTATGAAGACTAATTATAATGCCATTTTATGTGTACCGTTTAAAAATTTGTCAGTATCACTCTTCGATGAATAATTACAAGGCAGACCGTCGAAAATGTATCTGCAAATAACGGCTCACTTGTAGACTGCGCTCTTACTTATTGCACGCAAAATTGTACGTTATCGTAACAGCTTAAAGACTATATTACTGACACTAGACGGTGCCATATTTTGACTTCGTTTTTGTTCGTGACCGACCATCTAGGTAATCATTGATCGAAGGTATGAATAGCTGCACCATAGATTGTTAGTCCAGATTAAAAGCTTTGATTTGAAATAAAAAGCAAAGTTTTAAGAAACATAATTATGCAATTGACCTATTTACTAGTACGTAGAGTAAACTTATCTTAGAAAATGTTGACCCGTTGTATATAAAGATAATATGCATAGGTACGAAACGATACACTCGGCATAAATTGATGTGCAGTCAGCAGCAATAGTAGCTAAGCAACCGACGCGTTCACAACGATCTAAGCACGGCTCTATTGTTATAGACATAAGAGCTTGTGCAGATCATTGTGACCGCTTCGGTTGCTCAGCTACTTCTGCTGCAGGCTGTACCGGCAGTGTTGGACAAAATGTAATCTGACTACTGATTACTAGCTACGATTAAATTTTTAAGTTAACGATCGCAATTATTGATTTCACGAAGTAATGAACTGCTTGTAGTCGTAATCAGCAATCAGGGCTGTATTTTATAAAGCTACAATTTTAAAGCGGAAGTGTATTTCTAACAAAAGGTGATAGAATGTGACCTCCGCTTCTACATTGTAACTTGTAGCTTTATAAAACACGGCCCAGATTACGAAAAGTAGTCGATTACGTCCGACCCGGTATAGTGACAGTGCAGAGGCGATGCCAGGGCGTCAGGCTGACAAACCACTTGGCCATATTTGCCAAATGTTTGTCATTCCATCTCTTGACATTAAGGCCCCCGTTACACCAACTCTACAAATGTCAGTTGTCAATCACAATTCGGTGTCAGTTGCTGACTTGAAGAGCTTTTGTTTTAGCGCGCTTCATATTGCCGAAGAAATCTAATTCGCCATATTTGCCAAATTTTTGTCATTCCAACTCTTGACATTCAGGCGCCTATTACACCGACTCTACAAATGCCACTTGTCAATGACAATTCGGTGTCAGTTGCTGACTTGAAGAGATTTTGTTTTAGCGCGCTTCATATTGGCAAAGAGATCTAGTTCGAATTGTCAGTGTTAACTGACAATTGTAAAGTTGGAGAAGCAGGGGTCTGGTGCACGAATATTTGCCAAGTGCGGCCAAGTGGAATGCCAGCCTTAGATGAACGGACTACTAAGTTTTAGCCAGTAAGGTGCACAAGACTTGGTAAAATACGGGCAAAGCCCTATATTTTTGTGACGGCGTAGAGTTAAATTCACGTTTTAATGATAAGCGATCACCGCGCTCTGTTATCAGTTGTTCGAGTGCTGATTAAGGGCGGACCTGGACGCTGTGGGCGCGTCGTATTCATTGTAAATAAATGTAACGCAAACGAAATATACATGACTGTAAGATGTTTCACTTCATGTAAATAAATGTGATTCAGATGATGAGTTTGTTTTATTTCTGGCGAGTGAAGCGGGGGATTCGCTAGGGGCAAAAGTCGGCAACGTTGAAGTCGCCGTTTGCCCCTTAGTAGATCCTTGGCTGAAGATGTTCGCTTGCACCTGTTTCAAATTGCTTACCCTTTGAACGCCAAGAACGCCTAAAGGCGTCGCGCGACGTGCCTACGACGCCACCAACGCTTATAGGCGTCCGGCTGCAGTGTAAATGCGACCTACGGAGGTATGCTTAAGGTTTAAGTCTGTGTTGACGTTACGCCAACTTGGCGTGTGAATGACAACTTTTGTATGCGTCGGTGGCGTTCGAAGGTTTAAGGTGAAAACAGGCCCTATACTACGAATTGCTAAATTCAAACTTTGTATCGTGCCGTCCCGCTCACGCTAATATTATTAAATACGAGAGTGAGCGGGACGATATGATACGAACTTCGAATTTCGTAGTAGTCCCCCTGTTTTCAACGACCTTGTGCGTAGTGGCGGAGTTTAAAATTCCCTCCGAGCGCGCACCGTACCGCCCCTTAGTGATTTGTTAAGGAAATGACTGGATTTAAAATGTGAACATCTAGTTTGACGATCAAGGTATAATAGAGAAACTACGATAACATGGCTCGCCCCTCCGAAATTCAGAACGCTTCGATGTAAGTATTTATAAAGCACCATCAAGACTCGCAACGCATATATGCGTGCTGAGACTGCTGAGACAGCCGTGAAACATAGACTATACACTCTTTGCTAACTAATAGCCGTGCTACACGGTTGGCAACCAGAGCTTCCACCATCGTGACCTTGGATGGTTTGTTGCTCGGTCGCATCCACGGTTGCAAACACTGTCTGAAACTGCGCTTTATGGTTGGCAACAGAACTTCCACAACAAACCACAGACCAAGGTCACGTCGACCTTGGTCTGTGGTTTGTTGCTCGGTCGGAACGACGGTTGCAAACACAGTCTCAAACCCTGCTTCCTACAACTTCAGTGCGTCGCGAACTAGAATTCGTGGACAAAACATAGAAAATGGTTCCTTGCCTTTCAAAACTTCAAAAAGTTGATGTTGCTTTAGCACTTTAGACATACCTGAACTGCGCTGCGCTCGCGCGGTTGACAACGCGGTTTGCAACACGCTCGTGCGGTTGCCAACAAGCCTTCCACCGTCTCACGGTGGAGCGAACGCGTTGCCAACGCACGCCCGTAAACCTAAGGGCTCTGCAAGGTTGTTTATACAAACGGTTGGGATCCGACCAAGGTCACGGTGGTGGAAGCTATGTTGCCAATCGTGTAGAAGGGCCATAAGGATGTGACTAAACACACTACCATAGTTTATGATCGGGTGGGCAATTAAAGAAAATGGCACCACTAGACCACTACTAAAGAATTACTGATTGAAATACCTAATTATTTTACAACTTTTTTTTCAATCATCCGTAATATTGTTGAAGACTGGGAGACTGTGAACATATATTTTTTAAGATTTTTATGTGAACGTAATAAACGGATTAGACAATTCTGTCAAACTGACGTCTCTACACTAACGCCATCTAGCGATATTTTGTCTGTCCAAAAACCCTCGTCGAGAAAAGGTCAAAGTTCGAATCTTGCCAGCCAACAATGTTCTACCCTCAGAAGAGAGATAAGAGAAGTACCTAATTTCAATTGGGATTTGAAACAATTCAAACACATTTTTTATGAGTCCTTTATTTTATCACAATAAGCTATCAAATTACAGGATAACTTAGGAGAACGTCAACAACAATGATAAAATAAAAAGTTTGAGAACATCTCACTCATTTTTATAGGACAAGGAAATACATATATTATGTAATACTAGTGAATGATGAGTTTAGTTTAACCATCCATAGCAACTAATATACTTAACTAAAAAGAGTAAACTTTATTAAATCTTCCAAATAACTTAAGAAAATTGGTAGCCTTTGGGTAATAACACTTTATGGTTGTTCCTTATTGGTCAGAACACCGGGAAACCACCCTTCAGACCAGGACGTAAGGGAACCCTAATGTAGCAGGAACTTTGGGCACATTAAGGGTCGCTGGCGGGGTCATCTTATCAGTCATCAGATCATCGAGTAACATTCTTGAAGTAAAATACCTATTGGTTGGTGGAGTGTGCCCAGAACGAAAGCATCAGACGCTGATATTTGGGGTGCTTAGACCTGAGGGATTAATGTTGTGTTGTCCAACCCTTTGTCCGGAGACGCTGTCCAAATTTACAAATTTGTAGAGAGCTCCTTCATTGCTTGGGAAACTAGCACTGGAGGCAGTGCTCCGTAAACTATTAATACCCAGAGTCTCCCCATGAGGCACCGCCTCCACAGCAGGTGTACCAAAGCCTCAATAAAATATAAGAAAAAAAAAATACCTAAAGTATCATACGCAAGACACGAACTCAATGGGAATTTAACCCTAAATATGAGTATAAGTTGGTCATACACAATTAAAATTATGTAAACCATAAAAAAAAAATTCTTCAATGTTGTAAATACATGAATGTAAAAAAATGCTGATTGATTGAGATTGTTGTAATATATAAATATTTATTGACTTTTAAACTGTTTAGGAAAAAAATTGTTTGCTACCATAGGCTACCAAAGTTCACACCTATACTCAAGAGCAATAAAAATGGGTCACTCCATACAAAGTGACCCGTTTTTTTTGCTCTTGAGTGTACTTATTACTTAATATTTTTTGTGCCCATCACCATTTAAAATATAATCACTACTTCAATAAAAAGGTAATTAAAAAGGGCAAAAAAAAATGTTGAAATTTAACTTAAAGTGGGTAACCAATTCCCATTTCATTACTTTTATAACATCAGAGAAAATGACTTGTTCAGGCTTTGCCAACAGTACAAGACATAGAACAAAAAAAAAAACTGACAAATTCAGAACCTCCTTCTTTTTTTAAGTTGGTTAAAAAAAACCACAGATGCCACTTCTTTGGTACTCCTAGATTACCTTAAATCCAGAAATACACAAGAAAAACAATTAATTTTTTTTTTGAGCATTCAGTTTAGAACATACAACAGATTGCCATTTTTGTACCTTGTCACTCTACACCCAGATACAAAATTGTCACACATGATTGTTATTATGTCAAGGTACAAAGCTGACATAATGTAGCGAGAGCAAGAGTGATAAATTCATATTACAAAAAATCTGTGACTGTTAGTGTCATGGAAATAGCAGATTAATATCAAGAGGGGTTATTTATACTGCAAATGTTACACAATTTTGTTATTTCAAAATGAGAAAGTCTGTTTGAAACAACCCTTAACATAATATTTTTTTAAATTGCCATCCCCTTCAGGTAGTCGTAGCGACAACGCCTCTGATCTTGAAGCTGTTCAATTTTGGTCATAGTGTTGCACTCTCTGCAGACACCACAGAATATGCTAGTGATGATATGGAATGGGCTGCGGTAATACAGTGTCGGGTCTACCAGCGTATTGTTCTTTTGGTGGCATCTGACATGTAGGAAGAGCTCGATAATTGCTAGAAGGACTATACAAATAGCGGGGCATAAAGCCGCGGATGGTATAAGTAGAAGTCTAGGGCTGAAAACATTGGAGCCGTCAATGATGTTCGCTTTTAAGTTTTGGAACTTTTTTGTCTCACTCATATAGCCTTTCGGGAAAGAGATGGGTTTTGAAGCCGAGACGCGCGCGGCTGAATGCATCACCTGTGGGGATAAGACAGGCGTGGGCTCCCCTGTCTCGTCGTTGACGAAGTACGTAATAACTTCTCCAGTCTCGTCGTCGCAACAGAACCGCTTTACGGTCGACATGGTTGCCAAAGCTCTGAAAATACAACACGATTATCTCAAACACGTAGTTAGTCACTACAAAATTCGGACTTCTGGTGACACCAAGGTTAAATGACGGGTTATTTACTGCGTGGACTTGCTCCAGCATCAAATTTGAAACGATAATTACGTGTTTCTAGTGCTTCTGTGCCGAAAAAAACAGGTAATCACGATTTAATAACAAGGTAAACTGAATGCACTGGCTCAAATTGGATGGTCTAACGGTCTTAGCCGCTCCGGAATGGTGTTTTATTGAGGTAATCTTTCGCTTAGTAGTCCATAATTAATCTACCCGACAATTGTTTACTTGTAATTATTATTCAATATTACATTTATATGTATAATTGTACCGATCTAGTCCAAATCCTCTCTCCAAAATCCAACAAAAACGTCAAAAATGTAGTTAGGCTGCCCGCTGCCAACAAACAAATAAAAAAAACCAAAGAGTAACAAAATTTGTCTATAAATAGAACACTACTACGAAATTCGAAAATCGAAGTTTGTATAGCGTCGTCCCGCTCACTCTCGTGTTAAATAATATTAGCTTGAGAGAGACGGCACGATACGAAGTTCGAATTTTAAACTTCGTAGTCGGGGGGCAGGAAGAGAGGCATTGTTCTATACATTCGCCATGATTTCAACTTCAAGTTACGAATTACTTACATCCATCTTACTCCATGATGTTTACTTACATTACCACAGAAACGTGGTCCCCGTCAACTAAGGGACTACTACGAAATTCGGAAATCGAAGTTCGTATCATATCATGCCGCTTTCTCTCGTAATAAATAATATTAGCTTGAGCGGGACGGCACAATACGAAGTTCGAATTTTGCACTTCGTAGTAGGGAGGCTGTGTTTGTGTCCCTTTTTATGTTAAACTGGGATCAATTTACTGAATATATTTTTAGTCCTGTACTTTCGTATTCATTGATAAGCCGGTGTTGTCTATGGATGTTAAGGTTAGGTTAGCTGTTCATTATCCTACACTGAAAGTATCTCTTGGCTTTATGGTCATAAGTTCTCTTACCTGTTACCTGTAAGGGATAACTAAAAAAACAAAATTTGTTCCTGCCTGTGAGTGACTGAGTTGAGTGAAGTATCACATCACGGTAATGTCACGTTTATTTTTTGTAATTTTCCACATAAAGAGTTGTTAACACTTAGTTGTATAGGAAAGCGAAGCTGAAGTCAGTGTTGACTTAAATATTTTTGAAATTACGGCGGTAATTATAGTAATTGCGAAGTGATAAGTCAATTTTGCATGTGTGTCTTGAGTGCGGTGGGTAACAAATTTTTGTGTACACACGATATTTTGCATTAGTCCATGGATTACAGCAACCCTGCCTCCTTCCCCATCTCTTGAAATCGTTTTTTATCACAGGCATTTTAACGTTGATTTGTCTAATGTGTTATTCAACTCCAGTCTTCGATAATAAACATTCGAATATTTGAAAGACAAAATTCTGGCTTATTTAGTATCATTACACAGGTGCAAATTTTGCGAATTCTTTATTTCCTATGTAAGTGTATTTTTGTAATACATGTTTAAGAAATTACTAATTAAATCAAGTGTGGATGTGACCCCAAGCATAGTATATTTCATGTTGATCTATCCACAGTCTACAGCTTGATTATCATCTGCTGATTTTGCATTATGCATTATACATGTGTTATATTAATCAGCAGGCATCATAACATCTCTGGTGTACTTTAATATTCATTCATCATTTATTTGTTTATTTATTTTGCCTGACACATGGGTTTTTCACATTAAGTATGTGGTTTTAGACTTACAATGGTATGTGTGTTTGGTTTCAAAATATTTTTATGGTTATAATATAAATGCTATTCATTCACCAAGCTGGCAAGTGGTAGGTAAGCTAATTGAAAATCTATCATAGGTTAAAAGGCCATTAGAAATCCACTTGTAACCATCTCTTACATACATTCATCAGCTGGTAAGGTTTATCCACCCATTGTATCTACCAATCAGCCATAGACAATTTTTTGTCATGGTGGCTAGCATGCTAAATTATGCGGTTCTCTGTATTTTATCCACACTCGATGATTGACAAATCAATTTATCTATTGCTGTAACAGGGTAATGTGAATATACATAGATATAATTCTACCCAATATGTATTAGAGATTCAACGGATAGTGGTTTGGCCGGATACCGGATATCCGGCCGTCGCGACATCCAGTTATCCACCAAATATCCAGCCAAAACTTTTTTACCTGAAATACCTAAATGGAGTAAATTCGATGGCGCGCGGTCGCCATGGGCGGTGCAGGTTGCAACGTGTTTCTACTTAGATTAGATTAGATTAGATTATTTATTTCAATATAAAATTACATTAAATTGCACATGTCAAGTCAAAGAATTTAAATATTGAAATCGTCAAAAAATTATTAAGAAATAATATTAAATAAACAAAGAATTAAATGTCAAACAAAATTATACAAAATAAAATAGAATTACAAAGAATGTTCTCCACTAGGGATCGTCAAAATAAATATAATCAATATACATTAACATTATCAATCTATAATTTAACAATATCATGCATGTCAAGGTGAAAAATAATGTCAATAAATACTAATTAAAATTAAAATGTCATATTTAAAAATTCGTTTACAGAATAAAATGGGTTTTTTAACAAAAGGTCTTTCAATCGACGACCAAACGTTTCGTCATGTTGTTCATTTTTAATATCAGAGGGTAGGTGTTCATAATATCTGGGACCAATAACGCGCGGGTTTTTCTCTGCTAGCACCATTCTATGGGGAACTGCCCGTAAGCGACCTGTGTTACGTGTGATTTTACCCTCTACGCCCATTCGACTGAAACTGGAAATGTTGGTCCGCGTATACATAATAACTTGGAACAAATACAGTGAAAATAAGGTCATAATATTGAACTCTGTGAACAGGTTTCGGCATGAATGCCTTTGTTTAACGCCAGCAAGTATCCGTACTGCACGTTTTTGCAAAACCAAGAGACGGCCAGAGTCCGTGGAGTTTCCCCACAGCAAAGTACCATAAGAAAGCAGTGAGTGGAAATATGCAAAATATACCTGCTTTAGTGCACTGTCCGCTATTAATGGCTTTAATTTGCGTAGAGCAAAAGCTGCACTGCTTAACTTACTACAAAGAGACTCCACGTGACTCTTCCAATTCATGTTTGAGTCTAGTGTGAAGCCCAAGAATTTGCATTGCTGACACAGTGATATGGGGAATGTCATTAATGGTGGTGTGACGACAGCCCTACCAGAGAACAACACAACGCTTGATTTTATAAGGTTCATGATAAGTCCATTTGTTGAGAACCAATGTTGCAACTGCCCGCACACTTTATTTATCCTTTCATTCAGTTGGTCATAAGTGGTCGCACATACTACGACTGTAGTGTCATCAGCGAAGAGGACAGTGAGACCGTCAGTGATGACGGATGGCAGATCGTTAATAAACGTCAGGAAAAGTGTATTTCCAAGTGATGAACCCTGAGGTATCCCTATAGTGACGTCACCCGGCTCAGATCGCATCTTTTTTCCGTTTGCCGTCACCACCTCAACTGTCTGCTTACGGTTTTCCAGAAATGACTTAAGCAACTCAAATACGTTATGTCGAACACCGTACATTTTCAGTTTCGTCAGTAAAAGGTCATTATTTATAACGTCAAACGCCTTAGAAAGGTCACAGAATATGCCAGCAACTTTGAATTTACTGTCCAGACTCATGACGATGGAGTCAATTATCTGGTGTGCAGCGTGCGTTGTTGACATATTGCGTCTGTAGGCGAACTGTCTGTCAGTCAGTAAGTCATTTGTCTCTAAATGTGTCATTAAGTGTGATGATATAATATTCTCAGTAACTTTGGAAAAATTTGGAGCTATCGTAATTGGTCTGTGTGTGTCAGTTTTTTGTATGTCACCCTTCCCCTTGTACACGGGGCAAACCCTCGTATTCTTTAGGTCATTAGGATAGACGCCGGCTCTGAACATGTCATTTATTAGTGTAACTAATCTGTCAGCCAGTACTGGCCAGACTGACAGAAGAGTATTCACGGAGATGTCGTAGATGTCAAGAGTGGTCCGTGTCTTTAGCATCTTCCTTAACACCAAGTCGAGGTCTGTCCGCGTCACTTCGGGTAAGATCATGTCAGGAATGTCTAAGTCACTTAAGTAGCGTCGCACGTAACCAATGCTTTCCTCGTAGTTGCACTTTAATGCAAAACTTGAGGCAGCCGTTAAAAAGTGAGCATTGAATACGTCCGGTATGTCAGTGTCGGGTACAATTGTGTTACTGTCATCTGTAATACGTATAGCCTTATTTCTTTGATTTGCCGATATTTCATCATTTACGATGCGCCAGATTTCTTTAGATGGATTTTTAGTAGCAGTCAATCGTTGTTGGTTATACTGTTTACGTGCAGTTAATGTTGCTGATTTGATGAGGTCCGCGTAGTGTGCCCTGCATTCAGAAATAATCTCTTCACCAGGATATTGGCGAAGAATCTCATTTAAATCATTAAATTTAAGCATATATTGACTAATCTCATCCGTGAGCCATGGAGCAGGGATTTTCTTCTTGAGTTTTAGTTTTTTAATTGGGAAATGAAGGTCAATATAATATGTAATAATTCTAATCAATCTACTAAATTTATCATTAATGTCAATGTTTTTATTATAAATAAAATTCCAATTATATCTTTCTAAGTCGCAATAAAATAAATAAATCGAGTCGGTAGAATACATTCTCCGTTCAATAAATGATATTGGGGGGTAGTCTTGTTTTTGTTCCACAGCTATTACATATCGCTGAGCGTTGTGGTCACTAATAACCGTGTCGACATTCGACGCGGCGACCGGCCCGCTATCACACCGCACTACGCCGCAGTCGATTGATGATGAACTGTCAAGTGTAATTCGTGTTGGAAAGTTCACTATATTTTCACAACTGTAACTCTTGAGTAAATCATTCAAACGCCGTTTTGAACAACTGTCGCGAGAAAAATCCACATTTAAGTCGCCGACTAAAATGAACCTTTTGTTTTCGTCACTTAGCCTACTTAAAAGTAATTCCAATCCATTTAAATACATGTCAAAATCCCCGCTACCGGTTCTATACATAGCAATTATTAACAGTTTATAATTCGATAATTCTATTGCACAGAATTCGCAGTGAAATTGAACGGCTGCGGTGTGTAGGTCGCTCCGTTTTTTACATCGAGTACCTGTTTTTACGTACAGGGCGACCCCGCCGTGTTGGATAGTTGTTCGGCAGTAGTAATTTGCTAATTCGTAACCACACAACCCCACTCGCTCAATTTCATGCTTTCGGCACCAAATCTCACTACAAGCTAGAACGTCTGGGTCTTCATCGCGTAATAGTAATTCCAATAGTGCAGTCTTTCCAGTAATTGATCGTACATATTGGTGTAACACTTTTATAATTGGGTTATTACGGCTTACGTGCATTGTCCTATTTGTTAGTCTGGATTCGGTCGGGGTGTGCGCGTCCTCGAGTTTTTTGGCGTAACGACGTTGAACCTCCGAACGGAAACTCCCTCGGGCCAGTTCGCAGGATTCTTCACTGTCCTAACCTTGTCAGCAGGAACATCGAGTCGAAAGGAAGAGTACCTGCCCCTGGATACTTTTAATTTACTGCAAGTAGCATTCGTAATTGCCATTTTCAACACAATGTGTTTGATAATGTCATCTTCAGTGGTGTCATGGCTCAGGTTGAAAATGTGCAAACTATTTTGACGCGGGGGGGCAGCTCGCAACTCAACCGACCTCGAAGGCTTTTGGACTGGTGAAGTAGTCGCAGCGCCAGGGGATGATGCAGTTGACTTGTTCGCTGTTACTGAACTGCATGGGGCTGATTCATGCTTCTGGTTTTCCCCCGGAGACGAGACTGGGTGGCTGGCTTGTTGACGACCTGGGTCCGGGTCAGTGGAACGGTGGGCGCAGGCTCGGAGCGGCCTTGGTGCAGGGATGGGGCTCACGAGCTCGGGCGTCGCCGGCGGAACGGCTCCTGCCGACACCAGCGACATGTTACGCTTCCTGACAACAGGAGGCTCATCACGAAGACATATTATTCCTTGTGGACCCGAATCGTTGAGTGAAGTGTAATGCATTGTGTTTTGTGTTTGGTGATGGTGACTGCCAGTGACAACGTTCAGTATAGTTTGGATGCACTTATGTTGGTAAGTCAGTAATGTTTGCTGCTCACTGATGATGTTCTTGCACAATTTCAGCTCCTCTTTCATTTCGTTCACATCTAATTTTAAATTTAAAACGACGTCAACCATTCGGTTAACCGCCGCCGTTGTTGTTGTCGTTGATTTTGGTTTCACTGGTGCCATTTTCAATTATATTTTAAATTAAATTATATGTATTTGTATGTCAATTTATAGTTTTAATCACTCAAAGTCACTTATATACTATTTTTTATAATAAATTAATTTAAATAACAAGGAACTGTTTCAAAATTGACCGCTCAGGCAGTGTTGCCAGAACTGATTATACTTGTAGGCATGTTATAGCCATTGTAGCGGCATGTTGTAGCAGTTGTAGGCAATTTTTTTGATTACTTTGTTGTTTGATATTTATGCTACTCAAATTTTCTCCTTATAATTAGGTACTAAATTACTACCCGGTATCCGGCCGGATAGTAGGCAACTATCCCGTATTGGGCCGGATAGTAAAATGTGGCCAGATAGGCCAGATATCGATAGTCACTGGATAACCGTTGCATCTCTAGTATGTATATTCAAGCTATCACCTGCCTCTCTAGTATGCTAGTTGTAGCACAGGCTATTTTCCGCAACTCGACGACTAGTTTGCGCCTATCTTGCATGAGGGGGCTGACGGCACTATTCATGCCAGCCCAGCTCCTGGAGGAAGCAGAGCAGACTCTTCACGTTGCTGGCGACCTCCTGGAGCGACCCCGGTGTCCAGAGGTGCTGTGCCCTGTATTCCGCCACCCCAGAGCATTCCAGTAGAACGTGGGCGACTGTCTCGTCCGCTTCCCTGCAGGCTCTGCACAGCGGACTGTCTGTAACACCCAGTGTGTGTAAGTGCTTGTTGAGTAAGGCATGTCCAATTTACTGACCACTGCATGTAGAACTGACTCTGTTGATTTACCTTGACTGTACGCGTGCTGATGTGGGTGCAGGCGCACTTTAGTCAGGGCGTTTTCCCTCAGATCCCGATCACACAGCCTTTCAAGTGTCTTTAACAGAAATGAAGTGAAGCTGATAGGTCTGTGTGATTTCGGTTCGGAGTAGTCACTTTTCCCTGGTTTTGGGATGAATATTACCTTTACTTCCCTCCACCGTCTTGGTATGTACCTGTGCGCGAGGCAGGCTGTTAACACGGTGGTGAGCCATCGTACCAGTCGTGCTCCTCCCCACTTCAAAAGTGCTGGGAAGATACCGTCGAGGCCCGGAGACTTGAAGGAGTGAAAGCTGTTGATAGCCCATTTAATTGTTTGTGGGCTTACTACCTTGAGTGCTAGTTCCTGCTCCTCTGTTGGATTGGCCTCTTCTTCTTGCCAGTGCACCGACTCCATGATTTGGCAGCCTGGAAAGTGTGTCTGAACTAAGACACTCTCTGCCTCGTCTGGTGTACTGGTGAAGGTGTGGTCCGGCTTCTTCAGGGAGCCCAGTGCCTGGTTGGGTTGGTTGGATAGGACTTTTCTTACCCTGTTAGCCTGTACGCAGGTCTCTATGCTGCTGCAGAATTTGCGCCAAGAGTTGACACTTCTGTACCTTAGCCGTTTTTTGTATCTGGACTTGGCTGCTTTGTATTTGTCCCAGTCCCGATCCGCGCATGTGTTCATGGCTCTATTGAGTAGTTGCCTTACCTTCCTCCTGAGCCTTTCTAGTTCAGGTCCCCACCACTCCGCTTTTTTGTTACTGTTGTTCGCGGCCGGGGTTATTAGGGGGCATGCAGCATGGTAGGAGTCTGTGATTGTATTAGTCAACATATCTACCTGTTCTTCTATCCGTCCCGTCCCTATGAGTTTGTCTGGGCACGTCTGTTCTCCAAGGAGCAGATCGAGCCTATTGCTGTATGTTACGCGGTTTGTTTTCCGTGGATTGCGCCTAGGGGGTGTCGGGACAGTGTTTACCTGCATGTCGAAGCGGAGCCATCTGTGGCTTCATTGGAAACATGCCAGTTAGAGATGGATCTCGACGCTTCTTCAGTTGCAAGTGTTAGGTCGATGATTGTTCTACTCCTTCTGTTCACGAAAGTGCACGGTGTGCGTTAGAGTCGGTGGCGATGATGAGCTGCAGCCCCGTCTCTTCGCAGTACGTTACCAGCCGTGTCATGTCGTGTGGCGGTAGTGTGTCAGCCTCTGGCATGTAGGCCGAGGCTATCACTAGCTCCGGCAGGTTGGAATCTGGCGCACTGTGCAATTTTATGGCACACAGGTCTCTAGAACAGAAGTTTGTCATAGGATGCGCTTGTATGTTTTTAGTGATATAAATACACGCTCTTGGATTATCTGGGCCTGTATATGTAATTAGCTTACCTCCATCGCTCCGGAGTCCGCATATAGTGCCATTCCTGACCCACGGCTCCTGGATCAAGGCTATGGCTGTTTGGTTGACCTTCAACCATTTCCGCGTCTGAGCCGTTGCGGTTACGCTGTGGTGGAGGTCCCTAGTATGCTAAAATGTAGACGAATAATATGTGGATAAAATATTTGGTTTGTTAACCTGGTTTAAATTCATCCCAAGGAACTGTCCTTTAGTAATCGTTATTATCTACATATGTTACAGGCAGTAGATAAATTGTCTACTCAATTGTCAAGTGTGGTTAAAATACCGCGACAAGATTTTGCGTGCTAACCAGTAAAACAGTTTAACACTCATTTGTAGATAAATCGGGTAGAAAAGCCTTACCATGCTAAATGCGTTTGGGTCTAGGGTACATGCGTGGTAGGTACATGGCAATTATTTCTTTTACTGAATTTAACTTTTGACATTTATTTTAATATGAACTGGAAAAAAGGGTGTCCACCTAAATGAGGGTGGAGGAGCAGAAACATGGAACTGGGTCAGGCCACCTGCATGGTTCAGGGTTCAGGCCTCCAAAGATATCCCATAGAACAGTGGTTCCCTGGTTCCTAAGCTCACCTTTATCCCTTAACTCCTTTATATCGTCCATCTTGTTCATTACTCCTCAAAAAACCCAATTCTACCCCTTCGGGGGTAATTACCCCCAGGTTCAGAACCACTGCCACAGATGCTTGAGTACAGAAATGTTGCTATTGGTATCCAAAACAGCTTGACTAATTTGGACACATTTTTTGAATAGAAAACCGATTTTGTTGTTTCATTGGGTGAACCACATGTTCATATAAAAAAGAAAGATGTTTGGTCAAGTTTAATTCAAATCTATTTAGCAATTTATGAGGTATTGGATTTTAGAATCAAAAGTTCTGAGGTATTCCATTTTTTTAAATTGATAACTGAATTATGATTATAGAAAATTAGGTATAAGTAATTTTTTTTTACAGATTGGTGATCCACCGGACAAGTGAGCATTAAATATGGGCAAAGAGTAAGTGAATTTCAGTTATAATTAAATTATAAACTTAAACAGTAAAACACTATTCTTTAAGCCAAAATTACGTCCCTTTGTAATTCCGAAATTCATAGAAATCGTGCCAGTAAAGTGTTCTGGTTTTTGCTGGTCTATTTTTTTTTACGATTGTTTCTGACTTCCTAAATTACCTACCGTATTTTTTTCTTTATTTTCTAATGATAAAGTGAGTTTTCTTTGTATAATTCATTTGTGGTTATGTATTGTAAAAGCGGTTAGGTATAACTTATGAAAAAATGCCTTCGTGCCAAGTTTCTTGCGGCGCATTCGTCTTGGCAATCATGGTCTTTCTGAAAGCGCTAGTAGACTCAATAAAATGACGTGTAAAAGAGCATTCAACTGCCTATTTGCTGAAAAAAAAATTAGAATTTTTGAATCAAATAACATGTTTCCTACTTGTTTAGAATGCATTTAATGCCCGAATTGAATTTTGTCCAGACATCAATTAGCCATTCAACTTTGTTTATTTCAAGCTTTTATTTAGCTTGCACTGTTCGTGTGTTTGTATATGTGTAAGTTGTCTGCTTAAAAATGTTGGCATCTGATTGAGCTGGGTATACTGATTTTACTCCCGTGACACTGCAATAATCGTCTCTGTAGGAGGAAACTCTTCAACATTTAATGGCATAAATGGATATGTAATTTGGATGGCAATACGAGTACAGCCAATAAAGAGTATTTTATTGAATCAGGCGTTACTTTGCGGAGGTCCATATTTATGAACTAAAAAACAATTACTTTGCTCACCCGCGACCACTAATGACAAATAGTTATATCTGGTGGTGATAGTTGGGTCTGTGTGGCATGTGTTGATTCGTGTAGCAGTGGAGGCGGAGGTGTTGCATGGAAACATACATTTACATTTCTCTTTTGAACAACAATAATAGTGAGTCAAGTAACGGTAACGGTTTCTACCCTCGAGTTAAAAATCTCACTAATGTCGAATTTGTAGAAGGTGAAGTGCAGTTATTGGAAAAAGGTTTGAAATATAACTTACCCTCTAAATTTAGTCAGAAATTAGTGGAGGGTTTGGCGGTAGATTCTGAGGTTGCGATTGTTTGTAATCGCGGTGACTTTGATACTAAGGTTTTGGTTGCTAATTCATTAAAAAATACAACTTCTTCTGGGGGTATTTCGGATGTTGGTGACTTGCATTCATTACGTTCTATTCAGCAAAAGGTCCATGACAATGATTTGGTAATTTCTAAGGCCGATAAGGGCAATTGTATTGTTGTTTTAGAAAGGGGTCAATATAATGATAAAGTAAATGACATCATTCAAGGAGAGGGTTTTTTGAATTTACGTAGGGATCCCACCGCCGCGTTTCATAAAGACCTAAAAAACCTTCTGAAAAATTCTGCATTTACCTTTGACACCGAACAAAAGAGGAGCAATGTGATTCCTATGAATCCGCAGGCACCAATTTTATATGGTTTACCTAAAATTCACAAGGATGGTGTTCCTGTTCGCCCTGTTGTTTCATACGTGAGTGCTCCAGCGTATAAAGTAGCGAGGAAGTTAAATAGCATTGTTCGGGAAAAATCTTCTTTTAAGCCAAAATATAGATTAAAGAATAGTTCAGATTTAGTAAATAAAATTAAAGACATTAATATACCGCCAAACTCAACATTACTTTCTTTAGATGTGGATAGTTTGTTTACCAACGTACCATATAGTGAAACCTTAAATATTCTTAGATGTCACTTAGAAAGGAAGCGTTTACATCCGGGGGAGGTTTGTGAGTTAATAGAATTAGTAACTTTATGCATGAAACAAAATTATTTCAGATTTAATGGTCAATATTATTTGCAGAGTGATGGTTTAGCAATGGGGTCACCTCTTAGTCCTTTAATGGCTGACGTTTTTATGGATAACTTTGAAAAACAATATATAGTGGGGAACAGCAATTTAGTATATTATTATAGGTATGTTGATGATTTAATTTTATGTTGGAAGGGGAGTATGAGGCAGCTAGATTTGTTTATTAGTGCTCTCAATAACAAACATCCAAAAATAAAGTTCAAACGAGAATTAGAGGAAAATCGTTCATTAAATTTTCTGGATTTAACTATTACAAGAGTAAATAATAGGCACCAGTTTCAAATTTACCGTAAGCCTACGTACACAGATACTGTCATACCTGCAAATTCTACTCACCCATGGCAGCATAAACTGGCTGCTTTCCATTGTTATGTACATAGACTACTAACTGTACCTCTGTCGAAAGAGCATTATGATTCTGAGTTACATACTATATATCAGATAGCAACAACAAATGGTTATAGTACAGCAATGGTTAATAGTCTGGTTCAAAAGAAGCAGGGACGGATAGTGAATAGCATGCTTTACTCTGCGTTGCCATCTCAGCCTACTAACAAATTTAGATCTAGTATTACTTATGTTGGCCGGTTGTCTGACAAGATTTATAATATTTTTAAAATCAAATAACATCAATGTTGCCTTTAAGACTACTAATTCTTTACGTTCTAGACTTTGTAATAACAAAGAAAAGGTGGATAAAGGGAACAGGTCGGGCGTATATAAACTCACTTGTGGCGACTGTAGTCAAGTATACATTGGACAAACCGGTCGAAGCTTTGATACTAGATTTAAAGAGCATGTCTCGTCATATAGGCATGATCATCCAGAGAAATCAAACTTTGCCAAGCATTTATTAGAAACGAATCATTCGTTGTTAGACTCAGATACGTACGAAATTTTACATTATTGTGATAAGGGTTTGCGGCTATCGGTTTTAGAACAATTGGAAATAATTAGGTACAACAACATGGGGTCTATTATTAATGAACAAGTTAATTTGGTTTCTTCGCCTTTGTTACGACTTGGTTCTAATTTTAATAATGTGTCATAGTAATAATGAGAACATGACTTCTCTTTTTACCGTACTCGGTTAAAAATAACGGGGTACCTGGCGTAGATTAAAAATAAAAATAAAAAGGGTAGTTTGGAATTCATTTCTTAAAAAAGGGTAGTTTAGGACTTACATAAAAGGGTAGTTTGGAATTTATAAAATATTAGTGGGTACGTTGGTTTTGTCATTAACTAAGTTGAGTACATGGTTTACATATGTCAGTAGTGGAAGTGGTGGCATGTTGAGCGGTTGTTGTTGTGCTTCGTAAATGGCCTCGTGGAGAGTGCCGAAACGCGTCAGCGTTTAGTATAGTGGTGGTGGTGATAGTTGGGTCTGTGTGGCATGTGTTGATTCGTGTAGCAGTGGAGGTGGAGGTGTTGCATGGAAACATACATTTGCCGCACAGATATAACTATTTGTCATTAGTGGTCGCGGGTGAGCAAAGTAATTGTTTTTTAGTTCATAAAGAGTATGGTCTGCAAAAAAGCTTTTTGTAACAGAAAACTAATTTCTCCATCACTTTCAGAACTAAGGTTGACGCTGAAAAGGCATTGAACGGGGACAAAGTCGACGACGAAACGAGAAAAAAGAAGAAGAGCAAGAAACATAAGAAGCACAAGAGGAGTGAAGAGGACGACGACAAAGCTCACAAGAAAAAGAGAAAGTCGAGAAGGGAGAAGCAGAAAGGCCCCAAACCGGAGAGCGAGACGTCACTGTCAGACGTTGAGGACCTCATAAAGAAATCCAGAGACAGAAAGCCGGCACACAGGGAATCCTCAGTGGAGTCTGTTGTGGTGGAACCCGAACCCAAGCCGAAGAATGGCGACGCGAAACACAAAGTCACAAACGCAAAGATTGACAAGGACGAGGCACTTGAAATCATATCATCCAACTCCGACACTGAGAACTATCAAGAAGACTGCGCGAGCCCGGAACTCAACATGATAGAAGACGACTTGAACCTAGAAGAACTTATGAAGCAAAAGGAGCTGCTCCAAGCGAGACTAGTCGCTTACTTCTCCGACAGAAGCGAGGACAGTGACGACGGCAAGCGAGACGACGTCATATGCATCAACGACGACAAATCGCCAGCGACCAAGAAGTCCAAGGCGGACGACAAGCGCAAGCACAAGTCCAGCAAAGATCGGTCCTCTGAACGCGAGAAGGAACGGCACCGGTCCAGACGGCGCGAGGAAGACTTACGGGAGATCATCAACAGGGAGAACAGGAAGGAAATGGAGAAACGGCTGGAGTACAGAGAGAGGAAAGAGCGAGAGCGCAGGAAGCAGTTGGAAGCGGAGAGAGAGAGGGAGCGTGCGCGCGAGCGGGAGAGAGAGCGAGAGAGGGAGAAGAGAGAGCGGGAGAGGGAGAGAGAGAGGGAGCGGAGGGAGAAGGTCAGGAAGGATAGTCATTCCGGGGCGGGGGATCGGGTGGCGGACCGCCGCCGGAGGTCCCGGGAACGGACGCCGGGGCGGCGCGCGCGGCGGCCGTCTGACCGGGACAGGAGGTCTAGGGAGCGGCATAGGGACCGCTCGAGAGACAAGAGAGACGGCCGGAACAAACGCAAGGTACATACTCATTGATTAAATTACTAGCTTGTATTTCATAACCAACTTAGAAAAGTTGAAAAACCCCCGACATTGTCATTTCAATGTTCAGTATTTCAAAAAAATGGGCCAACCAATTTTAATGAAACTTAGCTAAGAACCATCTCGATTAAACGAGCTTTCGAATAAAAAAAACGCATCGAAATCGGTCCATCCGTTTGAGAGCTATGATGCCACAGACAGATACACAGGTCAAACTTATAACACCCCTCTTTTTCGTCGGGGGTTAAAAATGGGCTAGTTCCCTGTCCCGTGGGAATTTCCAAAAATCCCTTCTTAGTGCACCTCTAGCATACTCAAGGTATATGTTTTCCAAATTTCAAGTCTCTGGTTGCAGTGGTTTTATACTGTGCGTTGTCTGTCTCTCAGTCGGTCACGGTACTGTTTTATAGGTATAGATAAATGCTCAAGCCTCTATCACCATCTAGTTTTATCTTTTCAGAACTCTAGCAGTGAGCTTGCCCAGTTAGTACCCAGTTCGTCTGATGAAGAACTGGACATCTCCATCAACACTGATGATGAAGAGGAGACCGAAGAACAGATCATCGAGCGCAGAAGGAAGCAGAGGGAACAGCTGCTGAAGGTATAACCTCTTCTTTATAAGAACGGACATCATCTAGGTCTCTTCAAGAAGTTAGGCCTCATCTGGTCTGGTCTGTTTTTAGGGTTCCGTGAATCAAAAGGAAAAAACGGAACCCTTATAGGATCACTTTGTTGTCCGTCTGTCTGTCTGTCTGTCTGTCTGTCTGTCTGTCTGTCTATCAGGCCCTTTTTCTCTGGAACGCGTGGAGGTAGCATGCTGAAATTAATATCAAATACTCAAGCTTGCAGTCTCTTGAAGCTGTGAATAAATCAAACTTCTAAGTCAACGCAATCAAAAGATACAGTCATTAAAAAGGTTGTTTCCATACCAATTGCCGTACTTTGAAAACCTAAAGGGTACTTCCAGTTGTAATAGAAACTTGAAATTTTGTAAGTAGGTAGCTCTTCTAGCACAACCACTCAGAAAATTCGGTGTGTCAGTCATTGTTAGAAGAAAACCCAGAAATAATTATTTTATTTTATTCGTCACAAATTATTCACAAACCCTTCACAAACGTAATTTATGACTAATTAAATAATAAATAAATATCATGGGACAATTTGAAACCAATTGACCTAGTCCCAAACTAGGCAAAGCCTGTACTATGGGTACCAGACAACGGATAAACATACTTATATAGATAAATACATACTTATATACATATTAAACACCCAAGACCCGAGAACAAACATTCATATTCATCATACAAACATCTGCCCCGACCGGGATTTGAACCCGGGACCTCAAGCTTTATAGTCAGGGGCTCTAACCACTAGGCTATTCGGCCGTATTACACTTCACTTAGTCAACTACCCGCTCACTAAGAAAGTAGCTGCGTTTTAATTAGTTTACGGGGGGCGCGGTGATGCTGATCGGGGCTTCGGCCCCCTGCAGCGGCGTCAGTCGCCGGCCACTAACATGGCCAAGTCGATGGTGGCGGCGGAGCTGGGTAGCCGCGCTGGTACGGTGTCGGTCCGGTGTCAAGTCCGGTGGTCGTCTCGAACCGCAGGCGAGATCGAGCCCGCCGGGCCGAGGCCCGGCTGGCGATCGTCAGCCCGCGGTGAGGCATGGTCTGTCCGTGGTGGGTGTCCTGGATCGATGGCGGTGATCGTCGGCGCTCCAACGGACTTCCTAATTAGACTGGCCTTTCCGAGTACAGACTGGCCAGTCTTTTGAGGATGACCGGGCCAGGGCTCTGTCCGGCTTGGATGGCGGCGAGCAGCTCCTGCAGGACCAGGATGAGCTCCTCAACGATCTTCGCTCTGCCGCCGCCTGCTCCCGGGCGCGCTCCGCCCCCCCCCCCCCCCTCGCGAGGGCGGCGGCGCGCGGGCCTCGTGGCGGTGTGCTCGGCCGGGGCTCTCGCGGCTCCGGGGCGGAGGCCTTCTTCTTCCTCCCGCCGCGTTTTCGCCTTTTAGTGAGCGGGCGCCTCCCGTCGTTGGCCGCCGCCATGAGGGAGTTGGGCGCGTGGCCCCGTTCAACCATCGTAGAGGTCGCGCCGGGCAGGGCGGTGCCGGCGCGGGTGCGCTTCGCGACGCCTGCCTTCCTGTTCTTTGCTTCCCGCTTGTAGACCGGGCACGTGGTGCTGTTTGCCGGATGGGGTCCACGGCAGTTGGCACACGTCGGTGGGTCTCCGAGGGGACGCGGGCAGTCCTTGGCGGCGTGCTCGTCGCCGCAGCGGACGCAGGCTTGAGGGCGGTGGCAGTTTGCCGACGAGTGCCGGAAGGCCTGGCACCGGTGGCACTGCGCGGGCCCCTTTCTACTCCGCCACGCCTCAACTATGACACCGCGCATGCCAAGGAGGTCCGTGACGTTGTAGATGGCCGGGATGGTGTCGGGTGTCCTCTCCAACTGTGCGAAGAAGAGGCAGCCGGATCTTCCCGAGCGCGCCTTGATGGGTCTCGCGTAGGTCGGGAGGAAGCCCCTCTCCCGCAGGTCGTCCGTGATGTCTTCGGGCGCCGTGTTGCCCGGGAGTCCGCGTATGGCCACCTTAAGGACGCGCTCCTCAGGTAGGCCATAGCAGTGCCATTTTACCCCTTGGAGGTCGGACAGGTACCGCTGCACCACGCGGTACTCGTCCTCCCCCCTCGGGGTAAAAATGAGCCCCTTTCCGTGGGGGCACGGCGTACGGCGGGTGGCCAAGTTTCTCCCCGCAGGCAGCAGTGCTTCGGCCAGTCCGGCAGCTCGTCGACGGTCAGCGGCGGGTACCGCTTTCCTTTCGCGGCGGCGAAGGGGGCGGGGGTGCGCTGGCGGCGTGGCGGTGGGTGGCGGTGGCGAAGGTGGTGTCGGTGTCTGAGGCGGAGGCGGCGGCGATGGCGCGTCGGCTTCGTAGTCGCTACCGATGCTGTCCATCGTCACTCCGGGTGTTGCAGAGTCCATGGGCGACAGGTCCAGTCGCGGCATGGACGGGCGCGGCCCGGCGGACGGCGAGTCGGGTTCGCGCCGCTTCGAGGTGGTAGGTGCGACGCGGGGCGGCGGCGGGTCGGTCGGCGTCGCTTGGTGCGTAGCCGTGGTTGCTGGTGTTGCAGGGCGGCGCGCGAGGTGCAGGAGGCGCGGCGGGGGGTCGCGGGGCGCGGTCGCTGCGCGAGGCGCAAACGTCGCGCGGGTGGGCGGCGGAACGCGGAGCGCGGGCGAGGCGCGCTTGCGTTGGGCGGGAGGTGAGCGGCGCGCTAGGGGGTGTGGGCAGCGCAGGCGGTGCGCGCGGCGCGGCTGTCGCGCGGCGCGCGGGTGGCGCGCGGGGCGCGGGCGGCGAGCGGGGCGCGGGCGGCGAGCGGGTCGCATGCGGCGCGGGTGGCGGCGCGCGTGTC